>OY740721.1:14114262-14426029 GCA_963513945.1 Hydrotaea diabolus | reverse complement strand
ATATGATTGCCGTTATCATATTATTATTAACGTAAATTTTAAACAACAATACTTTCGTTGCACCGACCATGTTTATATGGTTGCTACAACCATATTTTCTTTTCTAAATTTGGCAATAGTACTATTGTTACATTTCAACAATAGTTATATTGTCGCAATCATACTGGTGTCAAATTGAAATTCAAAAAACAATACTATGGAAGCGACGAACATGCTTTTATTGTAGAGAATCTATTATTGTTGCGGTGACCATAGTGTAATCATATCTTTTCTCTGCGTGTGTTTATGTTAGTTCGATTTTTTTTGATTTGAGAGGAGTTTTCCCTAGTTCCTTAGTAAAATGTTGTGGGTAATTAGGAAGTACAATGTAAACTAAAACTTAGTATTGACTTTGGCAAATATTTTTTGTTGTCTGTCGTGACGTGCTTTGCCTAAAAATACATGACACTTTCGGAATCAAAAGATTGAGCACTCAGAGAAGTGATTTGGTTGGATAAATTACAATTGGATCAAAATTGCCGTCAGGTTTCTGAATATGGAACAGTTTGGAAATCAAACTACCAAATAGTTTTCGCTTGTTATGGTACCTTCATTCCAAAACCTTCCCCGTTGAGTCATAATTAGCTTCTGTAGCTGAAATATTTTTTATTAAATTAGCAGTAAGTGCACCTTTAAAATAATAAAATTTTTGAATTTTATTTAGAGAATCCTTTTGGTATTCAAGGGAGAAATATTTGTCGCGGAAAGTTATCCACTTCGTATATTCTCCAGAAAATGTTGGAAATGAAATTTTAGGTAGCTTTGAATCTGCGACAATAGTTGAGTCTGCACGATTATTGTGTGCCACAAAAGTGCTAGTGACATTGAGTGATCTGAAAAACAGTCGATTAGTTTGCCTTTGAACGTTTACATTTTTTTAGAGAATTCACAATACACTCCTTCGTTCATTTACGGCACATCATTGACTTAGAGGGAAATATAATTTATCAAACGCACAATCGTATTATTTTGATTCTCAAATCGGTTGAAAATTTCATCAACCGTTTGGGCTAATGCATTTACATAACCGTGAGTTTTTTTACTAGCATTTTTTGCTTCAAATCGTCGTTGATTTTTTTTTATTAACTCGAACAAATCACGTTGTTCTTTAATTAAAATGTCCAGATCACTCATGTTTATTTTGCACACACTTTCACAATTATTGCACTTTGTTTTTGTAAATAAATAATGAACATATTGGACTACATTTATATATAGATTTGCTTCGGCTGCAAGTCATCGAACATGTATATATATGCGTTGTAATGTTACAATATTCGGACTCATATTTAACGCACATAAATTTTACAATATGAAAGACTTAAAAATTACAATAAAGATGTTGATAATTTTGTTGAGCACACATGTGGTTGACGACATAGGTATTTTCGTCAACACGTATTAAGCAACTTTTTATTTAAGATTTAAAAACAGTTTAAATATCTTTTGAGTTTTTCAGTGATGCAATAATTAAGTACATTTAGTGTTGGGTAAATGAGTCAACTTTGTCAAAGTGTCATGTATATTAAGGCAAAACAGTAATGCGCACGTCAGGACAGACAACAAAAAATATTTGCCAAAGTCAATACAAATTTTTAGGTTACATTGTACCTACTAAATTCCCACAACATTTTACAAGGAGCTAGGGGAACACCTCTCAAATCAATGAAATGTGCACTATATAATTCATATACTTATACACACCGACTGGAACCTACAGTCTAACGCCGGCTCCGTAGCCATAATGCACACTACTGTCACAACAGATTAAAAACAATGAAAGTAATTTAAAAAAAATTAGTTGCAATATGTCTGTCATCTTATTTCATTAAATTTACATTTTTTTAGTTTCCTTATTTGTGACGGACTACCATGGGCAACAACAACAGAAACAAAAGTTCGATCAAGCTGAACCTTATATTGCCTCCATTGTCCCTAAGCTAAAAAATTGTAAAATTTTATTTTTTTTAGTTCCGCCTGATGCGCTCCTAAAAAATAAGATTCGAAGGAAAATTTGCGCTATTTTGAGTAACCGTATCTTCATATTGGCTATTGATCGCCCCGTTAGACCATACGGGACGTAATTTGAACCTCGTCAGTCAAAATGTGTCTCAAACGTGGTATTTTTAAGCTGATGATTATTGCTATATTAAGAAACTCAAATAACCCTGCTCGTTGTAGCATGTGCGGCATCTTACCAAAAAGTGGTGCATTACTACTGCTTGTCCAGTTGAGACTGGAAAACCGCAATTATTTTTCGAATTGATTGCTCTAGTTTATTCAAATTTGTTGGTTTTACTTTCTAGGCTTCCTGTTTGCAATAACTTCACAAGAAAAAGTTAGGTGCAGTTAGTTCAGGCGACTTGGCCAACGGAATGTGGAGTTTCTGGTTATCAGCTTATTGGGAAATTATCGTTGCAATTCGGTAATAACCGGCTGGAGTGAGGAGGTGCACAATCTTGCTAAAACCACTCGGAGTTGAAAGAAATTCTCATTTTGAGTAATTCTGCATAGAAAAACTCTCTTAACATACTCAAGTAACGGTCTTCAGTATCCGTAACGGTGCGACGGTTTTCTTCGAAGAAGTAGGGCCTGACAATGCTTCGTGATGAAAATGCACACCACACTGTGACGAAAAGTGTATGTACTCTGTCTTATGGTGTATCTGTGGGTTTGATGCTCTCCATATTCGACAATTTTGTTCGTCAGACACGAAAAGTCAGTTCAACATGTTTTCGTCCTCTTTCACCACTTGAAGCATCTTCTGGCAATTTTCCAAGCGAATCAGGAAGTCTGCTGCATTCAGTTTGTTGCCATTTGAATTTTATATGGAAATAAGTCCAAATCTTTGTGCATAATTGACTGCAATGACTTTCTGCTTATACCCATTTGAGCAGATAAGCTTCTGGTCGAAACTCTTGCAGCGATTTTTTCCTCTGTCCGAACTGAAAGGTTTTCTTTTGACTGTCCCATGCTCAGCAAAATTGTTAAGAAGTCTCATTATGGTCAAACGTGCGCCTATACTCTTTTTGACTTCACTGCATGATAGCGGCTGACAATTCAATTTCTTCTTTCAATGTCCCTGTTATCCAGTTTTGTTAAATATAAAAATCAATATGCAAAATAAAAAAAATATCCAGATTCATTAAATAAAAAATGTTGATAATTTTGTTGAGCACAAATGTGGTTGAATACATACATAGTTATTTTCGTCAACATTCTTCCCCATAAAGGACGAATGTTCTTGAGTGTGAATAATGGTTGATGACGTCCTATCGGTGGGAGAATTTTAGTCGAGGTTGTACCTCCGCTATGCTTTGACTCACAGCGTGTTCAGTAGGCTCCATCCGGAATATGCATCCACTAGTAGCGCCGTCTTCATACATCCTTTTGGTGGAACGAATTAGTAGTTTTAAGTTTGGTTGATTAGGGATGATTTATTTATGTCATTCTGAGGTGAGTTATCTGGAAGAAAAGATATTTAAGTAATATGCCTTTTTATTATTTTGTTTTTGTTAGAACAATACCACCTTTTTCGTCTATTTCGAATATCCATTGTCCTGGGCCACATCGCTCGTCTACGACAATAAACAAGTCTTCAATATTTGCATCAGCTCTGCCTTTAAGCCATTTGGGATGGGCTTGAAGACGGTTCAGGTACTCGCCGTGCCATCTCTTCTAAAAATGTTGCTTAAGTTTCTCTACAGTTTTCCAGTGGGTGAGACCATTAATGTTGTTGTTGGTTCACCAATGGGAAAGTGTGCTGGGGTAAGAGCTTCAATGTTGGAGAGGTCTGATGATAGCGGGCAAAAAGGACGAGAAGTCTGTCCTTAGCAGTGGTATTTCATAGATTTAGCAAAAGGGCTTAAGACTTTCTGAGGAAAAGCGACTGTTTCTGTCATCTTTGTAGTATGTAATGTAACGCTTTGCTTATTCCTATCACCGAGCCGGTATTTTTTAATTGTAGATTATGCCTTCTCCGCTTCTTCATAACGCTGGGAATATCCTTTTGAACTCCAGAAAGAAGAGAAAGCTCTAAGTTTACAGGTTGGTTGTAGTTAATTTGGCTGCCGCTATCGAAGACAATTCCTAGCTTAGTGGTGCTACTGCTTTGCTTTCGGGCACTTTGGTGTGAAAAAAGAAAGAGTTCGGCCGGACATCCTCAGGGTAAGACCAACTTTTGGACGAATGTACTATATGTCCATAAACTTGTTTACAAACAGGAATTTTTGATTGTCTATTGCGTCTAAAATGATTCATAGCATTATAGTGAAGTAAAGGGTCCGCGCCTTTAGTCTGAATCGTTTTAATTGGTAAGTTAGCCATATGTTGACATGTTTCTCTTGTTTGTGTGGTTGGTTTGAAGTAGTCGTCACAATTCTGCTTTTCCATAGAAAACTTTTGGTTTGTGACTTTCTCTCCTGGTTCGCAATATGATCTGAGAATTGCATTATTAATGTTAACTCTGCTTGCAGGAATAAAATTAGCAGGTCCAGAAAATACCCTTCCAAAGTATGTATTTTGGAAGAACAAGTCGTTATAAATAAAGGACTCTGATGGGATTTTTTATTTTTGAACATACATCCGATCCAAGAATAATATCTATGGAACCGGGTTTGTAGTAAAACCAAACTATCGGTTTCAATATTTGGCATTGTAATGAGTTTAGATGAAGGGTTTGGAAGAAAGAGTCGAGCGGTACATGACAGTACTCGCTCATTTTTTCCGGAGAATAAGTCAAGGTTAACAGTATATTTGGATATATTTTCGCAACCGTTTCCAATGCAAATCACTTTACAATGAGACGGAATCAAAAGATTGAGCACTTAGAGAAGTGATTTGGTTGGATAAAAATTGCCGTCAGGTTTATGAATATGGAACAGTTTGGAAATCAAACTACCAAAAAGTTTTCGCTTGTTATGGTACCTTCATTCCAAAACCTTCCCCGTTGAGTCATAATTAGCTTCTGTAGCTGAAATATTTTTTATTAAATTATCAGCTTCTCCACCTGTGCACCTTTAAAATAATAAAAATTTTGAATTTTATTTAGAGAATCCTTTTGGTATTCAAGGGAGAAATATTTGTCGCGGAAAGTTATCCACTCCGTATGTTCTCCAGAAAATGTTGGAAATGAAATTTTAGGTAGATTTGAATCTGCGACAATAGTTGAGTCTGCACGATTATTGTGTGCCACAAAAGTGCTAGTGACATTGAGTGATCTGGAAAACAGTCGATTAGTTTGCCTTTGAACGTTTAAATTTTTTTTAGAGAATTCAAAATACACTCCTTCGTTCAGTTACGGCACATCATTGACTTAGAGGGAAATATAATTTATCAAACGCACAATCGTATTATTTTGATTCTCAAATCGGTTGAAAATTTCATCAACCCTTTGGGCTAATGCATTTACATAACCGTGAGTTTTTTTACTAGCATTTTTTGCTTCAAATCGTCGTTGATTTTTTTTATTAACTCGAACAAATCACGTTGTTCTTTAATTAAAATGTCCAGATCACTCATTTTTATTTTGCACACTCTTACACAATTATTGCACTTTGTTTTTGTAAATAAATAATGAACATATTGGAATACATTTATATATAGATTTGCTTCGGCTGCAAGTCATCGAACATGTATATATATGCGTTGTAATGTTACAATATTCGGACTCATATTTAACGCACATAAATTTTACAATATGAAAGACTTAAAAATTACAATAAAGATGTTGATAATTTTGTTAAGCACAGATGTGGTTGACGACATAGGTATTTTCGTCAACACGTATTAAGCAACTTTTTATTTAAGATTTTAAAACAGTTTGAATATCTTGAGTTTTTCAGTGATGCAATAATTAAGTACGCATTACGCAACTTTTTATTTAAGATTTAAAAACAGTTTAAATATCTTTTGAGTTTTTCAGTGATGTAATAATTAAGTACATTTAGTGTTGGGTAAATGAGTCAACTTTGTCAAAGTGTCATGTATATTAAGGCAAAACAGTAATGCGCACGTCAGGACAGACAACAAAAAATATTTGCCAAAGTCAATACAAATTTTTAGGTTACATTGTACCTACTAAATTCCCACAACATTTTACAAGGAGCTAGGGGAACACCTCTCAAATCAATGAAATGTGCACTATATAATTCATATACTTATACACACCGACTGGGACCTACAGTCTAACGCCGGCTCCGTAGCCATAATGCACACTACTGTCACAACAGATTAAAAACAATGAAAGTAATTTAAAAAGAATTAGTTGCAATATGTCTGTCATCTTGTTTCATTAAATTTACATTTTTTTAATTTCCTTATTTGTGACGGACTTCCATGGGCAACAACAACAGAAACAAAAGTTCGATCAAGCTGAACCTTATATTGCCTCCATTGTCCCTAAGCTAAAAAATTGTAAAATTTTATTTTTTTCAGTTCCGCCTGATGCGCTCCTAAAAAATAAGATTCGAAGGAAAATTTGCGCTATTTTGAGTAACCGTATCTTCATATTGGCTATTGATCGCCCCGTTAGACCATACGGGACGTAATTTGAACCTCGTCAGCCAAAATGTGTCTCAAACGTGGTATTTTTAAGCTGATGATTATTGCTATATTAAGAAACTCAAATAACCTTTTGCAGTCTATGGAATTCATTTTTCTTTTATTCATGTTAAAGCTCATTCAATTTTATTAACTATAGCTTAATAAGTTTTAAAAATAATGGAATTTAATGCCACAACCCCCCCCCCCCCCCCTGCTCGTTGTAGCATGTGCGGCATCTTACCAAAATGTGGTGCATTACTACTGCTTGTCGAGTTGAGACTGGAAAACCGCAATTATTTTTCGAATTGATTGCTCTAGTTTATTCAAATTTGTTGGTTTTACTTTCTAGGCTTCCTGTTTGCAATAACTTCACAAGAAAAAGTTAGGTGCAGTTAGTTCAGGCGACTTGGCCAACGGAATGTGGAGTTTCTGGTTATCAGCTTATTGGGAAATTTTCGTTGCAATTCGGTAATAACCGGCTGGAGTGAGGAGTTGCACAATCTTGCTAAAACCACTCGGAGTTGAAAGAAATTCTCATTTTGAGTAATTCTGCATAGAAAAACTCTCTTAACATACTCAAGTAACGGTCTTCAGTATCCGTAACGGTGCGACGGTTTTCTTCGAAGAAGTAGGGCCTGACAATGCTTCGTGATGAAAATGCACACCACACTGTGACGAAAAGTGTATGTACTCTGTCTTATGGTGTATCTGTTGGTTTGATGCTCTCCATATTCGACAATTTTGTTCGTCAGACGCGAAAAGTCAGTTCAACATGTTTTCGTCCTCTTTCACCACTTGAAGCATCTTCTGGCAATTTTCCAAGCGAATCAGGAAGTCTGCTGCATTCAGTTTGTTGCCATTTGAATTTTATATGGAAATAAGTCCAAATCTTTGTGCATAATTGACTGCAATGACTTTCTGCTTATACCCATTTGAGCAGATAAGCTTCTGGTCGAAACTCTTGCAGCGATTTTTTCCTCTGTCCGAACTGAAAGGTTTTCTTTTGACTGTCCCATGCTCAGCAAAATTGTTAAGAAGTCTCATTATGGTCAAACGTGCGCCTATACTCTTTTTGACTTCACTGCATGATAGCGGCTGACAATTCAATTTCTTCTTTCAATGTCCCTGTTATCCAGTTTTGTTAAATATAAAAATCAATATGCAAAATAAAAAAATATCCAGATTCATTAAATTAAAAATGTTGATAATTTTGTTGAGCACAAATGTGGTTGAATACATACTTAGTTATTTTCGTCAACATTCTCCCCCATAAAGGACGAATGTTCTTGAGTGTGAATAATGGTTGATGACGTCCTATCGGTGGGAGAATTTTAGTCGAGGTTGTACCTCCGCTATGCTTTGACTCAGAGCGTGTTCAGTAGGCTCAATCCGGAATATGCATCCACTAGTAGCGCCGTCTTCATACATCCTTTTGGTGGAACGAATTAGTAGTTTTAAGTTTGGTTGATTAGGGATGATTTATTTATGTCATTCTGAGGTGAGTTATCTGGAAGAAAAGATATTTAAGTAATATGCCTTTTTATTATTTTGTTTTTGTTAGAACAATACCACCTTTTTCGTCTATTTCGAATATCCATTGTCCTGGGCCACATCGCTCGTCTACGACAATAAACAAGTCTTCAATATTTGCATAAGCTCTGCCCTTAAGCCATTTGGGATGGGCTTGAAGACGGTTCAGGTACTCGCCGTGCCATCTCTTCTAAAAATGTTGCTTAAGTTTCTCTACAGTTTTCCAGTGGGTGAGACCATTAATGTTGTTGTTGGTTCACCAACGGGAAAGTGTGCTGGGGTAAGAGCTTCAATGTTGGAAAGGTCTGATGATAGCGGGCAAAAAGGACGAGAAGTCTGTCCTTAGCAGTGGTATTTTATAGATTTAGCAAAAGGCTTAAGACTTTCTGAGGAAAAGCGACTGTTTCTGTCATCTTTGTAGATGTATGTAACGCTTTGCTTATTCCTATCACCGAGCCGGTATTTTTTAATTGTAGATTATGCCTTCTCCGCTTCTTCATAACGCTGGGAATATCCTTTTGAACTCCAGAAAGAAGAGAAAGCTCTAAGTTTAGAGGTTGGTTGTAGTTAATTTGGCTGCCGCTATCGAAGACAATTCCTAGCTTAGTGGTGCTACTGCTTTGCTTTCGGGCACTTTGGTGTGAAAAAAGAAAGAGTTCGGCCGGACATCCTCAGGGTAAGACCAACTTTTGGACGAATGTACTATATGTCCATAAACTTGTTTACAAACAGGAATTTTTGATTGTCTATTGCGTCTAAAATGATTCATAGCATTATAGTGAAGTAAAGGGTCCGCGCCTTTAGTCTGAATCGTTTTAATTGGTAAGTTAGCCATATGTTGACCTGGTTCTCTTGTTTGTGTGGTTGGTTTGAAGTAGTCGTCACAATTCTGCTTTTCCATAGAAAACTTTTGGTTTGTGACTTTCTCTCCTGGTTCGCAATATGATCTGAGAATTGCATTATTAATGTTAACTCTGCTTGCAGGAATAGAATTAGCGGGTCCAGAATATACCCTTCCAAAGTATGTATTTTGGAAGAACAAGTCGTTATAAATAAAGGACTCTGATGGGATTTTTTATTTTTGAACATACATCCGATCCAAGAATAATATCTATGGAACCGGGTTTGTAGTAAAACCAAACTATCGGTTTCAATATTTGGCATTGTAATGAGTTTAGATGAAGGGTTTGGAAGAAAGAGTCAAGCGGTACATGACAGTACTCGCTCATTTTTTCCGGAGAATAAGTCAAGGTTAACAGTATATTTGGATATATTTTCGCAACCGTTCCCAATGCAAATCACTTTACAATGAGACGGAATCAAACGGATTCAAAAGATTGAGCACTTAGAGAAGTGATTTGGTTGAATAAAAATTGCCGTCAGGTTTCTGAATATGGAACAGTTTGGAAATCAAACTACCAAAAAGTTTTCGCTTGTTATGGTACCTTCATTCCAAAACCTTCCCCGTTGAGTCATAATTAGCTTCTGTAGCTGAAATATTTTTTATTAAATTAGCAGCTTCTCCACCTGTGCACCTTTAAAATAATAAAATTTTTGAATTTTATTTAGAGAATCCTTTTGGTATTCAAGGGAGAAATATTTGTCGCGGAAAGTTATCCACTCCGTATGTTCTCCAGAAAATGTTGGAAATGAAATTTTAGGTAGATTTGAATCTGCGACAATAGTTGAGTCTGCACGATTGTGTGCCACAAAAGTGCTAGTGACATTGAGTGATCTGGAAAACAGTCTATTAGTTTGCCTTTGAACGTTTAAATTTTTTTTAGAGAATTCAAAATACACTCCTTCGTTCAGTTACGGCACATCATTGACTTAGAGGGAAATATAATTTATCAAACGCAAAATCGTATTATTTTGATTCTCAAATCGGTTGAAAATTTCATCAACCCTTTGGGCTAATGCATTTACATAACCGTGAGATTTTTTACTAGCATTTTTTGCTTCAAATCGTCATTGATTTTTTTTATTTACTCGAACAAATCACGTTGTTCTTTAATTAAAATGTCCAGATCACTCATGTTTATTTTGCACACACTTTCACAATTATTGCACTTTGTTTTTGTAAATAAATAATGAACATATTGCGCTATTTTGAGTAACCGTATCTTCATATTGGCTATTGATCGCCCCGTTAGATCATACGGGACATAATTTGAACCTCGTCAGCCAAAATGTGCCTCAAACGTGGTATTTTTAAGCTGATGATTATTGCTATATTAGAAAACTCAAATAACCTTTTGCAGTGTATGGAATTCATTTTTCTTTTATTCATGTTAAAGCTCATTTAATTTTATTAAATATAGCTTAATTAGTTTTAAAAATAATGGAATTAAATGCCACCCCCCCTGCTCGTTGTAGCATGTGCGGCATCTTACCAAAAAGTGGTGCATTACTACTGCTTGGCGAGTTGAGACTGGAAAACCTCAATTATTTTTCGAATTGATTGCTCTAGTTTATTCAAATTTGTTGGTTTTACTTTCTAGGCTTCCTGTTTGCAATAACTTCACAAGAAAAAGTTAGGTGCAGTTAGTTCAGGCGACTTGGCCAACGGAATGTGGAGTTTCTGGTTATCAGCTTATTGGGAAATTTTCGTTGCAATTCGGTAATAACCGGCAATTGCAATTCGGTAATAACCGGCTGGAGTGAGGAGTGGCACAATCTTGCTAAAACCACTCGGAGTTGAAAGAAATTCTCATTTTGAGTAAGTCTGCATAGAAAAACTCTCTCAACATACTCAAGTAACGGTCTTCAGTATCCGTAACGGTGTGACGGTTTTCTTCGAAGAAGTAGGGCCTGACAATGCTTCGTGATGAAAATGCACACCACACTGTGACGAAAAGTGTATGTACTCTGTCTTATGGTGTATCTGTGGGTTTGATGCTCTCCATATTCGACAATTTTGTTTGTTCATGTTGCCGTTTAAATCGAAATGGGCCTTGTCAGACACTAAAAGTCAGTTCAACATGTTTTCGTCCTCTTTCACCACTTGAAGCATCTTCTGGCAATTTTCGAATCAGGAAGTCTGCTGCATTCAGTTTGTTGCCATTTGAATTTTATATGGAAATAAGTCCAAATCTTTGTGCATAATTGACTGCAATGACTATCTGCTTATACCCATTGGAGCAGATAAGCTTCTGCAGCGATTTTTTCCTCCGTCCGAACTGAAAGGTTTTCTTTTGACTGTCCCATGCTCAGCAAAATTGTTAAGAAGTCTCATTATGGTCAAACGTGCGCCTATACTCTTTTTGACTTCACTGCATGGTAGCGGCTGACAATTCAATTTCTTCTTTTAATGTCCCTGTTATCCAGTTTTGTTAAATATAAAAATCAATATGCAAAATAAAAAAAATATCCAGATTCATTAAATAAAAAATGTTGATAATTTTGTTGAGCACAAATGTGGTTGAATACATACATAGTTATTTTCGTCAACATTCTCCCCCATAAAGGACGAATGTTCTTGAGTGTGAATAACGGTTGATGACGTCCTATCGGTGGGAGAATTTTAGTCGAGGTTGTACCTCCGCTATGCTTTGACTCACAGCGTGTTCAGTAGGCTCCATCCGGAATATGCATCCACTAGTAGCGCCGTCTTCATACATCCTTTTGGTGGAACGAATTAGTAGTTTTAAGTTTGGTTGATTAGGGATGATTTATTTATGTCATTCTGAGGTGAGTTATCTGGAAGAAAAGATATTTAAGTAATATGCCTTTTTATTATTTTGTTTTTGTTAGAACAATACCACCTTTTTCGTCTATTTCGAATATCCATTGTCCTGGGCCACATCGCTCGTCTACGACAATAAACAAGTCTTCAATATTTGCATCAGCTCTGCCTTTAAGCCATTTGGGATGGGCTTGAAGACGGTTCAGGTACTCGCCGTGCCATCTCTTCTAAAAATGTTGCTTAAGTTTCTCTACAGTTTTCCAGTGGGTGAGACCATTAATGTTGTTGTTGGTTCACCAACGGGAAAGTGTGCTGGGGTAAGAGCTTCAATGTTGGAAAGGTCTGATGATAGCGGGCAAAAAGGACGAGAAGTCTGTCCTTAGCAGTGGTATTTCATAGATTTAGCAAAAGGGCTTAAGACTTTCTGAGGAAAAGCGACTGTTTCTGTCATCTTTGTAGATGTATGTAACGCTTTGCTTATTCCTATCACCGAGCCGGTATTGTTTAATTGTAGATTATGCCTCCTCCGCTTCTTCATAACGCTGGGAATATCCTTTTGAACTCCAGAAAGAAGAGAAAGCTCTAAGTTTAGAGGTTGGTTGTAGTTAATTTGGCTGCCGCTATCGAAGACAATTCCTAGCTTAGTGGTGCTTTCGGGCACTTTGGTGTGAAAAAAAGAAAGAGTTCGGCCGGACATCCTCAGGGTAAGACCAAATTTTGGACGAATGTACTATATGTCCATAAACTTGTTTACAAACAGGAATTTTTGATTGTCTATTGCGTCTAAAATGATTCATAACATTATAGTGAAGTAAAGGGTCCGCGCCTTTAGTCTGAATCGTTTTAATTGGTAAGTTAGCCATATGTTGACCTGGTTCTCTAGTTTGTGTGGTTGGTTTGAAGTAGTCTTCACAATTCTGCTTTTCCATAGAAAACATTTGGTTTGTGACTTTCTCTCCTGGTTCGCAATATGATCTGAGAATTGCATTGTTAATGTTAACTCTGCTTGCAGGAATGGAATTAGCAGGTCCAGAAAATACCCATCCAAAGTATGTATTTTGGAAGAACAAGTCGTTATAAATAAAGGACTCTGATGGGATTTTTTTATTTTTGAACATACATCCGATCCATGAATAATATCTATGGAACCGGGTTTGTAGAAAAAGAATCAGCCAAACTATCGGTTTCAATATTTGGCATTGTAATGAGTTTAGATGAAGGGTTTGGAAGAAAGAGTCAAGCGGTACATGACAGTATTCGCTCATTTTTTCCGGAGAATAAGTCAAGGTTAACAGTATATTTGGATATATTTTCGCAACCGTTTCCAATGCAAATCACTTTACAATGAGACGGAATCAAACGGAATCAAAAGATTGAGCACTTAGAGAAGTGATTTGGTTGGATAAAAATTGCCGTCAGGTTTATGAATATGGAACAGTTTGGAAATCAAACTACCAAAAAGTTTTCGCTTGTTATGGTACCTTCATTCCAAAACCTTCCACGTTGAGTCATAATTACCTTCTGTAGCTGAAATATTTTTTTATTAAATTAGCTGCTTCTCCAGTATGTGCACCTTTAAAATAATAAAAATTTTGAATTTTATTTAGAGAATCCTTTTGGTATTCAAGGGAGAAATATTTTTTGCGGAAAGTTATCCACTCCGTATATTCTCCAGAAAATGTTGGAAATGAAATTTTAGGTAGCTTTGAATCTGCGACAATAGTTGAGTCTGCACGATTATTGTGTGCCACAAAAGTGCTAGTGACATTGAGTGATCTGGAAAACAGTCTATTAGTTTGCCTTTGAACGTTTAAATTTTTTTAGAGAATTCAAAATACACTCCTTCGTTCAGTTACGGCACATCATTGACTTAGAGGGAAATATAATTTATCAAACGCACAATCGTATTATTTTGATTCTCAAATCGGTTGAAAATTTCATCAACCCTTTGGGCTAATGCATTTACATAACCGTGAGATTTTTTACTAGCATTTTTTGCTTCAAATCGTCATTGATTTTTTTTATTTACTCGAACAAATCACGTTGTTCTTTAATTAAAATGTCCAGATTACTCATGTTTATTTTGCACACACTTTCACAATTATTGCACTTTGTTTTTGTAAATAAATAATGAACACATTGCGCTATTTTGAGTAACCGTATCTTCATATTGGCTATTGATCGCCCCGTTAGACCATACGGGACGTAATTTGAACCTCGTCAGCCAAAATGTGTCTCAAACGTGGTATTTTTAAGCTGATGATTATTGCTATATTAAGAAACTCAAATAACCTTTTGCAGTGTATGGAATTCATTTTTCTTTTATTCATGTTAAAGCTCATTTAATTTTATTAAATATAGCTTAATTAGTTTTAAAAATAATGGAATTAAATGCCACCCCCCCTGCTCGTTGTAGCATGTGCGGCATCTTACCAAAAAGTGGTGCATTACTACTGCTTGGCGAGTTGAGACTGGAAAACCGCAATTATTTTTCGAATTGATTGCTCTAGTTTATTCAAATTTGTTGGTTTTACTTTCTAGGCTTCCTGTTTGCAATAACTTCACAAGAAAAAGTTAGGTGCAGTTAGTTCAGGCGACTTGGCCAACGGAATGTGGAGTTTCTGGTTATCAGCTTATTGGGAAATTTTCGTTGCAATTCGGTAATAACCGGCAATTGCAATTCGGTAATAACCGGCTGGAGTGAGGAGTGGCACAATCTTGCTAAAACCACTCGGAGTTGAAAGAAATTCTCATTTTGAGTAATTCTGCATAGAAAAACTCTCTCAACATACTCAAGTAACGGTCTTCAGTATCCGTAACGGTGTGACGGTTTTCTTCGAAGAAGTAGGGCCTGACAATGCTTCGTGATGAAAATGCACACCACACTGTGACGAAAAGTGTATGTACTCTGTCTTATGGTGTATCTGTGGGTTTGATGCTCTCCATATTCGACAATTTTGTTTGTTCATGTTGCCGTTTAAATCGAAATGGGCCTCGTCAGACACGAAAAGTCAGTTCAACATGTTTTCGTCCTCATTCACCACTTGAAGCATCTTCTGGCAATTTTCCAAGCGAATCAGGAAGTCTGCTGCATTCAGTTTGTTGCCATTTGAATTTTATATGGAAATAAGTCCAAATCTTTGTGCATAATTGACTGCAATGACTATCTGCTTATACCCATTTGAGCAGATAAGCTTCTGGTCGAAACTCTTGCAGCGATTTTTTCCTCCGTCCGAACTGAAAGGTTTTCTTTTGACTGTCCCATGCTCAGCAAAATTGTTAACAAGTCTCATTATGGTCCATCTGCTCGGAGGCTTGCCGCCAAACGTGCGCCTATACTCTTTTTGACTTCACTGCATGATAGCGGATGACAATTCAATTTCTTCTTTCAATGTTCCTGTTATCCAGTTTTGTTAAATATAAAAATCAATATGCAAAATAAAAAAAATAACCAGATTCATTAAATAAAAAAGAAGTTATTAAGTTTTTTTAGCGGCTTTAATCAGCCACCATGTATCTATTCAAATGAAATTTATTGAAGGAACTGAGAATCATATTATAGATCAAACCGGAAGCAATAAAGACTTCAAAAAGCATGAAAAAAATTATTTTTCCAACATTTTGCTTCACAAGCACTTCAAAAATTGTCTAAATCAATAATTTGGCTTTAACAGATTGAAAAAATATCAATTAGTCGAACAGTTATTGCCAAAACGCCATATAAACAATATGCTGAAAGTCGGCATTTGATGCAAAGTTCGAAGGTCGAGAGAAAAAAATTCGAACTAACATAAACACACGCAGAGAAAAGATATGATTACACTATGGTCACCGCAACAATAATATATTCTCTACAATAAAAGCATGTTCGTCGCTTCCAAAGTATTGTTTTATGAATTTCATTTTGACAACAGTATGATTGCGACAATATTACAACTATTGAAATGTAACAATAGTATTATTGCCAAATTTAGAAAAGACAATATGGTTGTAGCAACCATATAAACATGGTTGGTACAACAAAAGTATTGTTGTTTAAAATTTACGTTAAGAATAATATGATAACGGCAATCATACAGTATGGTTGCGACTATGAACATAACAAAACAGGTTTTATAAAGCATACGTGTGCGTATGTTTTTTTGACATAGAAAAAAAACACATACCACGATACAGTGAATGCCATTTAAAAAAACAACAACAATCGGAAGGTAGTTCGAGGTATTCTTATTGTGTTTTCTTTGTTTGGTGAAAACATCTGATACCGACTGGTTCTCGTTTGTTTAAAATCTGCTTGCACGTAAGTATATAGCCATTGATCATAGTTTAATCACAATTGTTTCTTGGGGTCTACGGATGGTGAAGTAGCATTCACCCCTGCTGGGAACTAAAAGTATTTTCGACTGCCGTTGGAATATATTTTTGTTTCTTGAATGAAATGTTTAATAAAAATCTGTATATTAACTTATTGTCTGGCTATTAACTTAATATAACTTGCTTGATAAAAATCTCTATTTTCGAATAACAACATTACCCAATCCTAATAAATAATTTTGGGGATCATAGTATGGTTGAGTAAATCATACTATGGTTGTAGGGATAATAGCAAGGTTGCGTGTGAATCATACTATGGTTGTGAAGATCATGCTATGGTTGTATGAAAATAATACTAAGGTTGTGAGGATCATAATAATAGCATGGTTGGTGTGAATCATACTATTGTTGTGAGGATCATATTATGGTTGCGTGTGAATCATACTATAGTTGTAAGGATCATACTATGGTTGTCTGAGAAACATTCTATGGTTGTGAGGATCAAAATATAGTTGTGAAGATAATAGTATGGTTGAGTGTGAATCATACTATTGTTGTGAGGATAAAAGTATGGTTGTGGGTGAATCATGCTATGGTTGTGGGTATCATACTATGGTTATATACCCAACAATAGTTTGATCCTCTTCGAATATTGTCACCCCATTGTTACTCACTTTTTTTCTGCGTGCAAGCGCCGCGATACGTGTCTTCTAATTTAGCCTATACTTTCACCCCTCACTCTCAGAGTCGACCGAACTTTTGCTAACCTGAATTTGTTCCACAGTGTTATCTGAACATTTCTTGGACATAATTTGTAAACAGAATGATTATTTGTATTCGACTTTTTGCTCACAGTAGAAGTACATAGCTATGTTTTTGGTAATCTAATTAAAATATAGCAATCTAGTTATTTTAAAATTTAACATTTATGCGCAGTGTTTGCCTTGTTATTTAAACACACTGTTCAAGAAATTATTCAGGTTGAATAGATTTCAAGAATTTAGAAATAGGAAAAGAAAATGTTTAAGATATTTTACTGTGGTTTCACAAAATTATTTATTTATCACAGTTAAGAGAAAATTTTCAATATTAGATATTTTGGATACTTATGATGTTTCCTGCTTGACAGTCCAAAAAAGAGAGACCGAATTAAATTTGCATTAAAGCAGGCAAACCGAAGTTTAGCTTAAATTTGCAAATAAATAATGAACATATACATTTCTACATAGGTTTGCTTCGGCTGCAAGCCATCGAACATGTTGGATGTCACTGACCACCTAAACGCCATACATCATCATTTGCAGGTGGTCAAACGCATGTTCGAACGATTGTGCGTGTACTTATCTGCTTGCTTCATATTCTTTGCTCCCACATTCGGTTCGATTAGTTCTACATAAGGCAGAACCTGTGGTAAAGAGAGGAGTGTGCACAAGTGCATCGATGTAACGCATGAAGCTTAAGCAGTGGAGAGGAGGGTAAAGACGCACAAGTGCATTGATGTAACAAAGCGAAGCAAAAAAGTACTTGCACAAATACTTATATATGCGTTGCAATGTTACAGTATTCGGATTCATATTTAACGCGCTTACAATTTACAATATGAAAGACTTAAAAATGACAATAAAGATGTTGATAATTTTGTTGAGCACAAATGTGGTTAATGACATACATAGTTATTTTCGTCAATATTCTCCCCCATAAAGGACGAATATTCTTGAGTGTGAATATTGGTTGAGGACGGCCTATCGTTGGAAGAATTTTAGTCGAGGTTGTACCTCCGCTATGCTGTGACTCACAGCGTGTTCAGTAGGCTCCATCCGGAATATGCATCCACTAGTAGCGCCGTCTTCATACATCATTTTGGTGGAACGAGTGAGTAGTTTTAAGTGTGGCTGATTTGGGATGATTTATGTATGCCATTCTGAGGTGAGTTATCTGGAAGAAAAGATATTTAAGTAATATGCCTTTTTATTATTTTGTTTTTGTTAGAACAATACCACCTTTTTCGTCTGTTAGGCCCTGTATTAATGTCCTGAATACGGCCGAATATCCATATTCCTGGGCCACATCGCTCGTCTACGACAATAAACAACTCTTCAATGTTTGCATCAGCTCTGCCCTTTGGGATGGGCTTGAAGACGGTTCAGGTACTCGCCGTGCCATCTCTTCCAAAAATGTTGCTTCAGTTTCTCTACAGTTTTCCAGTGGGCGAGACCATTAATATTCACATCAAGCAGTGATTCCTCCTGTATACATGTTGTTGGTTCACCAACGGGAAAGTGTGCTGGGATAAGAGCATCAATGTCGGAAGGGTATGATGATAGCGGGCAAAAAGGGCGGGAATTAAGACATCTCTCGATTTGACAAAGTAAAGTGGTTAGTTCTTCGAAGGTAATAAGTCTGTCCTTAGCAGTGGTATTTCATAGATTTAGCAAAAGGGCTTAATACTTTCTGAGGAAAAGTGACTGTTTCTGTCATCTTTGTAGATGTATGTAACGCTTTCCTTATTCCTATCACCGAGACGGTATTTTTAATTGTAGATTATGCCTTCTCCGCTTCCTCATAATGCTGGGAGGATCCTTTTGAACTCCAGAAAGCTCTAAGTTTAGAGGTTGGTTGTAGTTAATTTGGCTTTCACTATCGAAGACAATTCCTAGCTTAGTAGTACTACTGCTTTGCTTTCGGGCACTTTGGAGTGGCAAAAAGAAAGAGTTCGGTCGGACATCCTCAAGGTAAAACCAAATTTTGGACGAATGTGCTTTATGTCCATAAACTTGTTTACAAACAGGAATTTTTAATTGTCTATTGCGTCTGAAATGATTCATAACATTATAGTTGGTAAGTTAGCCATATGTTGACCTGGTTCTCTAGTTTGTGTGGTTGGTTTGAAGTAGTCTTCACAATTCTGCTTTTCCATAGAAAACTTTTGGTTTGTGACTTTCTCTTCTGGTTCGCAATATGATCTGAGAATTGCATTATTATTGTTAACTCTGCTTGCAGGAATGGAATTAGCAGGTCCAGAAAATACCCATCCAAAGTATGTATTTTGGAAGAACTAGTCGTTATGATGGGATGGGATTTTTATTTTTGAACATACATCCGATCCAAGAATCATATCTATGGAACCGGGATTGTAGTAGAAAGAATCAGACAAACTATCGGTTTTAATATTTGACATTGTAATGTGTTTAGATGAAGGGTTTGGTGTGTGTGTGTAGAAAGACTCAAGCTGTACATGACAGTACTCGCTCATTTTTCATAAGAATAAGTCAAGGTTGACAGTATATTTGGATATGTTTTCGCAACCGTTTCCACTGCCAATCAATTTACAATGATACCTAATCTTCTCGGGCAATAACAGTTGTGCAGTTGATTCCGACATCGAACTGCCCTGAGATCCAGGGTCTAATAGAGCCCGCAAAGGAAATTTGCCACGATTTGTAAACACGTTAAGCCTTACTGTGTAGAGCCAAACGGAATCAAAAGATTGAGCACTTAGAGAAGTGATTTGGTTGGATAGATAACAATTGGATGAAAATCACCGTCAGGTTTCCGAATATTGAACAGTTTGGAAATCAAACTACCAACAAGCATTCGCTTGCTATGGTACCTTCATTCCAAAACCTTCCACGTTGAGTCATAATTACCTTCTGTAGCTGAAATATTTTTTTTATTAAATTAGCAGCTTGTCAAGTACGTGCACCTTTAAGATAATAAATACTATTTATAATTTTTGAATTTTATTTAGAGAATCGTTTTGGTATACAAGGGAGAAATATTTGTCGCGGAAAGCCATCCACTCCATATATTCTCCAGAAAATGTTGGCAATGAAAGTTTAGGTAGCTTTGAATCTGCGACAATATTTGAGTCTGCACGATTATTGTGTGCCACAAAAGTGCTAGTCATAGGGGATTGTGACATTGAGTGATCTGGAAAACAGTCGATTAGTTTGCCTTTGAACGTTAAATATTTTTTTAGAGAATTCAAAATACACTCCTTCGTTCATATACGGCACATCATTGACATAGAGGGAAATATAATTTATCAAACGCACAATCGTATCATTTTGATTCTCAAATCGGTTGAAAATTCCATCAACCCTTTGGGCTAATGCATTTACATAACCGTGAGTTTTTTCACAAGCATTTTTTGCTTCAAATCGTCGTTGATTTTTTTTATTAACTTGAACAAATCACGTTGTTCTTTAATTAATATTGGAATACATTTATATATAGGTTTGCTTCGGCTGAAAGTCATCGAACATGTATATATATGCGTTGTAATGTAACAGTATTCGGACTCATATTTAACGCACATAAATTTTACAATATGAAAGATTAAAAAATTATAATAAAGATGTTGATAATTTTGTTGAGCACAGATGTGGTTGACGACGTAGGTATTTTCGTCAACACGCATTAAGCAACTTTTTATTTAAGACTTTAAAACAGTTTGAATATCTTTTGAGTTTTTCAGTGATGCAATAATTAAGTACGCATTACGCAACTTTATATTTAAGATTTAAAAACAGTTTAAATATCTTTTGAGTTTTTCAGTGATGCAATAATTAAGCATATTTAGTGTTGTGTAAATGAGTCAACTTTGTCAACTTTTTTTCTGCTCTCCGCGCTCGAAGAGAACGGTCGTTAAAAGAACTCCTCTCGGAAATTAATTCTAATAAAATAAAATAAGCAGGGAAAGTGCAAAAATAAACTCAATTGTCGGGAAAATAATTATCTAAAATTGTTTGAATTCATTATAAGTATTAACTTGTAAGGGATTCAAACAGTTTTTTGAAAAAAATAAAATTTTAAGTTGAACAACAAATCCAGTTGTGTAAGAATCAGTGTAACAAAACAGCCAAAATAAAAAAGGCACACATACAGCTAAACAAACTCACAGCTTGATGAACCATCGTCTCACTCAAGAGTTAGAACAACGCAGACACTCTTTCTGCAGTGTAAGTTCGCGGAATGCATACTTCGCGATAAATGCAGATGTAAACAATGGAATGAGAGAGGTATCGCCACTAAGACAAACTCTCTCACCAGGCAGTGCTAGCAACAACAATAATAACAAAGAAGGGGGAAGCACAGCGAACATAGAAGGAACACAGGAAAACAACGACAAACCATTAAAGGCGGTACAGACAGGCATGGATCGCTACATTACTATAAAGCGTAAATCCAGCCCTGCCAAAGCTAACTCTAACAAAAAAAAATTGCAAAACTGTGAACGGTCCGTCACGGGTGAGAACCGGTTTGCATTGCTGAGCGTAGAAGAACCTCGATCTTCTTCTTCGGCAAATGCCGCAACTCCAAGGCCGCCCCCAATATACCTACTTGAGAGTAGCTCAAATGAGCTAGTAAATATCATTGCCCAACTTGTTAGTAGTGGTGGCTTTCACATAGTGCCCATAAAGAAAGGGAACATTAACAAGACAAAAATTCAGGCATACACCGAAAACGGCTATCGCGCTATTTCTAGTTATTTTAACGATACACTTATCGTCTAAAGAGTAGTAAGGGAATCGCGGTAATCTTAAAACGCATTGAATCATTTGTAAGACCAGATGAAGTAAAACGAGCACTGGAATAAGAGAATTTTAACGTTCACTTCGTGTAAACGTTCTTAACAATAAAAAGGTTCCCCAACCAATGTTCAAGGTCGAACTTCAACCTGACTCGCGGAAACTAAAGAAAAATGAAGTTCATCCTATATACAAACTTCAATATTTGTTATATAGAAGAATTACGGTCGAAGAACCCCACAAAAGAAATGGTTCCGTTCAATGCCAAAATTGTCAAGAGTATGGACACACACACAATACAATTTTTTCTTTCAATGTCCCAGTTATCCATTTTGTTAAATAAAAAAATCAATGTGCAAAATAAAAAAATTAACCAGATTCATTAAATAAAAAAGAAGTCATTAATTGTTTAACGGCGCACAGTGGTCAATTTCGCGAGATATCGGTCAAAACTGTATAACTTTTGGCCGGATTGGTATTTTTTTACGCAATTTGTTTTGTTCAATAGGAGGGACTTTAAGCTTCAATTTGCGTGTTCAAACGTAAAAATCGACTGATAGGAACGTAAGTAATGTGGAGTTAAAAATGCATTTTAATTTTTTGTTGAGTTTCCATGTAAAAGTTGAATATTTTGACATTTTAAATAGGTATATTTTTTATAATTTCTTATTTTCTTCTATCGTATTTTACAACCAATACTTATTTATTATTCCTAAACTTAATTTTGGTCAGAAAATGCCAACATTTGGCCCCTGACATTTATTTAGTCTCAATATTCACAGGGGCCAAAGGTTGGTTTTTGTGGAAGAAAGCTAATTCTTGTGAGGATTAAACTGGAAAATAACACTGAAATTCCCTACAATATCAATACCATTTGGATATATTATATACAGAACACAACATCGATAAAATTTTAAGTAAACTTTTACTATTGATTTAAAGTGCACATATATTTTATTTAAATGTATTAATAAAAATTTATACTAAAATTAGAAACAAATTATAATCTTTAAACTAGTGTTAATTAAACAATATTAGTAAAAATTTCTTCCAAATAGCTTTGATTTTCATTTTGCAGTAGTTGTTTAGCTTCTTCATCTAACTCTAATGAGGTCGATTTCCATTTTTGTCGAATACTGGACATATATGGGTCTGATGTGCACAACAAAATATTAATAAGATCTTCATTAGTACAATATCTGGAAATTTTTCTTGTATTGTGCTCGCGAAAGAATCTGTAGTCTTTGTTCCTTTTTTCTTGCGCTTCTTCTGAGAGATCTCCAATTGGAAGCATATTGTGCTGAATTATTTGTTCCCCATGGAACAAAATTTTGTGAACTGTAGTTGGCATATGTCTCCAAGAATATTTTTGGTTATAAAGGGTTGCTGTCTCATTAGCATACTGACCAAATTTTTTTGCATCTATCTTTTTGCTACATGCTATAACTTCTAATATGATTTGGAATCGTCGTATTAAATCATAATCTACTCCAGTTATAGAAGCTGCAGTTTCTGGATCGGAAAAAAATCTCCTTGCTGTGTTTCCATCATTAGAATATCCTTCTCCTTGCTTTGGCTGGTCAATTATAAGGCCTATCTCACGGTATTTTTCTTGAATATCTTTTTTTTTGCTTTCTTTTTTCCAAATTTTCTTTGTTGTTCCTCACTGTTTCGCCTAACGGGCCAAATTCCAAATCGTATCCCAATTTAAGAATATGCTCCATAAAACGAATTCTAGCATGAAGAGGTGACATTCCAAATTCATATGCTTCATTAAAACTATCGTCTTGTGTTGGTGGTTGGCTCAATTGACTTGATGTTTTTTGGCATATGGTGCAGTTTGACGAAGACTTTGTTTCGGTTAAAGCTTGTGCAACTTTTCCATCGATCATTGTAAGTGACATTTTAAAGTTAACTTCGATGCATTGGTCATTAAATTCAAATATCACTGGTTGAAGTTCTTTAATTTCATCTCTTATTTTGCCAACTTCTTCAGTTATGACGTCTTTGGTTTCTTTTTTTTGTAAGCAAACTTTATTGGTCTACAAAATTTTGTTGACGAGGGAATTTCATTCTTCCATACATCTATCTCTGCAGCTCTACTAGTTGACGGCTCTGAACCAATATAAGTTTTTGTTAAACGTAATGGAACGAAAGAAATCATGAATAAATTGGCATCTGATGAATTTTCCGCATTACATTGTTTGTATTATTTCTGGCCAGAGGACCCATCACATCCCCATTTAGAAATTAAAGTCATGCTGAAATTTGTAAACTTCTTTAAATAGTCAGCATCAAATGTCTTTAATAATCGTTCTGCAGTGTGTTCAAGAAGATCCTGCAATTTTATTTCTGCTGAACTTGAAGTTAAACTAATAGCAGTTGGTGAAGGTAAGCAATCTTTTTTGGCAGAAACTAAATCTCGATATGTTGGAAAAATTCCACAATTTTTTTCATTGGTTCGCTTCTGCGATTCTGTATATTGGTTTTTAGTCATTTTCAAATGCTGTAGCTCAAAAAGTGCAGTCCCGATGCATGGACATGTATATATAGGAATGTAGGGGAGGGTTAGGGCTACAAAATAGTAAATTTGTGTTTTGACTCAGCTTGACTCACAGGAGTTGTGCTCTATGAAGTAGGAAATTTCCGATAAATTAGACCTTTTTAAAAAAAATATTTAAATTGTTCTGAAAACAGTAGAGCTTCAATTTTTTCTACCAGTGATAGAAAATAAGTTAAGTTACAACACAAAATTTATTTCGTCCAAAAATCTTGAAAAACAAAAAAGTTATGATCATTTCAACTTTAAAAATTAACTAAAAATATCATAATTACTAAATTCTGAAAAAGCCCATTTTGGACCACCCTGTTCTCAGTGAAATAGTTAAAATAGAGTTCTAATTTTTTGGCTCCCGAGGTTTACTACTGTCTACTTTCATATGAGTCTAATAACTTTTAAATCGGAGAACAAAAACCAAAAGGAGTTTTGGCCGCTATCTCAAAATATTGACCACAGTGCGGCGCACATAGGTAGATATTGAGTAATTAGGCGGCCAAAAGTCAAAATCTTAAATACGTAGTAGGCACAAAATATTGACGTCTACGTATAGTAAACACTTCCGCGAAATACCCCCACCTTTTTTTCAACAATCATACGTCACCGCTTCCGTGCAGTTAGACGCAATTTGATCGTTGACTTGATACGTATTTCTATTTGGGTGCCCAAATTATATCAAATTTCGCAATACGCATGTATGTTTATTTTAAGTTGTGTAGTGAAGTGAAAGTAAAAGTGATTCCCATAGCTCAGGTAAGCTTCTATTAAATAAATGATAGTTTTAACTTTTATTTTTAACTTTCGTTATATTTTTCGGTAGTTGAACATACCCTCTTTTTCACACAAAAAATTTAATTTTTTTAATTTAATTTTTGTTTATTGAATACGTTACACATTCAGCTTTTCTATAAAAAAAAAAACCAGAGCCGCAGAATCTCGCTTATTCCTTAAAGACAGCAGTTCAAAGCATTTTGTTAAAAAAATTTAAATAACCATTTTTGTATTTTATGTTTTTTTTTTTAGCTATGGAGATACCTAGTTCGTCGGGGGTGAAAATAGTGACCCGTAAATGTCTGTTTGGGCAAATGCAACTACAAAATTTACAAAGTATGGATGAGAAATTGAAGTTTTTAGAAAACCACTTGCTATTGTCTTGCGGAGACACTGTGGAAAGAAAAAAGAGCCTTAAGTATAAATTTTCCTACATCAAACACGAATTTAAACAGAGATGGCTAAAAGCTCATAGAGTTGAAGAAGTTTTTATGAAAAACAACCAGAAGTGGTTGGAAGGCACTTTTGAAATACCAGTGCATTCGCTTAATCAACCAGGTCGTCCGAGCAAATCATTTTCGGATTCGAGTGAACGAAGCAAGAGAAGAAAAACTGAGGAAATTCGATCAAATGTTGATGATGAAATGATTATACATGCCGCAAAAGTCATATTGCAAACGAAGGGAAAAAGAAATGCCTCAAAAGTGCTCAAAGAAATAGGAAATTCACCAACAAAGGCTAGTAAATATAGAAAAGCATATTCCAAGACCAATGAAACAATTACTACTTTGACCCTATTCCAAGCACTCAAAATGTTCGTTGAAGCTGATCTAACAAGACGACAATATGAAATAATAAGGGCAACTAACCCAAAGCATTACCCTTGTTACGACCTTTTGTTGAAAGCAAAACAAGAATGCTACCCACCAATGACGGCATTGCGAGTAACGGCTACCTGCGCAGAAATTAATTTACAATGCCTAATGGATCATACTATTCAACGGTTATCAATCTACCTGGAAGAAGTGTTATCAACCCTTAACGAAATTGAAAGAAAGTCATTAACGATCATTTATAAATGGGGGTGTGACGGGTCACAACAAGCACGGTACAAACAAAAATTCTCGGAAGACGCCGAATCCGATGCTAGTATATTTTTGAGTTCTTTTGTCCCACTTCAAATTATTTGTGGTAAAGAAAACAATAAAGTGTTGTGGCAAAACCCAACACCATCATCACCACGATTTTGCCGCCCCATCAGATTTCGGTATGTGAAAGAAACTACAGATGTAACAAAAGAGGAAATAAGTTATGTGCAACATGAAATTAAGAACCTCGCTCCTACAAAAGTAAATATTGATGGAAAAGAATTTGCTTATAATCACATTTTAAAAATGACCATGGTTGATGGCAAAGTTTGCAATGCTGTAACCAACACGACCTCAACTAGCCGATGCTATATATGTGGCGCCACTTCCAAAGATTTCAATAATTTAAGCAAAAAGAACGAGATAAGTCCCGATGCTCTTGAGTTTGGAATTTCGGTATTGCACGCAAAAATAAGTATTTTTGAAAGCATTCTGCATTTGGCATATAAATTGCCCGTGAAGAAATATGGAAAGAAAAGGACCCAGGAAGAGAAAGCATTAGAAGAAGAAAGAAAAAAAGAAATCCAAGAAAGATTCCGCTTAGAAACTGGGCTGTTGGTGGACATGCCAAAAGCCAATTTTGGTAATACCAATGATGGCAATACGAGTAGGAGATTTTTTGAAAACACAGAATTAGCGGCGGACATAACATGCATTAACCACGAATTAATACATAGATTTAAAATCTTATTAGAGGCGATTTCAAGTGGACACAAAATAAATACAACAAAATTCAAAGAATATGCCTTCAACATCGCGCAAATGTATGTGGAATTATACGACTGGCATCCCATGACTCCAACAATGCATAAATTACTATTACATGGGGCGACCATCATGTTGCCAATGGGCCAATTGTCGAAGGAGGCTGCAGAAGCACGAAATAAACATTTTCGGTCATACAGACAGAATTTTTCAAGGGAAGAATGCAACCGTGATATTTATCAAAGATTGCTTCTTACTTCAGACCCACTCGTAAGTAGTGAAAGATCGTTAAAGAAAACTTCACACAAGATTTTTTCCAGTGAAGTTATAGAACTATTAGAACCTGCCGAGCCTCACACACAATCAAGTATTGAGCACGAAGAAGTCGAGATAGAAACATCTTTTAATAAGACAATTTAATGCATTTTTATTTATTTATGATTTATGAGAATAAAATGTGTTTTTATTATAAAATATATGTTTTTCTTATTTATTTTTTAAAATAAATAGATAGTTATTTAAAATACAGTCTTTCGAAGCCATTAACGTCCAAAAATATTTTTGGCCGCCTAAATATTTCAAATCGACCACTGTGCGGCGTTCATCAGCCACCATGTATGTGAGTGCGTCCCAGTAAATAGTATCACTGTCCGCAAACAAAATAATATTATTCGATAAGCAAATACTCAAAAAAGTTTATTTTTTCCGTGGTGCCTTTAGTCCCTTGTCATGACGATTAATAATGTATATAGCTTTTAAGATCTCCGATCAATATTTGGTGGTACATTTAATATACCATCCAGTTTTTGGTTGATGGTATAAAAACAATATATCAATATCATACAGAATCTTAAATAAATCTTATGTATCCAAGGCGGGTAATTTAAGTTGTCTATAAATTACTACTTAAACAAAATTTTATATTTAGATTTATTTAAATATTAAATACGTGACAATTGTGGTGTTTAAGGTAAAGCCTCCATTAACAATACTGGGTAGAAACACGGCAGTAGTCATTTGTAAACAAAAAGAGAAGTACTTATGTTTTCAGACACAAATTTAAAAAGAATAAAAATATTTTTTTTGCGCTTTTATAATAAGCTATTGCCACGTCTAAAGCAAACTATTTTTATAAACAAATTTTCCAAAATCAAGTACAGCCGTACCTTTTATGTATTCGTGCTTAAAATTAGCCCTTTTAGCTGACAAATGACTTATCTTTTGCGGTTTTGCTATCCAATCTTAGTTATGGATAGTTTACCTAAAACACCAATTATAAAGAAGTAAGAAATTGGGCCTTAGTATGCTCAATCTATTATTAAAATAGATATGAATGTTAAACTAATTTTGTTTTGTCTTTGCAGGTGTGAAATGATTTTAAACGCCACACGGCACACAACCGGTTCCCATCAATCGACTCGAAATTCTTGTAAAACACTTAAGTGCCCGCAGTGTAATTGGCATTACAAGTATCAAGAGACTTTAGAAATACACATGCGTGAAAAACATCCCGACGGAGAGTCGGCATGTGGATATTGTTTAGCAGGTACTTTGTTTAAAAATATTACACAGAAAATAAATTTACAATGTGCACTATTCAGTTAAAAAGTAGTTAACTAGCAAAGTCACGCGTGGTCGATTACATTATACTGCTATACTGGATGTGCCACAAAGCCAATTTAAAACAGGTTAAAAATATTTTTAAAACTGTGAGATAATTTATTAGTTCCAGAAAATGTGCTATTTTTAGCTTCGTGAACAAATTTTACTGTAATTCAATTCCCATATGACTATAACAAATTTGATCGAAACCGGAATATAGCGGTTGTAGGTAGAATCAGAAGTGACATTTGCACTAGGGCTGGAAACTAATCAATATTAATAAACTTTGCCAAATTGAATTTAATATGTGGCTCTAAAGCAAACCACATTAAATCGGTTCAACACATATATAAGAGCCTTATCTAAATCTGAGGCGATTTTCTTTATTTAAGGTAATGAGCTCCTTGGGCCAATAAACTAACTTGTACTTAATTTCACCAGGATTAACTGTAGTTGTAGTTTTTATATATAAAATCGGTTGAACATATCTGAATCTTAACCAGTTTTCTTACATTTCAATAGCAACCATCTTTTGTATAAAAACTTTTTTTGTACTAAATTTATTCATGATTATATTCAAAATGTGGCTTCTTGAGCTACAAACATAAAATCGGTTCACAATATGTGTGGGAACTATGACTAAATAGGAAATGATTTTCTTTTATTCCATTATCGTCCTCCTTATTCCAAAAAAGTTACTTCTGCCAAATTACATGAAGATCGGTTAAAAATTGCGACATATAGGTTATAACAAGCTGCAAAAATATTAGTTTATGATAGCAACAAACATATTCCCTAAAAAATGACTTATAATAACTACAGAGTGGCGCAGGGTATACTTGTTCAAAATTTGTGTGATGAAGCAAATCACACAATCAGCGCTGAAAATTGTAAGTCTACCCTGGAGTGTAGACGTCAACGTGTTTTAAAATAATTACATTATACATAAAATAAGGCCTATATCTAAAGAAGTATGGTTGGATTTAAGTGAGACAGAAGTCAAAACCGCCTACCATATAAAAGTTAGAACCAATTGAACAGAGATTAACCGGCTCAAGACCTCTTGCATCTATACTTAAATAGAAGACAAGTTTTAAACAAAATTGCAAAGTGACATTTATTTTCGTGGCAGCACACTGCTTTTATCATTATTTCGGGTCCGTGCACACTGCTTTTATCATGATTTCGGGTCCGTGACAACCCTCTTCAGAAAGATTTTCTGCAATTGTAGAAAGTAAAACCGAAATCTATAAGGCCAGGCTCTTCCCAAACGAATGAGAACTACTGTTGTAAAACTTACATTTCAAGTTTTCTTCACACAATTGCCCACGAGAATACAACTCACTCTTGCCACCTCTACAGAGAATACACATTGAGAGCAATCAATAGACTTCTGTTACAACGTGTGTGTGTTGTAAAAAGAGTTTAGTTGACTATGTCAGTTTAGTTGACTTGTGTGCCTTGCATGTAAATATGTTAGAATAATTGCATTATACATAGAATAAGGCCTATATCTAAAGATGTATGGTTGGATTTAAGTGAGAGAGAAGTGGAAACCGCCTACCGTATAAGAATTACAACCAATAGAACAGGGATTAACCGGCTCAAGACCTCTTGCATCTTTATTTAAATACAAAACAAATTTTTAACAAAATGGCAAATTGACATTGATTGTTGTGACTGCGCACTGCTTTTATCATGATTTCGGGTCCGTGACAACCCTCTTCAGAAAGCTTTGCTGCAATTGTAGAAATTAAAAGCGAACTCTACAAGGCCACCCTCTCCTTAAACGAATAAGAAGTAAAACTTACTTTTCAAGTTTTCTTCACACAATTGCCCGCGAGAATACAACTCACTATTGCCCCCTCTACACAGATTTCACATTGAGAGCAAGCAATAGATTTCTTTTACAACGTGTGTGTTGTAAAAAGAGTTTATTTGACTATGTCAACTTGTGTGCCGTGCCTCGGATGTACATATGTTTAACTCGTTTGTTTTATTTCGATCTGTTGCTTTTACACATTGAAAAGGGATTAACCGGCTCAAGACCTCTTGCATCTATATTTAAATAGTAGACAAGTTTTTAACAAAATTGCAAAGTGACATTGATTGTCGTGACTGCGCACTGCTTTTATCATGATTTCGGGTCCGTGACAACCCTCTTCGGAAAGCTTTGCTGCAATTGTAGAAAGTAAAACCGAACTCTACAAGGCCTGGATCTCCCCAAACGAATGAGAACTACTGTCGTTAAACTTACTTTTCAAGTTTTCTTCGCACAATTGCCGACGAGAATACAACGCACTCCTGCCACCTCTACAGAGAGACTTCACATTGAGAGCAATTAATAGACTTCTTTTACAACGTGTGTGTGTTGTAAAAAGAGTTTAGTTGACTATGTCTACTTGTGCATCTATATTTAAATAGAATACAAGTTTTTAACAAAATTGCAAAGTGACATTGATTTTCGTGGCTGCACACTGCTTCTATCAGAATTTCGGATCCGTGACAACCCTCTTCAGACGGCTTTGCTGCAATTGTAGAAAGTAAAACCGAACTCTATTAGACCAGGCTCTCCCCAAACGAATGAGATCTACGGTTGTTAAACTTACTTTTCAAGTTTTCTTCGCACAATTGCCCACGAGAATACAACGCACTCTTGCCACCTCTACAGAGAGACTCCACATTGATAGCAATCAATAGACTTCTTCACAACGTGTGTGTGTGTTGTAAAAAGAGTTTAGTTGATTATGTCTAAAACAAAAAAAAAATCTAGGGCACAGGTCTAATTTCTTACAGTTTAGAGATTCTTTTTCTTATATTTTAAAGAATGACTGAAATTTTTATAATTTTCAAAGTTTAAATAATGTTTTAGTCAAATAATATATTTACAGTGTAATATCGTATTTCTTCTACACGAAAATTTAATTTATTTAGATCATTTGTTGCCACCAAGCAATTCGGTCTATCCACCAGTTTGGTGAGAGTAAGGTCGTGGCTCTAGATATCTCCAAGGCCTTTGATAGAGTCTGGCACGGTGCACTCATATCAAAGCTGATCGCTTTTGGTGTCGGTAATACGTTTGCTCGGTTTATATCGAGTTTTCTTAGAGATCGCACTATTAGAGTTGTTGTAGATGGGTTCTCATCCAACACACATAGGCTGACCGCAGGTGAACCACAGGGCTCTGTCCTCTCTCCCTCTTTGTTTCTTATTTTCATTGACGATCTATTGGGTCAGACCGTGAATCCAATCTACTCTTTCGCAGATGATAGTAACCTCTGTCATTCATATTCATTCGACCGTAGGCCGAGCCTTCAAGATATTGAAGACAAAAGGCGAATTATGGATGAGACACTTGGCCGTGATCTACTGGCCATTTCCGAATGGGGTCGAGTGAATAGAGTAGATTTTAATGCACGTAAGACACAGTGCTGCTTGTTGTCTCACAAGCGATTCGCTGACCCAACAATAGCATCAATCTCTCTCGATGGTACGGATATTGAACAATCAGAAGCTCTCGATGTTCTGGGCATGAAAATACAATGTGACGCTCGTTGGCGAGACATGTATTCGAAGTGTCGAAAGAAGCACTCAAGTGCATAGGCTTTTTAAAGCGGTGCAAGAAATATTTCACTCCTTCTGATCTTTTCAATATCTATACAACTTACATCAGGCCAAAGATGGAATACAACTCCCATATATGGGCAGGTGCTCCAAAATCATCCTTGGAGCTACTTGACCGTGTTCAAAGGAGAGCGATGGTGCTGATAGGTGACAGTAGGGTATCCAACTCTATTGTTTCCCTTGAGCATCGTCGAAATGTGGGTTGCGTGACGCTGTTCTATCGTTACTTTCATGGTGTGTGTTCATCAGACATCCGTCGCCTTATTCCTGACGTGAGGATGTTCGGCAGGGATACGCGACTTTCTAGGAATTCACACCCGTTTGTTATCGATTGGCCAGTTGACCGCAATATACACTACAGATCAAATTCGTTTTTCGCTCGTACAGTCCGTATGTGGAATCGACTTCCGGCAAATATATTTCCCACTAATTGCGACATCCAGAAGTTCAAGGCAAGCGTCAACAAACATTACTCCCTCTTTCCCCCCTCCGATCCATTAATTTCCACTCGCCAACGCAATGCACCGCATATATAGGGGGCATCCCCTGAGTGTTGGTTATTTAAAAAAAAAAAAAAATTATCTTCATTTAATAGATCTCAGAAGTGTAATGCCATAAGCAGGGCTGCCAACCGAAAACCACAGAAAATCCTCCCTTTTTAAAAGGAAATCGTTAAAAATATAAATTGTCACTTACAATTAGGCTATGATTTCTAATTTAGTTTAAATTATGCCTTATTAAGAAAGAAAATCTTCCAGCGATTTTGTCTGCAATCATATCTGTATATCATCAGTATCTAATTTTGACAAGTTCGTTTGTAGAGAATATCGCAATTCCGTCAACATTGTTAAAAATACAACATTTATGCAACAAACCAAAACTTCATCCTTAATTGTTTTCATTCTTGAATCTTGCTGAAAATGTCCACCTCAATGCTTTAATTAAACGCTACATTAAACAATTAAAAATGGGGCGTGACCAACAATGAGATACCCTACACCACTTTGCTATTTAAAGGTTTACGCACCTGTGTTTTGAGCTTGATCAAGGTTGGACTAAATATTTTAGAGTTATCTGCTATAGCTAATAACTAAAGCTAATTTGAGGGCGATGTAAAATGTAGGTAAAAATTTTAACTTCTAAAGCTGAAGGTCCTTGAATCGATAGGGACCTTTTTTGGGGGCTATTTGAAAACTTTGGCCAATTAGGCCTAATAGTAATAGTTGTAAACCAAGAAGAAACTTTCTTTATAGGAAAATATGGACCTATGTGGTCCATTCGGAAAGGACCATTTAATAGAGGCTATACGAAATTATGTGCTTAGTCTTACCAAAGTTAGGTAATGGTCGTTCATAACGTACCAAAAAAAATTGTGGCACCTCCTAAATTTAAAAAAAAATATTTTGTACTTATAAAACCGTCAAAGTAACGATAAATCTTGAATATGGCAACCATTGTTATAAGATTTTCAAATTTTTTAAAAGACTTGCTGTACCCGGTGTACTTCGCTACCCCATAATTGTAATATTAATGAGACAGAATTTTGTTATTGGAATGTATATAATCAAGTGCTGTATGATATACAATATTTAAAATCATATTAGAAATCGTACCGAACCGCAAATTTCTATCTGTAATAGTCAAATATTGGTGTGCGTGGCCGCTACTCTTTTTCCAAATTTAATTGCAACTAGCATTTGCATATGTAACTCTAGGCGGTCAGGCTATTGTTATGGATGTTATATAAGTTTTTTTTAGGGGGTGTGGCACCTCCTATATATAAAAAAATATTTTGCATGATATCAGTAGAAATAAACCGAGTTTTCCCCCACCTGTGCACAGTGGTTGCACTTGTATGGGTGACAGCGACAAAAATAGTAAGAAGGGAGATATCGTCCTGAAATTTTCACAGTATATTCCGGACGATACCAGCACGACATTCTGAAAAAAATGGGAGTGGCCGCTCTTATCTACCGCCCACTTCATTAATTTGAAAGGAAATTATTAAAATTTTTTTTTATACTTTATTTATTTATTATTGAATATGCTCTTATTGAGCCTATACGAATCTTAAATCTACAACTTATTATAATTCTGTAGTTGTACAGAATTTGTTTGTCGTACGGGCCCCTGCTTCATCATTCTGGCAGGGTCGGATTTGGTTAATGTTATGATTTAATCTTAAATTTGCTATTCTTGCAACAATTCAATTGTCGATTTTAATAATCCACTTTTCTTTTTGCATGGCAATTTCCGTTGACCTGTAATTAATGGATCCGAGCTCAACAGTAACATATGTAGTAAATCTGTATTTGTTGCAATTCGAGAAGTTTTTCTGGTATGTTGGAGCCTATACCTTTTAATGTCCTTGTTTTTAGCTTCCGCAGCTTCCTCTGAAAGCTCTCCAATTGGTACTAACCCGTTTTCGATTACTTCGGAAGCATGTACAAGGATCTTGTGTACTGAAGGGGGCAAATAAAACCAAGGATATTTTTCTACCAGTCCTTTAGCAGTGTCAAGTGCGAATTGTTTAAATTTATCGGAGTTTATTTTATATCCTGATGACACAGCTTGCAGTAATGTTGCACATCGAAGTATGAGCTCCTCGTCAACACCAGTTATCTGAGCAGCCAAAGCAGGATTATTAAAAAATCGCCTTGCGGTGTTACCATCATTTGAGGTACCACTACCTCCTGCTTTTGGCTTGTCTACTATCAAACCCATTACCGATCGAAACTTGTTTTGAATTTCCTTTTTTTCTTTCCACGAATTTTTCTTTTTCATCTTTCGACCTAATTTGCCATTTTTTTAGACCCAGTCTATACGAAACATGGACGAAATATTCAAAAAATCTAATATATGAATGCAAAGGAGATAAACCAAACTCATAATTTTCTTGGTGGACTACTTTTTGCAGACATATATCTATATCGTTCATCTCTTTTCGGTTTCGCTTTGCATATATAGCATTTAGCAGATGACGTTTGACTTAGTGCATTGCATACTTTACCGTCAACCATAGTAAGTTGCAATTTGTGTTCGATGTTTATTTTCAGCTCAGATGTAAAATATTCTGTGCACTTTATCATATCAATTTTCTGCTTGAAATAATTTTTTTCTTCGATGCAAACTTGGGACGTTTCTTTTTTAAATTCGAATCGTATTGGTCTGCAGTACCGGGTGGACGATGGGCGAGGATTTTTCCATACTATTTTAACGTTTTGTGGTGTCGAAGATTTTGTAACTAGTCGAAGCGGTACATAAGATGTTACAAATAATGTGTTATCTTGTAGAGCATTATTAATAACACGTTGCTTATATTCACTGTATCCAGAACTACCATCGAATCCCCATTTTCCTATCAAAACAAGGTTGTTTACATCAAATTCGGCGTTTAATACATCACTTTGTAGATCTAATATTCGTGAAGCTGTATTGTCAAGTAAACTTTGTAGCTCCACTTCAGCTTTTGATTCACTCACGGTAATGGATGCTGCATCAGGATAACTTTTTTTCTTCTCCCTTAAAATCTTTTCATAACTGGGCAACATATTAGATGAAAGCTTACTATTTATAAAATGTCTGATTTTTAAGTACTGCTGTTTTGTTAAATTTGTATCAATTATTAATGACAAAACTTCAACAACATTTACTTCCGGAAATTGTTGTTTTGATTCTAAATAATCTCCACGTAAGGCATCAGATGCCGACTTGTCAATCTCTGCCACCCTTGCTATTCTACGTTGCTTAGTTCTAATTGAGGAATTTGAAAAATCAGCAGTAGGGCGACCACGTTTATTAGTCTTTGGCCCTTGTTCTTCAAATTGTGGCAAAGATATGGTTTTGAGACGTAAAGGAACAACTTCTTTGGTAGCGAACCAATCAGAATGATTTACTAAAACTTCTGACTTTATGCGATGATTTTTTTTCCACATTTCTCCCATTTTTTTACATAAATATTGTATACATTTCAGTAGATCACAGAATGTATTTTCGCCGCCTTCAAAATCAATGGCTTTGACTACTTCGTCGAACACTTCCTTAGATTTCGTAGCATTTGACCCATTTTTAGAACACATTTCAAAAACGTATATGCGTGAAAATATGCATTGGTGAGACGTTCCTACGATAACAAATTTAAGAAATAAGGTAAATAAAGGAATAACAGACAAAATATTTAACAAAAACAAAAAAAACTATGTTTGTTTATTGATACGACTTACAACAACCAATGCTACAACACTCACGCCCGCATCAGGTGAAGAAAAATACATTTTAAAACAAAGAGCTTGATTTGGTTTATTGAACATTTTTTAAAAACCTGCAAATTCCTGCACCTGAATTGAACTTTATAGTGGATTATACACATGTGTCAACATTTATAAACAAATCCCGTCACGGACTTCCGCGGGTAAAGTTACTAAAACTCAAAGTACATTTAAGTTAGACAAAAAAACACCCTGAAAAAAGGCATTTATTTAAAACGTGTACTTTTAGAGAACCACAACAAAGCACATATACATGTTATTACTTAAAAATAGTGCTAATACCATCTATTTTAATTTCCATTTTTGGTATTTTTGTTTTGTCACTTTATAAATTATATTTTCACAGATGAAACTTCACTTAGTTTTTGTGTTTTTTTCAGCCAACTAACCGCTTCTATGAAAGTACGTACATATGTTGCGTTTATTTACGAAGTACCGTTAGAAATGATCAAAACAAAATTAGAGTAGAGAAATTTGATAACATTAGCGACTATTTATTGAGCTACAAGGTCAATATATTACCATCATTTTTTTTATTTTTGTCGTATGGGCGCAACCACTGTGCTGTGGTAAGAGACTCTGAATATTAAATACTCACCACCCTACGGTTAATAAATATTCGAAACAGAAACAACAAGAGCTGTTTTTCGTGCTATCGTATTCTTTACAAAAAGTTGGAGATGGCGAAGCAGCCAAAACTTAAATTGCCGTCAGAGATGATATTTGAATCGGACAAGATACTGATAAATGTCGATTTAGGTGTTCTCAAGGATGAAGCAGAATTTATAAAGAAGTGAATGGATCGCATATTAGAGTTACTTGGTGAAAGTATACGAAGAATGACGACCAAAAGTTCAGTGGGCGATCTAGAAGTAAATATGAACAACCTGGAAAGAAGGAGGGCAATCGCGAAGGGCGAAAATGACAAACTTTCTAAACGTTACCCACTAAACATGGATATGGCTGAAACGATACAGACTTAATCAAAGACGAAGTGTGCTAAACTCGAACAACAAACACCGTCCATACCGAAATTCGATGGAGAAGGAAAAAGTTGGCAGCATTTTGTTGAAATGTTTAAGGAGATGGTCCATAACCGGGATGACCTCTCAGATAATATCTAGTTTAACTACCTGCGAATGAGCTTGAAAGGCAAAGCCAGAGCAGTGGTTTCCCACTTATTGTCCAGTGGAACGGGCAATTATGAATTAAATTGCTAAGTAAACGCTACGAAAATGAACGTAAAATTTTTAATGAGGCGCTAGATTTGCTGTTGGATTTTCCGACATTTGTGGAAATATCAGACACCGCTTTAAACATGTTTATATAAGTAGATAAATGAAGCAAAGCACATCATAAAATATAAATTGGATATTGGAGACGATTCGGAAATATCACCGATTTTCGCTCACATTATACTACGAAAATTCGAAAGGAAACCTTCAAATAAAAAAAGGCCAAAGATATTCAGCAGCTGTCAGATGTGCAAGAGTATTTTGAACAAGTGCAAAGTGTAATATGCTACAAAGAACAGAAGACTTTTGTTAACAACTTCAATAAAGTAAAAACTCAAAGAGAAGCCTGGTCAAGCAGGAAACCTAATAAAAAGAAATACGTATGCTGTGTCTCTGAGAACCATACCATATATATAAATGTTCCAAATTTAAGAAGAGGTATGTTTCGTCACTTTGGAATTTGGTGAAACAAAAGCAGCTATGTACTAAATATTTGAGTCACCGTCAACGTATAAACTGCTACTAAAATTGGACTTGCCAGCAATGTGGAAAAGGCCACAATAGTCTGCTGCATTATGGAGGGAAAGTAACTCCAAACCACAGCAGATATACGCTTCAACAATAACAACCGCTCAACCCAACAACATGGCTTTCGTAATCAAAATCGCATTCAAAACATGTGTGGTGGTGGCTGCCACTATGAAAATCCCTTGGCCAAAAACGGCAAGAGAGACAGCAACATGATGTCACCCTGGGAGAACCGGAATCCCGGTGGTAAATGTGGTGGCGGCGAATCAATGCGGTGGCGGCATTCGTAAGCAGAGTACCGCTGATCGCGATAGGAAACAGTGGACTAAAAATGCCAACACTATGCCAACTGAGGGCAAAGAGTCTTTCTATCTGAATGAAAGGGTGAACGCATTCAACATACAATCTACTGTCTGCCTGTTATGGACGACAATGCATCTAGAACGATAAAGTATAAAGATTTTGAGCACCAACGTCAAAAGGCCAACAGGATCCGCCAGGAGTTCAAAATTATTGAATAATTAAATTTGATTAAAATACAATTACAGAAATTGCAGCCCAAGTATTCCGAGTGTAGCAAGGAATTAGGTACCCGAAGAAATTACGACACCCAATTGTTGGCTGCCGATGAAGTCAGTCTCAAGGGAAAACCAACGGCGGTGAATGCAAACGTAAAAAGAAGTAGAGGAATATGTGACGCGCAAAATAGAAAGGGACCTTAGGGTAAAAACCAATTTTGTTCTGGAGAGCCATTTTAAAGATTTAAATACGTGTACCTTTGGTGTACCATCACTTTTATAAAATGCGCATATCCCTGGGAGGGAACACTTTTGGGGCATGTGATCGGTCTCATTCGATGCTCAGATGTTGTCCACATCAAAAAAAAAAAATTAAAGTTCATTTTTTTTACCCTTAGGTCCCTTTCTCTATGCGCTGTCACATATAGTCGCTAGTAAATTGAGCTGCTGGAGCTTGGATACACTGCGAGAATCAACACAGTGATTTGAAAGGCGCACAACTCTATTAAAAGCAGCTCTAAGATACAGGCCATTCGTCACTAATATTTATTATATAGTGTTGTAATAGTAAATCTAGTTATTATAACTATTAAACATTTAGAATACAGCGGCCGCTGGTAGATAGTTTAAGTAAGATTCAGAAGAATAGATTTAAGTTAAAAATACCCTATGTACTTTTTTCGCCTGGCAGAATGTTCAAAGTAAACATATTTTATATTTTGTGTTGGGTTATGTTGTATTGTTGATACATATTCAAGTGCAGCGAGAAGAAACATCGAATTGTTTGTCCGCCTTCAAACAAATTTTATTCTTATGCTCTTTTTTCACTAGGCACTTTTGAAGTGTTTTCAAAAGATTGGCCAAAACAAGTCAAAATAAGACGTTTTCCCATACAAATTCAAGTGATGAAAACGTCTCACTTTGACTTGTTTTTGTACGAAACAGGAACGAAAACGTTTCGCACAAGGGATGCCACCTTAAATAAAGTGTCTCATCTCCAAAATAATCGTTTTTTTATCGTTGGTTTGTCATCTCAAGGCAGACATTTTTAATCAAACGTCAAACATATTTGGTGAAATAAAATACAAAATATAAGTAAAAATGAGCGTGGTAAAAGAAAAAAAATTAAAAAAAACATATAAAAGGAAAAAATTATCTACCGAAAGTGAAGAACACATGCTTATTGACGTATGGGAAGAATACGTACCCCAGTTACGGGGAGTCAGAAAGAATGGGCACATCTTCCAAGAGATGAGCGCCCAGCTTAACACATACGGCTGTGAGGCTTCCCCGGATGAAATAAAAGCAAAAGTTCACAACCTTACGTCGCGGTATAGGTATGTATATCTTTATGCTGTTTTTATCAATTTTAATTATCATTTTTTCTTAACATTTAGAAAAGAAAAAGCTGCCATGGGCTGCACCGGTGGGGCTCCGTCAGAATGGTCGCTATACCACCCCATTAATAGGATAATTGGAAGTTTCAAATCCAACAATGTATCGAGCCTCACAGTGGAAAGTATTCCTGCCGGTTAGTATACATTTCTAAAGAATATTTGTTGCATTAGTTTTAGAGCCTGCATTAGAAGAGGCACAGAAGTTTCCTAAAAAGTTTACTTTTGAAAGTAAAAATCTATAAATAAGAGTAGCATGGTCAGAAAATCTGACAAAGTCAGAAAATGTCCTATCTGGGTATAATATCAAACTCGAGCTTTTCTTACACGTTTTCTAATATTTTTTCAAAACTTAAATTTACAGAAGATAATGAAAACTCATTTTCAATGGAATTTCTTGATGATGAAGATGCTTCAAATTATCTGGAATCAAATTTTCAAGAATACTCTCAAGATGCAGTGAACACAACTCAATCCACAACATCAGAGGACACCACTACAAAAAAAAATAAAAAATCTGAATTTCAGAAAGAAATTCTGAAGACGGTAAATGATATGCAAATGGATATGAAAAGGCAGATAGAAAAGAGTAACGAACACGACGAGAAAATGTTTAAATTAGAAACACAAAAATTGAAACTTTTAGAAGAAAGGGAGAAAAGGATGGAGACTTTACAGAAAGAAAATAAGGATTTTAAAGACGCTTTTCTAGATTATTTAAAAGGAACAGATTAATTAAAAAATAAGTCGTTCCTTTTTTGTTATTTTTTTAAATGTTTCATTTGAAACTTTTAAAACAATAGAAGAAACCTACAAAAATTGAAAATTATAAATCAAATGAAAACAAAAGAATTTTATGCAATATATATGTATGTATGTATTTAAACTGTACCAACGATTATTTTTAACAATGAATTGAATTCAAATTGCTTTGTTATAATTTTTTAAAATTGAATTTTAAAAAATTAAAATCAGATTAAAATAAGACTATTTTAAATAATATATATAATGTATGTATATAAAACATACTAACGTATTAATTTAATACGAGAAGAAACCTACAAAAACAAGAGAAGAAACGTACAAAAATTTAAAAATGTAAATCAAATGAAAACAAAAGACTATAATATATATATATATATATATATATATATATATATATATATATATATATATATATATATATATATATATATATATATATATATATATATATATATATATATATATATATATATATATATATATATATATATATATACATAAGTCTTTTGTTTTCATTTGATTTACATTTTTAAATTTTTGTACGTTTCTTCTCTTGTTTTTGTAGGTTTCTTCTCGTATTAAATTAATACGTTAGTATGTTTTATATACATACATTATATATATTATTTAAAATAGTCTTATTTTAATCTGATTTTAATTTTTTAAAATTCAATTTTAAAAAATTATAACAAAGCAATTTGAATTCAATTCATTGTTAAAAATAATCGTTGGTACAGTTTAAATACATACATACATATATATTGCATACAATTCTTTTGTTTTCATTTGATTTATAATTTTCAATTTTTGTAGGTTTCTTCTATTGTTTTAAAAGTTTCAAATGAAACATTTAAAAAAATAACAAAAAAGGAACGACTTATTTTTTAATTAATCTGTTCCTTTTAAATAATCTAGAAAAGCGTCTTTAAAATCCTTATTTTCTTTCTGTAAAGTCTCCATCCTTTTCTCCCTTTCTTCTAAAAGTTTCAATTTTTGTGTTTCTAATTTAAACATTTTCTCGTCGTGTTCGTTACTCTTTTCTATCTGCCTTTTCATATCCATTTGCATATCATTTACCGTCTTCAGAATTTCTTTCTGAAATTCAGATTTTTTATTTTTTTTTGTAGTGGTGTCCTCTGATGTTGTGGATTGAGTTGTGTTCACTGCATCTTGAGAGTATTCTTGAAAATTTGATTCCAGATAATTTGAAGCATCTTCATCATCAAGAAATTCCATTGAAAATGAGTTTTCATTATCTTCTGTAAATTTAAGTTTTGAAAAAATATTAGAAAACGTGTAAGAAAAGCTCGAGTTTGATATTATACCCAGATAGGACATTTTCTGACTTTGTCAGATTTTCTGACCATGCTACTCTTATTTATAGATTTTTACTTTTAAAAGTAAACTTTTTAGGAAACTTTTGTGCCTCTTCTAATGCAGGCTCTAAAACTAATGCAACAAATATTCTTTAGAAATGTATACTAACCGGCAGGAATACTTTCCACTGTGAAGCTCGATACATTGTTGGATTTGAAACTTCCAATTATCCTATTAATGGGGTGGTATAGCGACCATTCTGACGGAGCCCCACCGGTGCAGCCCATGGCAGCTTTTTCTTTTCTAAATGTTAAGAAAAAATGATAATTAAAATTGATAAAAACAGCATAAAGATATACATACCTATACCGCGACGTAAGGTTGTGAACTTTTGCTTTTATTTCATCCGGGGAAGCCTCACAGCCGTATGTGTTAAGCTGGGCGCTCATCTCTTGGAAGATGTGCCCATTCTTTCTGACTCCCCGTAACTGGGGTACGTATTCTTCCCATACGTCAATAAGCATGTGTTCTTCACTTTCGGTCCATAATTTTTTCCTTTTATATGTTTTTTAATTTTTTTTCTTTTACCACGCTCATTTTTACTTATATTTTGTATTTTATTTCACCAAATATGTTTGACGTTTGATTAAAAATGTCTGCCTTGAGATGACAAACCAACGATAAAAAACGATTATTTTGGAGATGAGACACTTTATTTAAGGTGGCATCCCTTGTGCGAAACGTTTTCGTTCCTGTTTCGTACAAAAACAAGTCAAAGTGAGACGTTTTCATCACTTGAATTTGTATGGGAAAACGTCTTATTTTGACTTGTTTTGGCCAAACTTTTGAAAACACTTCAAAAGTGCCTAGTGAAAAAAGAGCATAAGAATAAAATTTGTTTGAAGGCGGACAAACAATTCGATGTTTCTTCTCGCTGCACTTGAATATGTATCAACAATACAACATAACCCAACACAAAATATAAAATATGTTTACTTTGAACATTCTGCCAGGCGAAAAAAGTACATAGGGTATTTTTAACTTAAATCTATTCTTCTGAATCTTACTTAAACTATCTACCAGCGGCCGCTGTATTCTAAAATGCAATATATATGTATGTATGTATTTAAACTGTACCAACGATTATTTTTAACAATGAATTGAATTCAAATTGCTTTGTTATAATTTTTTAAAATTGAATTTTAAAAAATTAAAATCAGATTAAAATAAGACTATTTTAAATAATATATATAATGTATGTATATAAAACATACTAACGTATTAATTTAATACGAGAAGAAACCTACAAAAACAAGAGAAGAAACGTACAAAAATTTAAAAATGTAAATCAAATGAAAACAAAAGACTTATGTAATATATATATATATATATATATATATATATATATATATATATATATATATATATATATATATATATATATATATATATATATATATATATATATATATATATATATATATATATATATATATATATATATATATATATATATATATATATATATATATATATATATATATATATATATATATATATATATATATATATATATATATATATATATATATATATATATATATATATATATATATATATATATATATATATATATATATATATATATATATATATATATATATATATATATATATATATATATATATATATATATATATATATATATATATATATATATATATATATATATATATATATATATATATGTTTAAATTAGAAACATATATAATATTTTTTAAACTTACCAATGTATTATTTTTAACAATGAATGCAATTCAAACCGCTTTATGTTTTAAATTGAATTTTACAAAATTTAAATCGAATTAAAATAAACCAAAAAAAATATATTTTTGCTTGAATCAAAATCTTTTTATTTTTTTTAAAAATATTTCAGTTAATTTTTAATTAGTACAAAAAAAAATAAATTTGTTGAGAAATTTTTTAATGAAAACGTATGTCACTTATTTTAGTAACATTTATTCATGCTGAATGTCGTTACTACTGGATGCTGTTACTGGACTTATGTCGTTTTTGGGTGTGGTTAAGGATATAGCAATAGCTTTTCTAACCAGTTCACCACTACCATCGTCACGTTCGTACAACAGTTCTTCATTGGGTTGAAGTCGATTGTGTTCCGCATCCGATTGATCCATGATCCATTTTTATACCCGCACCACATAGTGGTATGGGGTATAATGGCTTAGTGCTTGCGTTTGTAACACATCGAAGGAATCGAGTTAGAATACCGGGACCAGAGAGAAAGTTGCTCAGAATTACATTTTGAGTCGATCTAGCCATGTCTGTCTGGCTGGCTGGGCGGCTGGCTGGCTGGCTGGCCGGCTGGCTGGCTGGCTGGCTGGCCGGCTGGCTGGCTGGCTGGCCGGCTGGCTGGCTGGCTGGCCGGCTGGCTGGCTGGCTGGCCGGCTGGCTGGCTGGCTGGCCGGCTGGCTGGCTGGCTGGCCGGCTGGCTGGCTGGCTGGCTGGCCGGCTGGCTGGCTGGCTGGCCGGCTGGCTGGCTGGCTGGCCGGCTGGCTGGCTGGCTGGCTGGCCGGCTGGCTGGCTGGCTGGCCGGCTGGCTGGCTGGCTGGCCGGCTGGCTGGCTGGCTGGCCGGCTGGCTGGCTGGCTGGCCGGCTGGCCGGCTGGCTGGATGTAAAGATGTCCATCTATTCTTGTAATCATAGTACAGGTCGCATTTATGCACCGATCTTGATGAAAATTGGCAAGTGGTAATATATTGGGACAAGGACGGACGCTATTGAATTTGGTCCAAGTCGGAGCATTTTCTGATAGACCCCCCATACAAAGGAACTCCCGGATTTGGTCCAAATCCAGTTGATGTCGCGTGTATTGGTCAACAAATTAAAAAAATATGACATTCGATGTAGAACTGACCACAAAATGTAAAAAAAAATAGTTGGACCCGCCTCTCGGACCTACGGGGCCTTCAGAACCCAAAAAATGTACCCATGATTTTAAATATAAGTGTGACCCCTTAAATGAAAGGAAATTATCTTACAATTTTAAATACAGAAAAAAATTCGACCTGTTTGGGCCCCAGGGTCCATTAGGAGGGTCCAAAGGTTTCGGTTTACCCGGATTTTAGTGTGACCCCTCAAATGACTGGGAATTGCCTCAGGACTTTAAATATGTCAAGCCAAATGATTTATCTCGTCCGTGGGAGGGCACAGGGTCCGAAAACAAGGTATGATAATGTGGACCAACTATAATTGTTATACCCTCACCACATAGTGGTATGGGGTATAAAGGCTTAGTGCTTGCGTGATAGATACAGATAGAAATAGCGACGAGTGCTTTCGATTAACAGGAGACTTAATCACATTTATAGTGGTGCGGGTATCATAGAGTCGGCCACGCCCGACTATAGCACTTACTTACTTGTTTATTAATAGCATCGTTATTGTCATTTAGAAAGTTGTGTAATACACAACAGGCTTGCACAATTAAATTGGCATTATCCACCTTATTATCGATTCCTTTGCCTACTCTGCGGAATCTTGCTTTCAAATGGCCGAATGCATTTTCAACCACTCTTCTGCTTTTGGACAAAGCATAATTGAAGTTTTTTATTTGTTCATTGCTTTCGCAGCTAAATGGATAAGGCTTCATAAGGGTTTTTGATAAAGCAAACGCGGAGTCACCCATTATTCATATAGGAACATCTACTCCGCTAATGGATTTCGACATTTCCTTTAGGAGAGGACAAGTGTCGAGATATTTCTTAAGGCGGGAAGATTTGAAAATTGATGAGTCTCCACAACGACCTGGAGTTCCCACATTTATATACGAAAATCTGTATCTGATAAAAAATTAAATTTTATTAAGAAAGAAAGTGTTATGTTCGGCATGACCGAATTTTATGTACCTTCCACCACCTCCCACTAATACTACCCCCGGTGGAAGGCATACAAGTTTGTAAACACACACCTGTAATCTACAAGGGCAAATAATATGATTGAATGCCAACCTTTAAAGTTATAGTAATCGGTCGTCTCACTGAATTCCGGATGAATTTCTATATGGCAACCATCTAAAAAGAAGAATTACTACTTTTATGTTTTCATATTTTTTTATAAACAATCCTATTGCACCGAGGCACTGTGGAAAGCCGAGTTCTTCGAAGCCACGGACATATTCCTCAATTTTTTCCCTTTTTAGCGGAAAATTATTTAAATATTTGGGATTAAGAACTTGCCACACTTCTTGGCAAAATTCTTTTAAAATGGAAAATACTGTGGTTATTCCCACTCCAAATATATTTGCTATACTCCGGTACTCAGCAGAGGAGCCGAGTGCATACAAGGCAATGGCTACTCTTTTATCTATAGGAATGGCTGCTCGCATTTGTGTGTTTTTCTTTTTCAGTGCGGGTACCATGTTACAAAGTAACAAAAAATTTTCCCGGCTCATTCGGAAGTTGTTCTTGAAAAACTCCTCGCCGTTTACCTGGCAGTCGCTTTCCCAGAATAACTGGGTACGTTTCTGAAAGGTAGAAGTTTGTATACTGTTCTTGAGATTAAACTTAATTAACGATTTACTTACGAGATGCCAAAATCTCTTTTCCATGTAAATTGAGGGCAAAGATGCTGCTATAAGCAAACATAATGTGTGTCTGCGCATTTTTTGTATGCGACTTAAAATTTGTACTCGTTCTCTTTTACATTGTTCTATTGTATCATCGAGCACCCTCAATTCCTCGTAACCATCAAGCAATATATTAAAAAAAACACGCCTTTAGCTTTAATTTAGCCATTTGTTTAAGACAAATATGTATTTCAGTATTTTAATAGTCACCACGATGTTCTTTGTTTGTAAACAATAATGAACTGTCAAACGAAAACCAAAACGAGAATGAAAACGACCACAAATTGTGTGAAAATGGGTTGAGCCGTTTTGAAAAGTTTCGAGCGAAAACGAGAATAAATGGCCTAATGAAAATGCAGTATTACAGATAAGTGATGAGCGCACAATCCACTGGATTCACAACCTAATAAACGCAAAGGGCGATAATAGCCATTGATAAGTTTGACAGCCCACACATAAAAACTATTGATCGCTTAGGACTATATACTTTAGTCCTAAGCGAACACATTTCAATTTAGTATGTAACAAATACTTAACAGAAGAGGCCTTAAAAATTTTCTTTAATCTAAGTATAAAATAAATACTCACCAGGAGAAGACCTTACAACTCTTCTTCAAATTGAGGCAGAATAAATCTACCCAACTAAACATTTATGTTAAGAACACATTGTTTTATTTTACATTTGTTTCAGTGAGTAGCTTGTGTCTTTACTCTTCGACTTAATAATACGCATGTTAAAAATCATGCTATGTTTTGATATATATTGATCGTTAAATGAGTAGGGACCATGCCACTATAATTATATGTGACGCGCAAAATAGGTTAAAAACCAGCTTTGTTCAGGAGAGCCATTTTAAAGATTAGGTCCCTTTCTATTTGCGCTTAGAAACGTCGACTTCACTTTTATAAAACGCGCATATCTCTGGGAGGGAACACTTTTGGGGCATGGTATCGGTCTCATTCGATGCTCAGATGTTGTCCACATCCAAAAAAGAAAAAAAAAAATAATATTGATTTTTTTACCCTTAGATCCCTTTCTCTATGCGCTGTCACATATAGTATATAACACATACACACATTTAGTACTAACAGCTTAAACTACTGATATGATTTATTGTATATATTGAATTCTAATATAGAAGACAGGAAGCATTTAAACTCATACATATCCACTCTTCTTTGCTTTGCTTATTTACTACAAATAATATTAAATAAACAATTGTTAGCGTTTTTAAATGAAACAGTATATTAATGGATTAAAGAAAATATAATTATTAATTTTTCTCAATTTATTTCAGCAAAATCGAACTAGTCGTTCTCGAGTTATGTCAAACTACGTTTTTGCCAACATTTTACAACTAAGCGAAAAAACATCAAGATAAGGAAAAAATGTAAAAGGTCATAAAAAAAACTGGCACATACGAACGCAAAACCCTTTGAGGGTTTTAATATACTGACCTAGTACCATCACCCTGACTTGGAATTTCTCACCCCCCAGACAATAACCCCAAAAATGTTCCACAGTGTAATATAAGTACGCAAGGGTATTATGGTATTTTTAAGGACATGTCTAAATGCATAATTCGCTTTATGTTTGATGAATAACTTCTTGGCAAATCGTAATCAATAGAAACTTGTAGAGTACTCGTATGTTTGGTCAATGTGAATATGGAGTGCCACAAGGAATAGTTTTAGGCACTCTTCTCTTTAATATATACATAAATTGTATGCAAGTGGCTTTAACCCTCTAGTGCCCAAGACCGCCTCTAGACGGGTAAAATTTAAAACTGCCTTACTCGCTTTCCGCATTCCTTTTTGTCCTCGTTTTGCGTTTGTCTAATTCGGGGAAGTCCAACAATTAATTTCGTTGCGTTTGCAATACATTCCAGCGCTTGCGTAAGCTACTGCAATCATTTGAAGTTGAAAGTTTGTGTAGTTCGGAAGCAATAATTATTTTGCAAAAAGTGCGAATTTAAAAAATTAAAAAAAAATATTTTATAAAGTCGCAGTTCGGAAAAAAAATATTGGCGGGTTGCTGACAGTGTCAAGGACGCAATACAGTGCTTTAGGTATAAAAAAAGTTTGCGTAAGCTTTTTATTGCTTCTGCAAGGTAGCCCGTCTAGAGGCGGTCTTGGACAATTCGGGAAAAAAAAATTATTAGGTAAGTTTGAAAGTGGAACAACTCAAGACATATTTAAGTCCAAATAATTGCTTCAGTAGGCATGGAACGACGACATATGCATAAGCTATCAGCTCTTTCAGATGTGGATATTGAGAAATATTTGAATTCGATGGATTTTGACTTTGATACGGATGGAGAAGAAGAATCGGAGGACGATTTGGCTGATGATGTTTGCGAGGCAGCGTTTCCTGTCAATGATCAAGATCAAGAAGCGATTGAAAGAGCGGTAAATATGTCAGATTCGATGTTGGCTTCAGAGATTTGTGTAACTTCAAGCGGAAGTTCTGCTCCGTTGGCGAAATTGTTGTCACCCTCAACTTCGATTGCATCGAATTCACCTCAAGCACAAAAACGCAAACGCAAAGCGGCTGCTGAGCATGGTATTGCTCATGCTGAAGAAAGTACAATAACCGAATTTGTAGGATCTGTTTTGGATATAGATCCAAAATCACCGATTTTCAAAAAGATATTGTGCCGCCAAAATAACTTAGTCTTGGATAAATCTGCGATTTCCTTTACTGAGATTGACCTCGGAGATCTCAAAAAGCTTGATACGCCATTCAAGTGTTTTGAATACTTTTTGAATGATACTATCATTGAGCATATTACTCAGCAAACAAATTTGTATGCTGCCCAAAAAGATGTCAATACTTCGTTTTCAACGACCAAGTTAGAAATTCGACAATTTATTGGCATTTTATTTTTTATGTCAGTTTTTCGCTACCCAAATGTTCGATCATATTGGGGTGAGTATGCGTTTGGATCAGTTCAGATCACAATGTCAAAAAATCGCTTTGAACAAATTCGAAGCAATTTGCATTTCAATGACAATAGTAAGTTGCCCTCAAAGGATTCTGCCGACCACGATCCTTTATACAAAATACGACCTATCGTGAATAACTTCAATGAGAAGTTTCAGTCAGTTCCGATGACCCAACGCTTATCTGTGGATGAACAAATGTGTGCAACGAAGATGAAGACCTTCCTCCGACAATATTTACCAGACAAACCACACAAATGGGGAGTGAAATTCTTCAATTTGTGTGACTCCTTCGGCTTTTGCTATAATTTTGAGATATATTGCGGCGCAGGAGACAACGTTGTGCAAACTGGCTCACCAGGATCTTGGTGCGTCAGCAAATGTAGTCGTTCGATTGTCACGCAACGTTCCGGATTTCAAAAACCAGATTATCTACTTCGACAATTATTATACTTCTTTTCCCCTTCTTGTATATCTCAAATCCCGGGGAGTATTTTCTTTGGGAACTATTCGCTCGAATCGCATTCCAAATTGTAAGCTGCCAACTGACAGCGACCTCAAGAAACAAGTGCGTGGATATTCTACCGAATTTTGTGGATCTGCATCGGGAGTCAAAATGTCTTTGACGGTTTGGAAGGACAATAAGGCAGTACGACTTGCTTCGACTTACGCAGGCACAAAGCCTTTCCTGAATGAAACGAATTCAAAAGGTAAGGTTTCACGTTTTGTTCGTTCAGAAAAAAAGTACGTTGACATAGATTGCCCCAATGTAATCCACGAATATAACAGCAACACGGGTGGCGTCGACTTAATGGACGGACTTATTGGTCGATATAAAATTCCAGTAAAGAGCAACAAATACACAAATCGACTATTTACACATATGCTTGATTTAGCCATGGTAAACGCTTACATTTTATTCCACCGAATCAACATGCCCGACGCTAATAATGCAAAATACCACCTGCCAAACTTCCGATCAGAGGTCGCATACGTGCTTTGTATGCTACAAACTACATCTCAGTCAAAAGGACCAGGCCGCCCACGACAAGTTGCTGAAAAGAAAAAGAAAGACACAGGGAAGAAACTTTCATACCGCCTAATGATGTACGTTATGATGGCGTCGAGCATTTTCCGATGTTTTTATCACGCGCTGGCAAAAAAACCTGTAAGCTTCCTGGTTGCACTTCCGAAACTCAAATTGTATGCCGTAAATGCAATATAAACCTGTGCCTTTCCCAGCAAAAAGACTGTTTCTACGATTTTCATCATAAATAAGTAAACGTCCTTTTTGTACACAAATATTTTGTATTTTTGTAAAGTTAAGATAATTTTTTATGGATACGTGAGTTTTTTTTTGTTAATTGTAATTTCTTTTTTTGAGTCTTTCTTTATTTCTTTTATAATAAAACATGTAAACAACAAAATTTTGTTACTGAATTTTTTTTTGGTCTACTTTCCCAAAGCCGCCTCTAGGCGGTCCAAGGTTTTTGTCCTATAAAACCCGATTCGCGCAAAAGTAAAATTTTTTCCAGAACAAACCTTTACTTTGAAGACATAATAAATTCAAAAATAATTTTTTTCTACGAAAAAAAAATTTGGGCACTAGAGGGTTAATATCTGAATTCATGAGACTGAACAGGCTTCTTCTAAAATCTACATTGGTGATATTTCGACCGCATTTAAAACATAAACAGCATACAATTTTAGTTTTCGTTGAAGGTAATAAAATATTAGAAAGTGAATCAGTGAAATACTAAGGAATTCATGTTCAGATCATTCTGTCATGGTCTCTTCTTATTCAAATTATGATATGCTCTATACTTATATATTCAAGAATAAGTTTAACAGAGCAACAAAGTTAATTTTGTACCATTATCTCGTACATATAGTTGGCTATATTACCTTTTTGTAGTATATTTTATAGTTGGAAAAACAATGAGCTTAGATCGAAAAGATTGCAAACTAAAATACTTACGACTTTTAACAATCTGCCGTTGTCATATTTCAAAATCTATACAGGGATACTTCACGAAATATCCTTCATATTTGTGGAAGCAATTGCTTTTGTATGTCTTTAAATCTGTTAATACTATAGGCCATCACACAGTAATGCTTTAGACAAATCAGATTTAACAACAGAAACCTCACAAATCTAAGAGTCTAACAACTCGGTTGGAAATAATAAAACAGCGCCTGATATATGTTGGTAGGTTAGAATTTAACTGTCTTTCTCGTGATATTGAAAACCTCAATTGAATTTCGGGTTTAAAAAAGAAAGTTAAAGCGTCTTAATATGGAAGTACTTCATTATCATTATGTACTAAAAGCTTTTAAATAAAAAAAATCATTTTTACATAATGTAGAAATTGTATCTTTCTTTTTTATTTTTTTATGCATATTTTTTGTGATAGTTATATACTTAGTAGGGACATAAATTCTGTTACGACATTGAACATTCCCCGTTAATGTCATATGGGTTTTGAAAGCTAACCTCAGTAGCGTTAGTCTGTAGCGGGATTTTAAAATTGTTTCAACTTTCATCATGGAGTGGTCAGATAATGAGAACCGTATCGCTGTATTAGCGCTTTTCAGGTGTGAAATGAAAAAACGATATTTTCAAAACGCTCCGGCCACTAGGGAATAGCCGCATGTTCGTCTACCGATGCATAAAACTGTTTGGGGAGACTGTAGATGTAAAAGACCGCCACCGGTTGGCCCGCCCACGCTCTGTTCGAACACCGCATGATATCAATGCCGTTATATCAAGAATTCACAGAAATCCGCTCCGAAAACAGAATAGCATGGCCTGTGTGATGAATATCACGCAAAAGTCCATGAGTCGAATTATTAAAAAAGACTTCGGACTTAGGGCTTTCAAACGACGTACCGGACATTTATTGACTGCAGCTTTAAAAAAAATAGGATTGAAAAATGCAAACGTCTTTTTGTGAAGAACGCTGACAACTTGCACAGAAAAATTTTTTTTACCGATGGAAAAATTTTTACGGTTCAGGAAAAATTTACCAAGCAAAATGATAGAATGTATGCGCGGTTATCTAAGGAAGCATCTGAACTGATCCCATGGGTGCAAAAGGGTCATCACCCAGCTTCAGTCATGGATTGGTGGGGTTTCTCATCGGCCAAAGTTTACGAAGAAACTGTTTTGGAAGCTGCTGTGAAGCCTTTTAACAATTATCTGTTTCAAAACCAGCCATGGACTAGCCAGCAGGATTCTGCAAAGGCCCATAAGGCTAAAACGTCCCAGGCCTGGCCTCGAAACAATTTGCCAGCGTTCATTTCCCCTGAAGAATGGCCCTCAGACAGTCCAGATTTGAACCCATTGGATTACAAATTGTGAACGGTTTTAGAGGACAAGGTTTGTCACAAAAGATACCCCAACATTGGATCTCTTAAGACTTCTTTGTTTCGAGCTGTGGACAATTTTCCACTGGACGAGGTTCGTGCAGCTATTGACGATTGGCCAGTGCGACTTAAGGTGTGTGTAAAGGCAAAAGGCGGACATTTCGAATATGTAGATTCTTTTTGAATACAATATACATCAATAAATATATTAAAAAATATTTGGTCCAAAAACATTTTACAGCATAAAACGTGTGTGACAGAATTTATGTCCCTACTAAGTATGTTGCCAGCTCCAAGGGGCGGTGGTGTAACATTATTGTATTGTTTATATATTTATCTTTTAATAAAAATGGATGAATTATTAAGAAAAAAAAAACAAATTATAGTATTGGCTAAAACCTGTTGTAGGCCTTTTATCAGGAATGTAGAAAAAAATGACGTACCCTAATAGAATTTTTTTAGGCTAGTAGCACTGCCCGCTTTTCTGACTTTCTATATGGTATATATCAACTACTATCACCTTACCGTTATTAGTTTGCAAGATATGACGTGTTCAAATTTCAGACTTAAATAAGCAGCGTTACGCTCTTTCGTCCAATTTTAGCATAACATAGTCTTTAAAATTTTGCTTGTCATTGATTACCATCTTTTAAAACTTCATAACGTTCGGTTCATTACAGTGGCCACTTTTCGATTTTATTGTATTTCGTGTATTTCGTTACAGACCAATATTATATATTCTAAACATCATCGTCATATCTGTAACAGTACATGGGATGTGGTATTTCTAATTCCAGGGTTGTGTATGCGTTATCACGCCCTTGTAGTGTACTCTACAAGTATTGCCTGGCCAGACGTCACATAATGCGAAAATTTCGTAACGATTGAAGTAAATAGTGGAGCTACACACATACCATTTTCAGATTTTATGAAACCTTTTTCGAATTAAATGAAAAACTTTAACAATCAAATGAAACATTTTATGAATTAAATGAAACCTTTGTTAAAGCAAATGAACTTCTTTTTAAATGAAACATAGCTCATTTCAAAACAAACGAAACGTTTTCCAAATCGAATGTAGCTTTTTTAAACTAAACGAAAAATAATAAAGAAAAAAAATAATAATGAAAGAATGATTGGTTCATTAAGGTTTGTTAGAGCTGATTGTACTTTTTAAAATAAGTGGACACTTGTTAGTTCGGCTTGGCCAAAGCTTTAAACTCTCCACCATGGATTTCGTTGTAGCATGGCATTAACGGTACTGGGGGATATGGTTGTTGGTGAAGGATCCATGTCTGACAGAACTACATTTTTAAGGACCTATGAACAGTTGTCCTGTTCAGATACGTCAGTTTTATTGTTTTGTATTTATATTATTGAGGGGTCAGGCCTTTGATTCGAGCCTTAAATTTACACCAATTTAACAAATTAAAGCACATTGATATTAGTAAATAGTAAAGTTGCAGAATTAATGCTATTTTCGAGACTTGACGATAATTATTGTTGTTTTGTATGAAAATTTCACTGTTTCTGGATGTCTCCGAGGAATTTTTGTTACCTAAAGGGCAACTTATTTCACTTTGGGCAAAACTCACCTATCCCAAATAGCGTATTACTCGTACTATAAGCCATCACCGAGCACGTTTTCTAGTTTAATTCTTTTGACCGCTACCCATAAATGTATGTCTGGTCCGATAAATGTAATAGATAGTGATTTAAAACTAATCATATATTTGGAATCTTTCCATAATTTTTGTGAAATTTTTCTCACATATCCAAATATGTCTCGCCCTAAATACACCCCTTTAAGTATTGTCATATGGGTATTAAAAACAGATTAAAAACTCGAAGTAAAATTAATGCTTTTATTAGATTCTTTATAAGATTCCACTGTTTCTGAGAACCAATATTTCCATGCTCGACAGGACGTCAGACCCATGGGTAATGCACTTGAAAATAAATCGAATCTCAAAACAAATATGATATTGGGATTCGTGTCGAATTTATGGGCCAGTCCGAGGTCCAATTTGGAACAAATCTTAAAAATAGGTACATAGTTAGATTTGTTAGAAAATTTACTGCTTCTGAATACCCAAATGGCTCCGAGCACTTTGATATGACCCACACCCATAGGTCAGAGCCTTTAATTAGGTCGAATCGAAAAATTAATGTCATATTAAGATTCTACATAAAATTTCACAGTTTCTAAAGACCCATATCGTTCATTCCATGTCAAACCGGACGATTTTCTGAAAAAATTTACATCGATGATTCCGATTTTTTTGAAACTTGGCAATATTATACTACTATTAGCACTGGTTAATTTGTGGTTGTCAGAAAAAAAAGAAAAATTTTTTTTAATGAGTTATATGCTTTTTAAAATGTTCAAAATCATGAAAAATGTGCCGAGGAGGCTATATTGAAACGGGTGTAGGATCAAAACGCGACGGTGGATTTTAAAAAGCTATACCTTATTTTAAAGGTCTTGACGCATAGTTTCTGCCGATCTAATTTAATTTTGTTATACAGGGTGCCGAACATTTGTATAGTTGTGAAATTAATTTTGTAACGTGATTTTCACTATTTTTGCACCAATATTCCAAATTAACAAAAATACACGCATACTCCTCAATCGATTCTAAACAAACCCTGAAAATTTTGGCTTGGAGAAATAATGCGTTATATTTTAAAAAAAATATTTACTTAATGTAGTCCTCGAAAATATATGTACCAAAAGTACTACAACTCTGCAAATCTATAGTGTTTGTTACAATAGTTACACACACACATACACTCACACGTACACACACTTTAACTAAATCAGCAGAAGTGTAATTTTATGACTACAAATCGGAATTTATATACAATCAAATGATTATATAAAACAGAAATAATTAAAACAAAGTACAAAACCAATTTAATTCATCTGTAAAAGTTTTATTGCAATTTTAAAAATAATGCAAGACTAATTGCAAAATTAAAGAAGCGCTACATATGTTATACAGAATTAATAATAATGAAAAATGTATCGTAAAAAGAACTAATGTTTAATAATATCTTTAGTGAATGAATAAGAAGCGTTTGATGTAATTTTGACTTGGATTTGCTTGTTTTCTTGTGGAATAAATGAGTGATATCCTAAGGTTTAGCTTTGTTAAATCTATCTTGAAGTTTAATAAAATTTTGATTATATTGTGCTGAGGTAAAAAATTCTGTATTAACATTCTTTACATTAGTTTTAACCCAGGAAAAGAATACATGGTTATTAATAGGTTCATAAATTTTTGTTAAACTTATAATCATTTGATTGTATATAAATTCCGATTTGTAGTCATAAAATTACACTTCTGCTGATTTAGTTAAAGTGTGTGTACGTGTGAGTGTATGTGTGTGTGTAACTATTGTAACAAACACTATAGATTTGCAGAGTTGTAGTACTTTTGGTACATATATTTTCGAGGACTACATTAAGTAAATAATTTTTTTAAAATATAACGCATTATTTCTCCAAGCTAAAATTTTCAGGGTTTGTTTAGAATCGATTGAGAAGTATGCGTGTATTTTTGTTAATTTGGAATATTGGTGCAAAAATAGTGAAAATCACGTTACAAAATTAATTTCACAAATATACAAATGTTCGGCACCCTGTATAACAAAATTAAACTAGATCGGCAGAAACTATGCGTCAAGACCTTTAAAATAAGGTATAGCTTTTTAAAATCCACCGTCGCGTTTTGATCCTACACCCGTTTCAATATAGCCTCCTCGGCACATTTTTCATGATTTTGAACATTTTAAAAAGCATATAACTCATTAAAAAAATTTTTTCTTTTTTTTTCTGACAACCACAAATTAACCAGTGCTAATAGTAGTGCAATATTGCCAAGTTTCATAAAAATCTGAAACGGTCGTATAAAAAAGGTGTCCGGTTTGACATGGAATGAACGATATGTCCATTTTTAAAGGGACCAATTTTTTAGCGCCAGGGTACCTTACCACCACGGATCGAGGCCTAAACATTCTTCGAATTATAAAATCAACGTAATATTCTGATTCTTGCCGAAATTTTAATTTTTTTTCAATACCATGTCCAAGTTTCAGAATATCGAATTTTGGGGCGTTAGAACCCATTTGGACCGGTCCGAGTTGCAAGTTGGCACAAATCTTGAATATAGTTACATATATATATTTGTAAGAAAACTTTACTGTATCTGAAAATTAATGTCGTATTCAGATTCTTCACAAAACTTCACTTATTATTATGGCGGAGAGTACCATCAGTATATAAAGTTTAAACTACTTATCTCCGACTATATAAAGTGTATATATTACGGATCGTCATAAAATTCTAAGCCGATCTCACAATGTCCGTGTGTTAAAAGCACGATTCGGTAAAAACGAAACTATTTAAAGTCTTCAAACTTGCCAGCTACGAGTATATATGTCTTATTGAAGTCGATGGGTTTATATTGAAAATGTATCAAATCTGGCAAAAGAAATAAAAGATTCCCTTTTGAGGTACTAGAAAGTGCAGTCCAATTTTTAATAATTTGAAATTTTTTATATAAAATCTGATTAAATAACTTTTAAACATATTTTTGGAAGAGGTAGGCATAAATTCTTATGCCCTCCTGTAGATGGGCGTAGTCATTGTGCTCTGGTCTGTAGGCCCCAAAAAAGTCCTCTAAAGTTTGAGGGTATCCAGAACCGATAAAATATTCTAACAAATTGGATCAATTGGCACTCGGACCGTATATACAAAACCATAAAAGAGGAATAATGTTTGACACAAAAAAGAATGTCACATTAATTTTACAGTTCGCAAGTTGGCACAAATCTTTAATATATTTACATATTAGTATATGTAAAAAAAACTTTACTGTATCTGAATATTAATGTCATATTCAGATTCTTCACAAAACTATATTGAATCTTAGTGGCAAAATGCTCATTTTGGTGAAAGTTTTAAACCGTACAATTAATGTGATATTCTGCTTCGTGACGAATCTTATTTTTTTTATTAGCCATATGTCCATAGTTCAACGAGGCCTCTTTTTCCCATTTGGGTCTAAATATTAAATATATGTGACGCGCAAAATAGAAAGGAAAAAAAATCAGTTTTGTTCAGGAGAGCCATTTTAAAGATTTAAATACGTGTATCTTTGGTCGACTTCACTTTCATAAAACGCGCATATCTCTGGGAGGGAACAATTTTGGGGCATGAAAATTGATTTTTTTTTACCCTTAGGTCCCTTTCTCTATGCGCTGTCACATATAGGTAGATACATATTTGAATTGTGCCTGATTAATAGGAGACGGTTTTTGGGACCCTATGGCCTCAGAGCCTAATGACCACGCCTATTTTTAGGAAGGCTTAAGAAACTCTGCCTACATCTTCCGAAAAAAACTGATTTAAAAGTTACTTAATCAAACTACTAATCAAAAATGTCAACAAATTAAAAATTTGTCTAGACCTTTTCTAGCATTTCTATGAAGAATCTGAATATGACTTTTATTTTCAGAAATAGTTTTCTAACAAATCCAAATATGTGGGTAAATTCAAGGTTTGTGCCAATTTGCAACTCGGACTGGTATTTTTAAAATATGTGACAACGCATATAGAAAGGAAGCTAAGGGTAAAAAAAATGTAGACAACATCTATGCATCGAATGAGACCGACCCCATGCCCCAAAAGTGTTGCCTCCCAGAGATATGCGCGTTTTATAAAAGTGAAGTCGACGATTCTAAGCGCAAATAGAAAGGGACCTAATCTTAAAATGGCTCTCCTGAACAAAACTATCATCAACTTTTCACTTTTTTTTTTTTGATGTGGACAACATCTGAGCATCTAATGAGACCGATCCCATGCCCCAAAACTGTTCCCTCCGAGAGATATGAATCTTTGGCTCTCCTTAAGCAGACTCTGAAAATGAAATTTGTTTTACGATGGGTGTGGGCAAGACCCGACTCAACGACCTGTCCATGATCCCCTCAATAATAGATATATGGGTTCACAAAATCGGCACGAAAATCAATGTCACTTTGCCGTTTTTGTTAAAAACTTGTCTTCTATTTAAATATAGAAGCAAGAGGTCCTATGCCGCTTAATCCCTGTTCAATGTGTAAAAACAAAAATATTCACGAATCTTAACAGGAAGACAGTTCATGAGCCCAAAAATGTAGTTCTGTCAAACATAGATTATCCACCAAAATTCATATCGCCTAAACAAAAAAATTCGTCACGAAGCAGATTATCATATTGGTTTATCGATTCGCAGACATATGAGGCTTTGACCTATGGGGATAAGGTCCCTTAGGCTTAATGTACTTAGTAGGGACATAAATACTGTTACAACATTGAACACACCCATTTCAATAGTAGAACTGAACATACCCCGTTAATGTCATATGGGTTTTGAAAGCTAACCTCAATAGCGTTAGTCTGTAACGGTATTTTAAAATTTTTTCAACTTTCATCCTGGAGTGGTCAGATAATTTTTTTTTTTTTTTTTTTTTCATTCTTTATTATTACAACTGAGTACAATAAAGACTCATCTAGTAATTTACATTTCAATATATATCACATTGTTCTCGGATATAGCCCACTGGCCATTCCGATAAGTGAAAGGAATTATATTTTATTCAGCTCGGACCAAGTCTTCGGGTAGTGTTCTTCTCAGCCTTCTGTTCTGTATAGGGTTTCTGATCATATGTTGCACTTCTGGATTTTTATGCAACAATAGTCTTTGCGCGTGTTTGGTTGCAAGATGTTTTATTTCATTAGTTACTGTCGGAATGTTAAGATCCCTGTGAATGTCATCGTTTCTAATATACCACGGACAGTTAGTTATCATTCTTAGAATCTTGTTTTGAAAGGTTTGAATTGGTTTTAAGTTTGATTTTGACGCGCATCCCCATATTTGGAGTCCATAAGTCCATTTTGGTTTCAAAATCTGCTGGTAAAGTAAAAGTTTATTATTCAAGCTTATTTCTGAGTGTCTTGAGAATAGGAAGTTCATTTTTCGCAGAGTTATTTTCAGTTCACATAGTTTTTTCTTGACATGTTCCTTCCATCTTAACTTTGCATCCAAGGTAAATCCTAAATATTTTGCAGTGTTTGCATACGGTACTATGTTGTTGTTCATGTAGAGTGGTAAATTGGTAATTCTTTTATTTGTGAAGTTAATATGAACAGACTTTGCTTCGTTCAATTTTATTCTCCATTTTTTTGTCCAGTGCATAATTTCATCAGTTGCTGTTTGTAGTTTTTCCGTAGTATATGTTACTGTTTCACCAGTTACAAGAATCGCTGTGTCGTCTGCAAACGTAGCTATATTCGTGTTAGGAGGTTTTGGAATGTCTCTTGTGTACAGTATGTAAAGTGTCGGCCCAAGAACACTTCCTTGCGGGACACCCGCTCGAATTTGTCTTAGTCCGGAATATTCATCTTCATGTTTTATTCTAAAGAATCTATCAGTTATGTATGATTTTAAAATTGCACTAAATTGCGTTGGCAAATCTCTAGATAGCTTGAAATTTAGGCCCTCATACCAGACTTTGTCAAATGCTTGCGCCACGTCTATAAAGATTCCAGAGCATATCTTGTAATCATTTAGTGCTTGTTCTACAACACTAGTTACTCTGTGGACTTGCTCAATAGTTGAATGGTTTGGTCTAAAACCAAATTGGTGGGTTGGTATTAATTTCCGTTCTTCTATTATTAAATTAAGTCTCTTTAGCAAAAGTTTTTCGAACACTTTTGACATAGTTGGCAATAATGAAATAGGTCGGTACGAATTTTTCAAATTTGGCTCTTTTCCAGGTTTTGGTATCATTATTACTTCAGCTACTTTCCATTGGCTCGGAACATACTGTAGGCGAAAGGAAGCATTTATTAGGTACATAAATTTTCTGATGGCTATTTCTGGCATTTCTTTAATAATTTTTCCAGTTATTAAGTCATAACCAGGGGCTTTTTTTTCATTAATTTCATATTTGATACAATTTTTTAACTCCGACAAAGTAACAGGAGAAATATCTTTTAGATCAATAGTGCATTGATGTTCCACAATATTTTCATCAACAGACATTGTGGGAAGGGGACTAAATATGTCTTCAAGGTAATCAGCAAATAGATTAGCTTTATCTATGGATTTGCTTGCCCAAGTTCCATCTTCTTTTTTAATCGGAGGAATACTATTTTTTGCTGTAGAGTAAAATTGTTTAGTTGTTTTCCAAAGCGAATAATCAGAGTATTTTGTAGCTGTCAAGTTTTTTAGACGATGTTTAAGATTTGTTTGTTCTTGTTTATCCAACGTTGTTTTCAGTTTGTTGCAAAGATTGTTTAGTACATTTTTATTTTCAGCTGTTCTGTATTTTTGCCATTTTTTTCTTGCTTTCCGTTTTTGTTTAATAAGGGATTTGATTTCATCAGAGATTGGGTTTGCAGTTTTACTATTGATTGGTGCTGTGCTGCACCATGCAGCTTCTTGAGCTAATCTAACAAATTTTTCAAGTTGGTCCTCGATTTCTGCGGGGGTTTTTAATGATACGTTCAAGTCCACTTTATTTATCAAATGTGTTCGAAAGTGTATCCAGTTAGTAGCTTTGTTGGTTAGCATTAATATTTCCGGTTTAAGTATGATTTCTTCGCTAACAGTCATAATAACTGGTGTGTGGTCAGAAGACAAATCATCACTGTCAAGTATTTGTATTTTGTTTGAGTTAATACCTTTTGTTATAAAAAAATCGATTAAGTCCGGAAGTTTTTGCGGATCTGTTGGCCAGTACGTGGGTTTGCTACCAGAATGAAAATTACACCTCAAATCCTTTCCTGCTCTAAGTAATTCTCTGCCTTTCGGATTATTCAGCCTAGAACCCCAAAACACATTTTTTGCATTAAAATCGCCTCCTATGATAAAGCACTTGCCTAGTTTTTGCATAAATTCAGTAAAATCCAAATATTTAAGATTGTATCTTGGTGGGCAATATATCGCTGATATGTTTAATTCTTTATTATTAAAATGTACAGATATTGTTACAACCTGCATATTATCTGCTTCTATTTTGCTATGTTCACTGTGCTTAATATGTTCTTTAACAAATATTGTAACACCTCCTCTCGCTTTATCCTGTGGATGATTTGCATTATATTTTTTGTATCCTTTAATGTTTATATATGTTTGCTTTGTGTTATGGCTTTCTGAAATTAGACATAAGTCTACATTTTCGGTTTTTAAAAATAGTGTAAGTTCTTGTATATGCTTTAGTACGCCATTTGCATTCCATGTTACTATTTTCAGTATTTTTGCCATCAAAGTGGGTGTAGTTACAATCGGGAATCTATCGCTCGCAATTTGTCGAAGATTCGCTCATTTATGTACGACTGTTCTTCAAGTCTACGATTAAGTTGACTTATAAGTCTCAGTATCTCATGGTTAGTATTTGAAGTTTCCGAAGAGGTCACTCCTTTCAGTGCGTTTGCGTATGTTTGATTTCCAGAAACTTTGAAGTTTGTTCGAGTGCTCACAGGATCACGATTGCTGTATTGTGGTTCTTCGACGTCATCAGTATTGTGGTGATAAACTGTTTTTTCTACATTAGCATTTTTCTGTTGATTGTATCTTATTGACCTTTTCCTAAGCTTTTGAAGCTCCTTCGCAACCTCACATCCTCTGTAGTTAGAAGGATGTCTTTCATTACAGTTAACGCAAACTGGCGGTGTGGTTTTGTCCACAGTGCAATTGCTTGATTCGTGTTTCCCTGCACAGCTGACACAGCGGGGTTCTCTGGAACAGTATTTTTGAGTGTGATTATAGCCTTGGCATCGCTTACACTGGGGAATTATTAAATTATTTTTTTTTAAAGGTTCGATTTTGACCTTTGTGTTTACGATATATTTGATTTCAAATATTCTTTCAATTTTCTCATTATTGGAAAATGTGGCCATGAATAGAGGAAGCGAAGTTCTTGTTCTGTTCTCTCTACCAATGGATTTTTTTAGAATGTTTACAACATCTTTCACATCGTATTGTTGTTCTTTTAAACTTTCAATGATCTCCTCAGGCTTAATTGTTTGATGTAGCCCTCGAATCATAACTCTTATTGGCCTCTCGGTCTTGTTTTCATATGTATACCATTCTGTTTTGTTATCCCTCAATATATTTGCTAGTTTTCTATATGTTATGTCATCCTTTACATTTATTTTGAAAACATCGTTATTTAAAGAAGTAATTTTATATGTTTCTCTAGGAAGTGTATTCACTAACTTTTTAATTTCCGAAAAGTTATGAATGTTGATTATGTTGATTGGCGGTGGAGAATTTTGAATTTCCGAGTGGATTTTAACATTTTCTGTTTCAGTGACAGTAACTGACTCTTTGATAGCATTAGCATCGTTCGAATATTTTTTCTTTGCCTTTTTTTTTTCTCCTATTCAAAATCCAGTTCGTTTCACGTTCCAATTCTTCTTCATCAGTGACGAAATTGTGAGTTATATTTCCTGCAGGTTCTTCTCCTTCTTCTTGAATTTGTTCCATATGACGATCATCTATATTTACGTCGTTTTGAATTCCGGCAGCTTCTAGCTTATCTGCTTTTAATCGAGTTATTTCTGTTCTGAGTTCCATGTTTTCTTCATTTAATATTTGCATTTCATGACATATGATTTCATACATACTTTTGATTTCATTTATTTCTTGTTTTAGTTTTTCGTTTTCTTGAAGAATTATTAAAGCTCTATTACCTCTGAGTGGTGTTCCTCCATCAGGAGGTGGATTATGTTGGTCCATTTCTCTCAGTGCACTACTTTAATTAACAACTATTCAACAATAGATGGCGCTAGTTCAGTTAATCAAAGCTGGCAGCACTTCTTACAATCACCTGATTTATGTAAAACAGATGATTTTTGTTTTGTTTGTTTCTTTTTAGTACTTGTAGGATTAATTTTCGGTATGTGATTTGTAGAAATGTTAAAATTGTCCACAAAATTTATTTTATTTCAAAGTTTTTTTTAATTTAAATATTTATCACGGCGACATAAACAATACCGCGAATCCGCGTGTCGACGAATTCCGCCCGGTGAGTGCTATGTTCCACAACCGCAATTGAATTATTTAAAAGGAAACTTCTGTACTTATACGAGTGTTTTTACGGAGCTATACAAAACGCGTCTCACTGCTTTCACTGTAATTGTGAAATTGTCAGATAATGAGAACCGTATCGCTGTAAAAACACTTTTCAAGTGTGAAATGAAAAATAAAGCGATATTTTCAAAACGCTCCGGCCTCTAGGGATTAGCCGCATGTTCGTCTACCAATGCATAAAACTATTTGAGGAGACTGGAGATGTAAAAGACCGCCACGGTCGGGTCGCCCATGTTCGAACACCGCATGTCACCAAAGCCCCTAAATCAAGAATTCACAGAAATCCGCTCCGAAAACAGAAAATCATGGCCCGTAAGATGAATATCACGCAAAAGTCATGAGTCGAATCATTAAAAAAGACTTTGGTGGGGTGTCTCTTACGATGGGGTCACTGACCTGCATTTCTGCGAACAAGGAGTCAACATCGGCCAAAGTTTACCAAGAAACCGTTTTGGAAGCTGTTGTGAAGCCTCTTAATAATTTCCTGTTCCGAAACCAGCCATTGACCTTCCAGGAGGATTCTGCGCCGGCCCATAAGGTTAAAACGGCCCAGGCCTGGCTTCGAAACAATTTGCCAGCGTTCGTTTTCTCTGAAAAATGGCCCTCAGGCAGTCCAGATTTGAACCCATTGGTTTGTCACAAAAGATACCCCAACATTGGATCTCGTAAGACTTCTTTGGTTAGAGCAGAGCTATGGCCAATTTTCCAATGGACGAGGTTCGATTGGCCAGTGTGACTTAAGGCGTGTGTAAAGGCAAAAGGCGGACATTTGGAATAAGTAGATTCTTTTTGGATACAATATACATCAATGAATATATTAAATAATATTTGGTCCAAAAACATTCAGTACTTTTTATTTTACAGCATAAAACGTGTGTAACAGTATTTATGTCCCTACTAAGTAATTGGTCCCTTCAAAAATGAACATATTGCTACTCAGAATAAGTGGAATTTTCTGAAGAATCTAAACGTGACTTTAATGTTCAGAAACAGCGAAGTTTTCTAACAAATCCAAATATGTATCTATATTCAAGATTTGTGCCAATTTACAAGTCGGACCGGCCAATATGGACCATAGGGACCTAAAAATCTGTGTTTTCTAAGTGTGGACATAAAAGTATTACAAAACATGAAAATTTCGGCACGAAGGAGAATATCACATTAATTTATCGGTTCGAAGATATTTGAGGCTTTGCCAATGGAGGTAAGGTTCCATGGCGCAGCAAAATTCATTCCGTTGAAGATAGACATATGGTTACTCAGAAACAGTAAAATTTTATGCAGAATCTGAATAGGACATTTATTTTACGATTGTTCTGCATGGAATTGGAGGCCCTGACCTATGGGTGTGGGCCGTCCAGAAGTGGAGGCATATCGGTATCAACGTTTAAGAACATCAATCTTTGGGACCATATCGGCCGTTCCGAGTCGCAAATTGGCACAACTCTGAAATATAGGTACAGAAAACTTTACTGTTTCTAAAAATAATTTTCATATTCTAATTCTTCATAAAATTCCACTTATTCTGTGTACCGATATGTTCTTTTTGAAGGGACTAGGTTTTCGGTGTCAATGGACTTAACCACCATGTATCAAGGCCTCAAATGTGTTTGAATCGTAAAATTACTGTAATAATCTGCTTAGAGACTAACTTTATTGTTTTATGTTCATCATATGTTAATGTTCAATGAGACCTTGTGGCCTTTTTTGTTCTAGGTGGTTCGAATATCTAATTGGCCACATCGGAAATATCAATAGATATTTTAATTTTTTAAAAGGTTTTGACGTTCCTTAAAATCATATGTTCTAAATTCTCATTTAAAAGTTATTAAATCGAAAATGCAAAAAATCGTGCCGAACATCTCTAGATTGCCTTAGCATTTAATGACTATCTATAACAGAAATACTTTATATAATCGAATTTAAGTATTTCGAGGTGTTACAAACGAAGTGAAAAACTAGTATATACTCCCATCCTATGGCACTCCCCACCATAATAATATGGAAATAAGGTATGTATAGATGTTCGGCTGGACCGAAGCTTTTATACCATTCAGCATGGATGGAGTACCTGTATGGTACGAGTTTTGGGGGACATGTTTGTTGGTGGTGGGTCTTTGTTTGGCTGGACTAAATATTTGGGACTGTTAGGGCCCTCCCTAACACCTTTTGAACTTCTCCACTCACCAAAAATGTTAAAAAACAGCACTGGTTGACGAATTTGATTTTTTAATAATTTTTTGTTTTGTTTGTTTTTCTTGCTCTTGTCATTACGATTCCGACCCACTTAAATTTGAGTGTTGTATGCATACCATCTTTTTGAGTCGCATAACACCCAAATTTTGAAGCCATATTTCGCCGACTTGGATGGAATATATGGTGTGTATAGAGCTTTCAAAATATGATTCCATTTATGGTATACAGTTCGAATCGGTGCCAATTTGTCACGAACAGCAGTACTTGTAGATGCAGTGTTGGTCATACGTTGTTCGTGGTCATTAAAGCGAATGCAACCAAGGATACGCTCTAACATTTTCAAAGACATTGTTGATCTAAAAATTGGCACACCAGTTTCTTCATTTCACAGTTTAGTGATACATTCACCGTATGACCGATATACACCAGAACGCAGCAACCATCCAAAGTATGCGTGCAGTGTGTCCAAATCAATGTTTTCCCATTCGTCTTTGTAATTTCATATAATAATATAAATTCGTCATGTTCAAAATATTATTCTCAACCGGTCCAAGAAACATGTGAAATGCAGACAAAACACCAACTATATTAGCAGCTGCTAATGCTTTTGGAAACATATAATGAACATGAACCCATAAGAAAGAGGGTAGGTTTTTACCTGAAGTGAAATTTTCTGCACGTCAAAATAAATTTCTTAGATTTATTTTAAATGGTTGCGAATTTTCTTATTTTTTAAAAAATATTTATTTTTAGGATTTGCTGCGTTTTCTTCTGCTAACTTTTGCTACCAATGTTGTCTTCATCCGAATGTACGCTAACTTCACTTTCTTCATTCTCCTCGTCTGATAATGCAAAATTATGTGTATGGGTGCACATACACAGGGACCGATTCGTAACTATAACTGCACAGGCAATACAGTAAGGGTACAAACTCAAAAACGGGTTTTTTTGGTTGTTCAGGCAAAATAATTCTACTTTGGAAAATACAAGGTCATTCCACTGAACCGTTTTTATTTTGTTCAAGGTTTTAACCTTTCTTTAGATCAAATCTGTATGCGTGCGCATACTGAGGACCGACGAGGGTTAAGGAGCCAGTGAAGTTGATTGCCCTAAATATTAGCTAAGTCGTCTTGGCGTCGATATTACTTTTTTTTTTAAATAACCAACACTCAGGGGATGCCCCCTATACATGCGGTGCATTGCGTTGGCGAGTGGAAATTAATGGATCGGAGGGGGGAAAGAGGAAGTAATGTTTGTTGACGCTTGCCTTGAACTTCTGGATGTCGCAATTAGTGGGAAATTATTTTGCCAGAAGTCGATTCCACATACGGACTGTACGAGCGAAAAACGAATTTGATCTGTAGTGTATAGTGCGGTCATCTGGCCAATCGATAACAAACGGGTGTGAATTCCTAGAAAGTCGCGTATCCCTGCCGAACATCCTCACGTCAGGAATAAGGCGACGGATGTCTGATGAACACACACCATGAAAGTAACGATAGAACAGCGTCACGCAACCCACACTCCGACGATGCTCAAGGGAAACAATAGAGTTGGATACCCTATTGTCACCTATCAGCACCATCGCTCTCCTTTGAATACGGTGAAGTAGCTCCAAGGATGATTTTGGAGCACCTGCCCATATATGGGAATTGTATTCCATCTTTGGCCTGATGTAAGTTGTATAGATATTGAAAAGATCAGAAGGAGTGAAATATTTCTTGCACCGCTTTAAAAAGCCTATGCACTTGAGTGCTTCTTTCGACACTTCGAAAACATGTCTCGCCCAACGAGCGTCACATTGTATTTTCATGTCCAGAACATCGAGAGCTTCTGATTGTTCAATATCAGTACCATCGAGAGAAATTGACGATATTGTTGGGTCAGCGAATCGCTTGTGAGACAACAAGCAGCACTGTGTCTTACGTGCATTAAAATCTACTCTATTCACTCGACCCCATTCGGAAATGGCCAGTAGATCCCGGCCAAGTGTCTCATCCCCTTTTGTCTTCAATATCATGAAGGCTCGGCCTACGGACGAATGAATATGAAGGACAGAGGTTACTATCATCTGCGAAAGAGTAGATTGGATTCACGGTCTGACCCAATACATCGTCAATGAAAATAAGAAATAAAGAGGGAGAAAGGACAGAGCCCTGTGGTACACCTGCGGTCAGCCTATGTGTGTTGGATGAGAACCCATCTACAACAACTCTAATAGTGCGATCTCTAAGAAAGCTCGATATAAACCGAGCAAACGTATTACCGACACCAAAAGCGATCAGCTTTGATATGAGTGCACCTTGCCAGACTCTATCAAAGGCCTTGGAGATATCTAGAGCCACGACCTTGCTCTCACCAAACTGGTGGATAGACCGACTCCAACGCTCCGACAAGAACGCCAACAGGTCTCCCGTAGAGCGGTTTCTACGGAAGCCATACTGTCGATCACTTAGCAAGTCGTTGGTCTCTAAATACCTCACAAGATGGTGGTTTACCATGCTCTCCATTACCTTGGAGAGCGCAGAGCAAATCGCAATTGGCCGATAATTCGCATCATTATTGGCTTCACCCTTTTTAGGGATCGGCTGGACGTTCGCAACCTTCCAACACGCTGGGAAAACTCCCGCACGGTAAGGAAGGTTGAAAAGGTTGCGTAATGGACGGGCTAGCGTCGACGAGTGGGACAAGTGCATAAATACCATCCGGGCCCGGGGATTTATTTACATCGAGGTTCGCAAGAACCCTTTTAACTGCACGCGTTCGAAAAAATATCTGAGGCATGGAACTTGATTCGTTTTCGATCGCCGGCAGTGGTTGATTGCTTTCCGGCAATCGATGATGAACTATCCTTTACTCTTCTTACAAACGTACAAAAACTCTTACTTCTCTTGGGGGATGCAAGAACCTTTGTGCGTAGACGTTGTTCGTGTAGAAATTTTTCACGCCTAAGCACTCTGGCACACGAAGTTCTTGCCTGTTTCCGCAGCAGTTCATTAGCGTTTTTGTTCAGGCGCCAATTTCTGAACGCCTCCTCTTTAGATCTTACAGCATCCCTGCATGCCTGGTTAAACCGACTGTTTTTGGCTGGTTTAGCCGACATAATTTTTTTTGGAACAAAAGTCTTTATACCAGATAAAATTATGTTTTGGATCATTTCAGCCGTAGCATTTACGTCGTGATCAAAAAAGCAAAGTTTCCAATTGAAATGCTGGAAAAAGTGGTTGAGCTCATCCCAACGTGCCTTTTCGTAGAAAAATACTGTCCGCTTTGGGGCTGGTATCGAAGTGACACGAAGAGCGGAATACGGAAAGGATGCTGAAACAATGCAGTGATCGGAGTTACCAAGAGGTGCAAGTACATTAACTTCGTACTTTTCAGGGTGCGAAGTTAAGTAAAGGTCAAGAATGTTATGTTGGTGCCCTTCTACACACGGAATATGTGTCGGTTTATTCACTAGTTGCGTGTGTTCTTCATGACAGGTAAAATTTCAATTGCGTTTGAAGAGAATAAATTTACGGCAAAAACGTTATCTTCTGGTGATAGGAAGTCGCTACTTCCAGGATTTGGGCAAAACCCCTAGGCCAAATATAAGTATTTTGGCTTTGTGCTCGTCTAATATTGCCTACTCGACATTTGCGTGGTGTATTGAAAATTCTTAGTGTTTTACATAATGAAAATTTGGTTAAGGCTGTTAGAGTTATACTTGCAACGAAACTAGCAAGCTGCCTACTGTCTTCATTTCTAAGTGCACTTTGCAAACTTTTAGTAGCATCAGTCAGTCTTAGTCTTGTTGTAGGCTTGTAAGGTCTTGCCCCTTAGAATCAACAAATGTTTCCCATCACGCTAAATATTGTAGGGTACGTTATAAGCGACAACTATTTCATTTTAACTTACTAAGACCGACATTGCTAAAGCTCCAAACAGAGATACTTAATCCTCTGAATATCAGGGTGGAGTAAGGTACCTCATAGTCATAATTATATTTTCGGCTATTTTTGTACAATCCTTGCTTATTATATTTAATTTGAATTAATTTCCGAGAAGTGATGAAGGTTTCACTTAAACTGCAAAAGGGATAGAGGCTAATACTACAAATATAGGGGTTTTCCAGAGGTTAACTCTTTCCTTCTAAGGGGGAAAATGTTTATCTCTACGCCGCTTTATCTCTTCTAATTTTTGTACCATCCGTTTCAGTGCATCAACACATTTTTCTGCAAAATTTAGTAACCCAGCTTTATTAATACTTCCTGTAGTTTGCTTTCCACAAACACGGCTAATTCAACTTAGATTTTTGTGTCTATTTAGAATGTATGCACTTTACGGAGTCTCTGACCAATATTTCGTGGTGTTGCAAAGATAATAAGAAAGCAAATATGCTGTACAGCACTGTTTCTATCGAGAATGTGCGATGGCTTGTGTGCATAAACGAAATGGAAAATAAAGTCAAGTACATTGACAACGTTGTGTACACAAGTCGTTTTTTCATATTTTCGCACATTCTCCCGTGTCCTTTTGTTTTGTTATTGTTAATGTCGCTTTGAGGCGAGCCTATGCGTGTGTTCTAAAACGGCTCATAGGCTCACACAAAGCGAAGGTTAGTTTAATTGTTAATCTGAATTCGAATCGTGCGATAGTTTCCCCCCCCCCCCCCCCCCCCCCCGTGACAAAGTGAAGTTCAATCTTTTTAAAACAAACACACATTAAACATTAAAACTAATATTGTGAAGATAGAACATTGAAATACAAATTACAAACAACTTTTGTGAACTTTTACAAACAATTATTGTACAAAGCAAAGACACTGTGAACATAAAGAAATATTGTGAAACTAAACATTTAACTAAACTTTTTATTTAAAGAAACATTGTGAAACTTAACATTGAATTTAAAACATAAAATAAAACACACATTGTACAAAAATAATTACATTTTAGTGAAACTAATAAAACAACACACTGAATTAAAACATTCAAATAATTGCACACTTTTAATAAACAAAAAGTAACAAACAAAAAGCAAAAAAAAGAACCAGTGACAACAACAACAAAAACCCTTGCTTAAACATTTTGAAATAAATTCCGTAACACAACTTTGAGACGAAATTGTAATATTAGAAAAATTTTTTTTTTGAAATTTGAATGAAAATTTTTGCGATTTTGGAAAAAAAATTTGGAGCGCAATTTATTTTTTGGATAGATGAATTGACCTCTTCTTGATTAAGTTGAATTTTTTTTTTGCGAACATTTGGAATAATTCTTGGCAAACCTTGAGGAAATTTTTGTGGCGAATTTTAAAAATTTTTGTAAACCTGTTGGCAACCATAAAAAAACTTATGAAAACATTTTTGGCGACTTTTGGAAAATCTTTTTGGGACTATTTGAAAATCTTTTGGTAAGTTTTTGAAAATTTTTGGCAACTTTTTTTTGAACAAATTTTGGTGATTTTTGGTAATTTTTTGAAAATTTTGGCGATTTTTTGTAATTTTTTGGCGATTTTCTGAAAAAATGTCCTGCATTTTTTGAAAAAGTTTTTTGCGATTAATAAACTTATTTTGACCCGGATTGCTGCTACTATATTGAGGGTGCGAAAATGACAAGAGCATTGACAGACAAATTTGTCAACTGTGTCAATGATTTGATGGACTTCGAATCCGTCTATTCAGTCACAAAATCGGAAGAAAGCTTACATGCCTTGGAAGTATTACTAGTGGAGCTCAATTCTCTGTGGGATCAAGTAAAGCGATCATATCTGGAGTGCCGAGATCGAGAGAAAATAGCTGGAGAGACTCCTTTTGATAAGACGAAGTTAACAAAACACTACAAGGAGGCGCTCTCCAGTTATAAAAACGTACTCAGCGCATTAAATGACGAGATCCAAACAATTTCCGAACGCCAACCAAAGAAAAAGCAGGAAAGAACATCGACACTGATGACACAGGATCACGATAATAATCTTTCTTCCATTTCTCGAGTACCACCCTGCGACATTGATACATTTCAAGGTGGGTACCAAAAATGGCCAACATTTAGAGATCTATTTTCGGCGATTTACATAAACAATTCAAAATTAAGCAAGGTTGAAAAACTGTGTCACCTTAACAAAAAAGGAGCAGGAAGAGCCAGGGAAATTATTAGCCAAGTTACTTTGACAAACGAAAGTTTCTATATTGCCTGGGGAAATTTGGTTGCCCGTTATGAAAACAAGCGAATGCAAATAAACGAACAGCTAAAGACATTGTTTAATTTGTCCCATGTCTCCTCAGAATCTGGTTCCTCAATACAGAAGTTGCAGCGCACGGTCAATGGATGTATTCAAACCCTTACTACCTTCAGCATCGACATCAAAGGATGGGATCCGATATTAGTCTACCTTAGCTCAACGAAGCTACCCCGAACTTTTCTGGAAGAATTTGAAAATTCTTTAATAGGCTGTTCAATGTGTAAAAGCAACAGACCGAAATAAAACAAAAGAGCTAAACATACGTACATGCACGGCACGGCACACAAGTTGACATAGTAAACTAAACTCTTTTTACAACACACACACGTTGTGAAAGATATCTACTGATGGCTCTCGATGTCGAGTCTCTTTAGAGGTGGCAAGAGTGAGTTGTATTTTTGTGGGCAATTGTGTGAAGAAAACTTGAAAAGTAAGGTTTACAACAGTAGTTCTCATTCGTTTGGGGAGAGCCTGGCCTTATAGAGTTCGTTAATCTCGGAAAAACTTAAAAATCGTTTAAAGCTTCCAACTAAACGAAATCTCGTGCACGTAACCGGTTTAAGCCAAACCGTGTCTGAAACATCTACAAAAGCCTGTCTTTTTAACCTTTGTTCTCGCGTGGACCCTAGTTTTGGGCTAGAAGTATGGGCACTAGTCGGCCAGTTGATCTATTGGTTGGAATATATATCGGTCCCTTAATATTCACTATTGGTGCTCCAATCAGTTGCATCTTTTGTGGCACAAAAACAGTTTTTGGCTAGGTGATTGGTGGACCGTCAGTCAACAAACAGAAAATAAAAATCAAATTTCACTGTGCAGTACAGTGTTAATCGAGAAAATTCTAACACGTTTTTGGGAGGTGGAGGAGACGCAAAAAAAGATTTTGAGGTCAGAAGAAGACTCGTACTGCGAGGACAAATTTAGCGCTACAACTCGTCTTCATGATTCTGGAAGATACGTCGTCACTCTGTCATTCAAAACTTGTGAAGAACTGGCTACGTCGAGAAATATCGCCATGGCACAATTCCATAGCATGAAAAAAAACTTCTTGGGACACCGGAAATTAAGGAGCAATATGATCAGTACATTCTGGAATACCAGAATCATATGAGGAAAATTTCGCCATCGGAAGTAAATGAATACCCTCATTACTACTTACCACATCACGCCGTGATTAAACCAGATCGAGTGACCACAAAACTTAGAGTCGTGTTTAAAGCATCCAGCCCCACCTCAAACAAAAAAAGCTTGAACGTTATTGCAAAGATAATAAGAAAGCAAATATGCTGTACAGCACTGTTTCTATCGAGAATGTGCGATGGCTTGTGTGCATAAACGAAATGGAAAATAAAGTCAAGTACATTGACAACGTTGTGTACACAAGTCCTTTTTCATATTTTCGCACATTCTCCCGTGTCCTTTTGTTTTGTTATTGTTAATGTCGCTTTGAGGCGAGCCTATGCGTGTGTTCTAAAACGGCTCATAGGCTCACACAAAGCGAAGATTAGTTTAATTGTTAATCTGAATTCGAATCGTGCGAAAGTCCCCCCCCCCCCCCGTGACAAAGTGAAGTTTAATCTTTTTAAAACAAACACACATTAAACATTAAAACTAATATTGTGAAGATAGAACATTGAAATACAAACTACAAACAACTTTTGTGAACTTTTACAAACAATTATTGTACAAAAAAAGACACTGTGAACATAAAGAAATATTGTGAAACTAAACATTTAACTAAACTTTTTATTTTAAAAAACATTGTGAAACTTAACATTGTTTAACATTGTTTAGTTTAAAGCTTCCAACTAAACGAAATCTCGTGCACGTAACCGGTTTAAGCCAAGCCGTGTCTGAAACATCTACAAAAGCCTGTTTTTTAACCTTTGTTCTCGCGTGGACCCTAGTTTTGGGCTAGAAGTATGGGCACTAGTCGGCCAGTTGATCTATTGGTTGGAATATATATTGGTCCATTAATATTCACTATTGGTGCTCCGACGCAATCAGTTGCATCTTTTATGGCACAAAAACAGTTTTTAGATAGGTGATTGGTGGACCCGTCAGTCAACAAACAGAAAATAAAAATCAAATTTCACTGTGCAGTACAGTGTTAATCGAGAAAATTCTTACTCGTTTTTGGGAGGTGGAGGAGACGCAAAAAAAGATTATGAGGTCAGAAGAAGACTCGTACTGCGAGGACAACTTTAGCGCTACAACTCGTCGTCATGATTCTGGAAGATACGTCGTCACTCTGTCATTCAAAACTTGTGAAGAACTGGGTACGTCGAGAAATATCGCCATGGCACAATTCCATAGCATGGAAAAAAAACTTCTTGGGACACCGGAAATTAAGGAGCAATATGATCAGTACATTCTGGAATACCAGAATCATATGAGGAAAATTTCGCCATCGGAAGTAAATGAATACCCTCATTACTGCTTACCACATCACGCCGTGATTAAACCAGATCGAGTGACCACAAAACTTAGAGTCGTGTTTAATGCATCCAGCCCCACCTCAAACAAAAAAAGCTTGAACGTTATTTTACATCCTGGACCAATTCTCCAACAAGATCTCGTTTTGCAGATATTTAAGTGGAAGTTTTTCATGTACGCGTTCAATGCCGATGTAACTAAAATGTACCGCCAAATATTGTTAGACCCTTGCCAAGTCAAATATCAGAGAATTCTGTTTCGAAAGTCTCCAAAAGATCCAGTGGAAGATTTTGAGCTTCTAACTGTCACATTTTTAGTAAATTGTGCCCCATTCCTCGCCATTCGACACTTCTTCAACTTGCGGAAGATGTGAAGGACAAATACCGTTTAGCCTCGCAAATAATACAAGACAAAACTTATACGATGATGATATCCTAGCAGGCGGCCATACCATAGAAGAAGCTGTAAATTACCGAAGGGAATTAATTTCAGCCCTGGACTCAGCAGGTTTCGAACTTAGGAAATGGAGCTCGAATAATCCTTTGGTGATTGAAGACCTGCCTCTAGAACAAATTTTACCCGTCAATTGGTTGAATATTTCGGAAGGATCCTCAACGAAGATTTTGGGGATCAGATGGCATATATCAGCTGACTGCTTCACTTTTACCTCGCCACTTATCGAAGAAAAATAATCGTGTACCAAAAGAGAAGTTTTATCGACCATAGCCAAGTTTTTCGACCCTTGCGTATGGCTGGATCCAGTGATTGTAGTGGCTAAGCTGATTATGCAGCATGTCTGGCTAGACAAAATAAATTGCGATGACTCGTTGAAACCAATTACTCAAATGAACGGGAACAATTTCGTAAGTCAGGTTGAAATCCATGGATTTTGTAACGCATCAGAAAGCGCTTATGCTGCTGCACTCTTCGTTCTAATTGAATTTCCAAACAACACGACACATACTTCTCTTCTTGCTGCGAAAACGCGTGTCGCACCAATAAAAAAAAAGTCTCGTTACCACGACTGGAACTTTGCGGAGCTGTTCTTCTTTCAGAAATAGCAGCAGCAGTTGTTCCAAATCTTTAACTAGCAAATGTATCTACACATTACTGGATGGACTCAACGATCGTGCTGGCCTGGCTTACAAAACCACCCTGTTCATGTAGCACTTTTGTCGGCAACAGAACGTCTACTATTCTTGAAAATGTTGGAAATAAAAACTAGAGACACGTAGATTCCGAATGTAACTATGCTGACATCGCCAGCCGAGGCTGCTCTCCAGATGATTTAATATCTCATCGTCTGTGGTGGCAGGGGCCTCCATGGCTGAAATTTCCTAAAGATCGATGGCCTAGATACGAAGCTTTGGAAGAACCAAATCTGGAGTCAAAACCGGTCAAAGTTCTTGCTACAACCACATTTAAAGATCCTTTGGCTAGATTTCCTCTTATCTCGAGCCTACAAAGTATTAGCGTATGTCCTCAAATTCTGGCGAAATACCGGCGCAAATAGGACTCACCTGAGAATTTCATCCAAGGAAATTACAGTGGTAGAGATCCAATATGTTAAGATACGACTCCTTGTTCTAACACAAAAACACCATTTCCAAGCTGAGTATCAATCTTTACTTCAAAAGAATCGCATTTCGCCAAGCAGCTGCCTCCTAACTCTTAACCTTTTTTTAGACCAAAAGGTGTTATCGGAGCCAATGGACGCCTTGTACAATCATCTGACTTATCTTATAATGTAAGACATCCAATTATTTTGCCTTATGACGCTCGCCTATCACAATCATTAACGGAATTTTCCACGAAATTACTATTCACGGCGGCAATCAACCCATGTTTCGTGTGATAAGTCGGAGTTTTGGATCATCAGGTTGAAATCTCTAGTCAAAAAAGTTATTCACAATTGTCGAACATGTATACTATACAAAAAACATACTCAAACTCCGATTATGGCCTCACTTCCTCCTGAGCGCACAGTGTTGACCCATTAACAACACAGGCGTTGATTTTGCTGGACCTTTCCTATCAAAAACTTCACGAGACGCGCTTGTCTAATCTCCAGAGGTTATGTCTGCATATTCGTGTGCTTTGCGACAAAGGATGTCCACTTAGAAGCAACGAGCGATTTATCAACACAATCGTTTTTTGCCGCGTTTTCCAGATTTTTCCAAATTTTGTAAGTGCAGCGGAAATGATGCGTAAGGATCGGATTGCGTTCATAAAATCCTTTAAAACTCGTACCATCCAGCAGAATATTTACCAGAACCTTGAATGGAAATTCATACCTCCTGGAGCTCCTCATATGGGTGGCCTAAGGGAGGCGGGAGTTAAGTCATTTAAAACTCATCTGCGCAAGCTGATTCCGCAAATGAACTATACCTTCGAAGAATTCACAACAATATTAGCTCGAGGCCTGCCTCAGTTTTGGATCCTTAAGCCCTGCCAGCGATGATCCATCAGATTTATCCCCTTTGACACCAGGACATTTTCTCATCGGTACTTCGATTCTTGCTCTAGCTGAGCCTGATGTTTTCGAAGATAATCTAACCCTAGCCAACAGATGGAAAAGATTAAAAATGATCTTACAAAATTGTTGCCAACGATGGAAGTCTGGATACTCAAAAGAGCTGCATCATAGATACAAATGGAAGTATCAACAAGATAACATTAAAATTAACGATCTTGTCGTCATTAAGGACGAAAAGTTGTCTCCAAACGAGTGGAAGATTGGTCGTATTGTCTGAACTCACCCCGGCACAGACAATAATATTAGGGTTGTGGACATATTGACTACCAACGGCACAATCGGACGTAATATTACCAAAGTCATCAATCTGTTTTCTGACTGACTAGGCTTTTTGACCCCATCCCTTATCTAAAACTTCAATAACTTGTTTTTGTATCTTCCTCTAGAGATGGCCGGCTACCTACCGAGACGTGAACGCTCTGATGATCTTCACCGAAGCCGACGCGAGCGCCCAAGCGACTGGCAGCATTCCTGTGGTCTTTGTCAAGAGGACCACGCCTTGAAGTCTTGTCGGCGTTTCCGAGAAATGTCGCTAAAGACACGGTACGAAGCGGTTGACCGACGGGGATACTGCCGTAATTGTCTGCCTCGGAGCCACTTAGCGCCTGACTGCCTGGTACTGGAGAGCTGTCGGAGATGCGATCACCGTCACCACACGTCTTTACACAGCGGGCACGGTCGATATTTGATGCCACTGCCGCTGAGCCAGTCGTCCAAAGGTTCGTTGTATTTGTTCCAACGGTGACGGTTCGTGTGGCAGAAGATGATTTCGACTCTTGGGCTTCAGTGTGGGGTATTCTCAACTCTTCGCCGACGGTGTCTCGCATCGCCACAGCAACATGTAGGCGCCTCAACCTTCCGTCCTTCCGCTTTCAAAATCAGCGGTTTGCCTCCTTCAAGGTGATGGCACGGCAAATGCGGAGCACATGGGTACTGAAGGTGAAGACTCTTATCACCGACAATTGCCACGACAACCCTACTGCCACCCACGTATTGAGGACCCGACATCAAACTTCTCTCCAGAAGTGTGCCGAAATCGACCCCAGAAGCAACACTCCAATAGACTTGGAATTCGGCGCAGACGTTTACCCCGCGATCCTGCGAGAAGGAGCCATCACCACAGCGCTTGGCACAGTCCAAGCCTACAAAACTTACCTAGGCTATGTGTTTAGGGATCCAGATAAAATCCCTTTTATTGTTAAGTGTATTAAGTTTTGTATGTAATTACCGTGTCATGGGAGGCAGAATGTTGAAACAGTGCTACAATTTGTAGCAGCACTGTTTCTATCGAGAAAGTGCGATGGCTTGTGTGCATAAACGAAATGGAAAATAAAGTCAAGTACATTGACACCGTTGTGTACCCAAGCCCTTTTTTCATATTTTCGCACATTCTCCCTTGTCCTTTCGTTTAGTTATTATTAATGTCGCTTTGTGGCGAGCCTATGCGTGTGTTCTAAAACGGCTCGTAGGCTCACACAAAGCGAAGATTAGTTTAATTGTTTATCTGAATTCTAATCGTGCGAAAGTTCCCCCCCCCCCAGAACAATGTGAAATTCAATCTTTTTATAACAAACCCATAATCCACATTAAAACTAATATTGTGAACACAGAACATTGAAATACAAATTACAAACAAATTTTGTGAACTTTTACAAACAATTATTGTACAAAGAAAAAACACTGTGAACATAAAGAAATATTGTGAAACTAAACATTTAACTAAACATTGAATTTAAAGAAACATTGTGAAACTAAACATTGAATTTAAAACATAAAATAAAACAAATAAAAAAGACGTAGTACATTAAATCGGAAATCATTACTTGTGCAACAACCATTAAAAAGAGGTTCCAACCATTTAAAAAAAAAAACAGAAAACATTGGAATAAAATCCTATGGCAAAATAATATTACCCTGTGTGTTTAATTACCTGTTTGTTAAGTAATTTAAGGTGAGTCTACTTAAGGAAGATGTGTGCGTATAGATAAATCTTTATTGCGTTTGTTTTGTTTACTTTTGTGTTGTATGTAAAATAGCTCCAAACTCTTTTGGACAAAACATCAATATCTGGCCTCCGCGACAGTGTCCACGGAACGGGGGCCAGATATCTTTTGGCTTGGATCAGCAAAAGCACGGATCATCCTCTCTGGAGCGTGGAACAGCTCTATCCGTGGTACTCTTCTTTTGGTGGGATAAACTGCAACAAAAACGAGAAAATATAAAAATCCAAATCTAGTGAATGTCCTATCGCTGAATGTCTAGCACCTGAGGAAAACCTATTCTATGTTTATGTAATGTCAATCGATGTCAAGGAAGCCGCCCGTGAATGCCCACTTCTAATAGAAATAAAATCTGTAGGTAAAAATCAAGAAAAGGAATATACTTATATAATAAAAACATAATTCGCAAAATGACGAGAGGAAGTTACAAATAATCAAGAGGAACGCTCAAATCAGTTTAGGGCCAATACAAACCTAAAAGAAAACAAAAAGAAATTTTATTAAAAATTAGAAAGTAAGTGTTAAAGAATAAGTAGTTTAAGAAGTTTAAGTAAAAATGTCATTGTGCAAGGGAAAATACCTAGAACGATCACGAAAAAATTAAAACAGGCGGAAGAACTTTTTAGATTTTTAAAGGCTTCGATATGTTTGGAAGGATATGTTATATTATAATGTGAAACCCTGTTAAGAGATCTCTTGTTTAAAGTTTTTTATAAAGTTTTTGTTTAAGGTTAACCAGGTATTATTGGTTAGTAGTGAACTTGTTAAAATTAGTAATAAGTTTGTCGTCGCAGTAGAAAGCATATATGTAACAAAGATTAAGCTTTGATTTAAAATTGATGTGCTAAGTGTTTAAGAGAGAGAGGGAAGTTGATTGAATGAGGCGAGTGTGGTTCTGAGTATGTGGGAAATGGGGTCTTTAAAAAAATTGTGTGGAGCCAAAGGCCGAGGAAGGGTGGGCCAAGTTTGAGACTTAACACCGAAGTCTCAGTGTCAAAGCGAATATCCCTTTGTGTTAGTTTGAAATTTGTAATACATATCAGTTTTTCTGTTAGCCTCTGGGTCGAAGTTTGGTGGGTTGAGAATCCAAAAGATCTGAGGACGATGAGCTGCGATGGAGGTCCAAACTTAACGCCGTTTAGAAAGAAGAGCATAACAGAAATGGCGCCCAAACAAAATAAGTAAAGCTGAGTCTTATGACGCAAACAATATGGCGAAGCGTACAATAAATAAATGTACAATAACCAGTAAATGTTGCATCCTTGATGACCACTTAGAGAATACCTAAAGGCCACCTGCAGTAACACATTCGAGAATTCAATTTTATATTAATGTTTGTATAGCAAGTGATCCTTTTTTATCAGCAAGCAAATTCCTGACAATTTACACATATTTCATAACAAAGTTCTTGGTAGGGTAAGGGACAACAACCGATTTGGTAAATATGCCGAATGGCTGAAGTGCTCCAAAGAACCTGATGTCCATGAGATCTTTTATTAATAAAAATAAAGAATTATAATATGCCGTGGTATAGAGAACTGTAAGGGAAATGGGTATAATATTTTTTTTTTGGTAGTTTTATCAATGATCTTCACTAACGACTTTCTTTAAGAACACTTTAAAATAAGCAAAATAAATACATTCCACACAAAAGCTCCACATGAACTTCTGAGTCGATGAACGTTCGTAGGGAACGTTCGTAGGGAACCCATGCCAATAATTCCCAATGCGATGATGCGTATACGGCTAGACAAATTGGTACTAAATTTCGACGGCGATGCTCAACGTATAAGGGTGGATGACTTCATCTATCGCCTCTAACATTTGCAAGCCTAATATGGCATTCCTTGGGATGAAGTCTTGACAGACTTTCACCTTATTGTTTCAGGACCAGCACATGAATGGTCTTGAATATTTAAGAAGACACTGATTGGAATGGGCTGAAACATGCGCTTTTATCCCAATGCCAAACATCAAAATCCAATTTCGAATGGTTAAGTGACCTAGTGGAAAGAAAGCAAATGCCGAATGAGTCGATGCATATTTTCAAGGAATGTGCAAACTTCGTTCGAGGTTACTACAGCCGCTTCCTGAGTATGACATGATAAAAATTTTGAAACGAAATATTAAGGAAAAAGTAGGAAAAGTTGTGTACCCAATGTCGACCTCTTCAATAGAACAATTACGTATAGCGTGTAACGAGGCGGAAAGACATTTTCCCAAACGCGACCACAGGCCAACGCAAATACCAGCACGGCCACAGAGATTCGTAAACGAGATAGCTGAGGAGATCTATGAGCAGCCCACATACAGTACCTCATTGCCAATTGTGGAGAACATACATAGATGCCATCAATTACCAACAACAAAAACAGTCAGTTACCTGTAGGTTGGAACTGTCAAGAAACTGGGCACGTGTTTATGCACTGCCCGGCGGAGACTAGAAATCGATTTTGCTACAGATGTGGGAAACCCGATACGTTAACCACAAACTGTTCCAATTTCCAACAGCGAAACCGGAAGAAGGGCGTGGAAAGAGTAGAGGATACGCGTCCGATGAACAAACCTGCCACGCAGAAGAAGTAGAGATCCTCAAAAGAAAGAAGGAAAGGAAATAAGAATTTCGTAGTTTAACATTTAGTAAAAGTTAATAGCACCGATTTTAAACCCGAGACCAGACATTATGTTTCTTTAGAGAGTCGTCAAAAGAATTATGAGGCTGTGCGTAACAGAATCTTCAATTCTGAGATAAAAGTGTCTGACCGAATCAGTAAAGTTCGAAAAAAATATGTAGAACGTCGAAAACAAAAAAGATGTCTGATAGATTCCATTAATAGAGAGCACAAAGCTGGCAAGGATGCAACAGTGTTTGTCGACGTCAAACTTTAGGACAAGGTCGTCACTGGGTTACTCAACACCGGAGTTTCAGTAAGCATATTGGGAAAGGGGCTGCCGCGAACTTTTTCAGGAATTAGGATGTTTGATCACACCATTGTTTAACCACAGCTAGCGGACATAAACAGCGAATCGTGAGAAGAATCAAAATAATTATGACATATCAGGATATCAAAAAGGAGATGTGTGTATATCTGTTTCCCGACTTGGAACAACAACTGTATCTAGGAGTAGATTTTTGGCGCAAGTTCAATTAAAATCCTGATCGCTGCGTTGGACATCCAAAAAGTTGCGAATGATATGGTAGACGCGGACTCCGAGCATAAATTAAAGCCTCATACGTTCAATAAGGAGCAAATAAGCCGGATAAATAAGGTAATAAAAAGCTTTTACTCGTTCGAGGATAAAGGGTTAGGATGCACAAGTTTGAAAAAACAAACCATTAAATTGATCGAGGGCTCAGAACCCGTAAAAGAACGACATTACCCTATTTCACCAGCGGTCCAACAAGTAACGTATCAGGAAATCGATAACATGCTTGCTATAAATGCCATCGAAGAGAGCGAAAGTCCCTGGAGCAACCGTACGACCGTAGTTCGGAAACAAGGCAAAAACGTATTTTGCCTAGATGCAAGAAATCTGAATAAGCTCACTATAAAGGATGTGGGTACGCAGAATATTGATGGAGAATTTTGAAGTACGCATTTAGGCAAATCAAATTGGATAAAGAGAGCAAGCCCTATACTGCCTTCACAGTCGTCCATTATATCAATTCCGCGTAATGTCATTCGGTTTGTGTAACGCAGCCCTAAGATTATGCAGACAAATGGACAAAGTGATTCCATATTTGGACGACCTGCTGATTATATCAAGCTACTTTAAGGAACACCTGAGGTTGTTGACCAAGTAGCAGACTGCCTAAAGAAAGCCAATCTTACAATTGGTTTAAAGAAGTCTGATTGCCTTTTATTCGCAAAAGTTAAACGCATGTGAAAAAAGTTACAGCGTTACGGAGAAGGAATGCTTAGCAACGGTCATGGCACTTAAAAAGTTTCGGCCATATGTGGAGCTGATGGAGTTCCAAGTGATTACAGATCACGCGGGCCTCCAATGGCTGATGAGTTTAAAAGACTTAAGTGGAAGGTTAGCCCGTTGGTCGCTCCAACTCCAACCATATAACTTTGAGATTGAGCATCGAAGAGGTAAGGATAATATTGTAGCGGATATACTATTTCGGCTACCCACGGCAGAGGAATTGGAGGTAGATCAATTGTTCGAATTTGAAACCACGGATTCGAATGTCAGGAATACAAAGACTTGATTCAGTCCATCGAGGCCAACAAAGAAAAACTACCGGATATCCGAATATTAGACAGGTTGGTGTTCAAGAGGACGATTAGAAAGTGCGTCTGATTTTCCAGAATTTCAGTGGAAATTGTGGATACCAGAATCCTTGACCCATTTGTTAATCCGAAAAGCTCATAAATGTCCAACTGCCGCTCATATCAAATATACTGAACCGATTACGACAAACTTATTATTGGCCTTAAATGACATCGCAAGTCCGCCAGTACATCTCAAATTACCGAACGTGTATGGAAACCAAACCAGTAAATCAAAATACGGAAGCCCCAATCGGAAATGAATTTATTACCGAAAGACCGTTCCAAAAGGTATATATTGATTTTCTAGGAAAATATCCAAGGTCGAAAAGTGGAAATGCGTATATTTTCATAGTCCTCGACCACTTTACAAAATGTATCTTTCTTAAAGCGATGAAAGACGCAACGACCACTAATGTAGTAAAATTTATGGTGGAGGAAATATATCGCAGATTTGAGTCCCAGAAACAATACATATTGAAAACGGAGCGCAATTTACTCGCCACAATCTAATGCCTCAGAATGCGTGAAATATCTACAAGGCTTTCTTCACCGTGGCTTTTTATAATCTACACTAAAATACTGATGAAGCTGTTTATACAACCTTAAATGAATAGCATTAACCCTATAGTTTTTATAACGATCGATCAAGAATTACTGTCTGATTCCAGTTAACGATGTCTTTTCATCTGTTTGTATATCTACCAATGTTATCAAAGTTCAGGTCGTGCATATGAACGGTTTTTGACGAAACTTAACACTTTGTTCAGTTTTGACCAACTATTAACCCCATAGAAATTTATCCATATTTTTAAATAACAAAAATGGTATTTTCCAATTTCTGATCCAGCATGTCTAGAAGCCATATATTGCTTCCTAATGAAAGCAATATTCATCACTGCAAAAGTTTGACCCTTTCGGTCCATGTTTTCGAACAGGCACCACGCACAGATCCCTTCCGATTTGAGGTCCTGTCGTTCAAGAAACGAAACATTAACTTCAAACGATCTCAATATTTGAATGGTACATTCATTAGTTCTGGCGAAAGTAGACCATATCGGTCCATGTTTGAATATATAACCTACACGAAGGTTCCTTTAAAATTGAGATCCTCTCTCGAAAATTTCTGAATAAAAGATCGATACAATCAATTTAATAATAGGCAAATTCGGTAAATGAGTTATCTCGAGAAGTTCCGTTCGAATGGCCGTCTCGTTCATGCGGTAACGCCATTGGATTTCCTTTTATGGGGCGACAGTAATTCAGTTGGCTATGCCACAATTGTAGACGGGCTCAGATACAACGCCCAACGCGAGGTTACCAACGTTCCGGTCGAAATGTGTGCAAGTATTGGAAAATTGGGTCCAAAGAATAGACTGCCGTAAACGGGATCGTGGTGAACATATTACCGAAATCATTTTTCAATCCTAAAATATTATATTCGCACTTGGAATTAATTGGAACTTTAATATTCGGTGTTTTATTAGAGTATGGTCGTGTGGCCTAAATAGAAAACCCCTTATCTGTAAAGAAAAAGAAATTATCTATGCAAAAAAAATATGGAAGTAATTATTTGTGGACGCCTTCAAAAGAGGCGGTGCACTACGCCATGATGCGCAGAAAATGGCGGAAATTTGCTTTTTTTCCGGTGGTTGATGCTCGCTGGTAATGCGTGTGGTAACGATATGACAGCTGAAAACCGTGATATCAAATACCCATAAAAAAACTCTTATTCGAAATGAGCGGGGTACGCATAACATCATTAAAATTGCCAGGGGTCGGAATAGCTGTGAAGCCGGGGTAAAATTTCATACGTATGAAATCGAGTTTTTAAGGTAATCGGGGAGTGTAAGTTGGTAGACAGACAGTCTACAAATATACTTGTTGAGTGATCTTTTCATTTTAACAACAGCTAAGTATTGCCACCTGGGGTTGGTGAGCAAATATAGCCCGGCTCGAAACATCTCAAGGTGTGGGAGTTCCCTACGTTAAAAAAAGTACCCACGCACATCACCGATTTCTTCAAGTATGAAAAAAACGTGGAAGTTTTATTACGTGGAGATTTCAAAGAGAAAAAATTCAATAGAACTGTACGGAAAAATTTTGCTGGGAAGTGACCTAGTACAAAGTGGCGGGTAGATGGCGCTGGATGAGTTTAGGGGCTATCTTACATAGTCATTACAACAGGCTTTTTGCCAGAGATGTTAGTAATGACATTTGTAATGACAACAATAGCCCTCCAGACATTTGCGAATATGCTAATGGTAAATAAACAAAATATTAGTAAAAATAGAGTAATATCGAGCGTCAGGCGGGATATATTGTCACCGTATAAAAGGACGTAGTACATAAAATCGGAAATCATTACTTGTTGCGCGGCGAAGACGTTACCTTGTGGTGTGTCAAAGCAACAACCATTAAAAAGAGATTTCAACCGTAATATAAAAATCCAAATCTAGTGAATTTCCTGTCACTGAATGTCTAGCACCTGAGGAAAACCTATTCTATGTTTATTTAATGTCAATCGATGTCAAGGAAGCCGTCCGTGAATGCCCTCTTGTAATAGAAATAAAATCTGAGGGTGAAAAGCAAGAAAAGGAATATACTTATATAATAAAAACATAATTCGCAAAATAACGAGAGGAAGTTACAAATAATCAAGAGGAACGCTCAAATCAGTTTAGTGCCAATACAAACCTAAAAGAAAACAAAGAGAAATTTTATTAAAAATTAGAAAGTAAGTGTTAAAGAATAAGTAGTTGAAGTACTTTTTAGATTTCTATAGGCTTCGATATCTTTGGAAGGATATGTAATAATATAAAGTGATAGCCTGTTAAGAGAGCTCTTTTAGTGGAGGCAAAATAGAGTAGCTTGCGAGCTAAAGAAAAACTGGCTGATATCTGAGAGTAAAGAGTTCTAGAGGTTAACTTCGATACCAATTTTAGGCCTGTGAAAATTTTTTTTAAGGTTATGCAGGTATTATTCGTTAGTAGTGAACTTGTTAAAATTAGTGATAAGTATGTCGTCGTAGTAGAAAGCATATATGTAATAAAGATTTAATTTAAAAATGATGTGCTAAGTGTTTCAGAGAGGGGGGAAGTTGATTGAATGAGGTGAGTGTGTGGGAAATGGGGTCTTAAAAAAAACTGTGTAGAGCCAAAGGCCGAGGAAGGGTGGGTCAAGTACGAGACTTAACACCGAAGTCTCAGTGGCAAAGTGAATATCCCTTTGTGTTAGTTTAAAATTTGTAATACATATCAATTTTTCTCTTAGCCTCTGGGTTGAAGTTTGGTGGGTTGAGAATTTAACAAGATCTGAGGACGATGAGAAGCCTGACGGCCAAACTTAACGCCGTATAGAGAGAAGTCCATAACAAGTTTCTTGTCTATAAATGAGGTTAGTGCCAAGTTGCGTTGATGTGTATTTAACCCTACGATTCATAACCGGGTACCCGTGTACCTTTTTTGACTTTAAAGTGCTGCTGTACCTATATTTTTGAGATATGGACATAAAACTCCGAATCATGAGAGATTTTGGCTAAACTAAGATTTAAATACCAAAAATTCAAAATATTTTCAATATTTTCTTTAAAAAATGATTTTAAATGTTTTACCCCCATAAACACACAACCGGGTCCCCGGGTACCCTAATGCAATTCCTATGTAAATGCCTGACGTAAATGAAAAAACGTTTTTTTGTGTTGTTTTTATTGGAAATAAATATCTTTTTTATTTATTTTATCATATTTTATATATATTATATTATAATTCATCCGAATCACTATCGTTGTTATTGTGGCAATTGTAGCATTTAGTAATTGTTATGGCGTGCTCATCGCATATCGGCGTGCTACATATGCTGCAATTTTTTCTAGTTTTTCTTCTGTGCTTATTTGGAAGAAGGTTGCACATGAAGCACACGCCCGTATGTGCTTTTCTGCCCCTTTGTCGTGCTGACGGAGATGTTGACGGACCTGCAGCACAAAGCACACTCTCCAACGGCCTTCCGATGATGCTTTCAATTGCAATTTTTGTTGAAAATTGGCGCACGCTTTGCACATTTGAAATTCTATTTTCTATAACAGGAATGCACAGGTTTTCTGCCAGTTGACGCAGGAAATTCTTCCTGCGCGTCGTGGTGTATCGTGCAGTTGGATTATTTCCATAATATATGATGTGTGATGCAAATGCGCTCACATCAATGATGTTATAGAAAAATTCCATCGGCCATCTTCATGTTTGTCGCTGCGTCGTGTATATGAGAGCAGTGTTACGTTGTCGTGGAAGCCAAATAAACTTGAACCAACGTCTTTTTTTGTCTTCTTTCATCTCCGCAGGGATGTAAGCTTTGTTGCGGCGGAGTGTACCCACAATGCTGAGCTTTTCTACATTTAGTTGCCTAGCCAACGGCAGCGTCGTAAAAAAATTATCCATTGTGATATTTCGTCCGCTACCGTAGTATGGCCCAACTAAATCTCTCACCACTCTTTCGCCAACACCAACTTCACGACCAGTTTCTTGTTGCCAGTATATATTTGGCCATGAAGTGGATATGAGTTTATGGCATCGCAAATCCACCATACTTTTATACCATATTTTGCTGGCTTCGAGGGTATATATTGTGTGAATTTGGTTCTACCACGGTATGGATATAATTGTTCATCAATTGTCAAATATTCTGATGGAACATAATATTGGCAAGATTTGCATTGAGCATTATCCAAATATCGCGAATTGGCGCCGCTTTGTCTTGACGCTGCCGCTCTACCCGTGTTCTGGGGTCGTCAAACCGCATAAAACGCAGCAAATCGAAAAACCTGTTTATTCCCATGGTGGCGCGGAATATTGGGTGAGCCTGTGACGTCCACAAATCTCTTGCGTTTTCGTCATTAGAATGATTTGTGCCAGCCATCAAAATCATTCCAATGAACGCATAAATTTCGTTGATTGTCGTGTCTTTCCACTTCAACTGACGTCTATTGGGATTCGCTTCATTGTACGCATTATATGTGGCATGCGCTTTTCTATTTGTGTGGCGCACTATTATATCCACCATATCCACTGTGAGGTATGATTTGAAACACTGCAAAGGCGTCATATTTTCAGTAATCCGCGCTGGACCGCTGGTCTCTGAATATATTGTGGCTTCTCACTTGTTGGCAACTACGTGGTGTTCGCTGCCATTGTGTGCCGTCACGTGCAGTCATGTAGTCTGCTGGGTTTGTTGTTGGTGCATCTTCTGCTGGGTTTGTTGTTGGTGCATCTTCTTGCATATCATCATCTTCACTTTCGTCATCAAAGAAAATTTCCTCTGGTGCGTCAATAGCAGCTGCAATTTCGTTTGCGTTGTCAACATTCAAATCTTCATTCTCTGATTCCGAAACTTCGCCAGTATAGGACACATTTCCTTCATTTTGGTCTTCCACTGGGTCCAATTCAAGGTCCTCATCTTGAGTCGCTTCCTCAAATAAACGTTGAATATATGTGCTTCTTGCTTCATCACTCAAATTCCAGTATTCCCTTGTAGACAAATATCGGTCGTTGCGGTTCATTTTTCACCAACTTCACTGTTCAAATATTCAACACAGAATGACGAAGCAAATGAAATATTTAAATTTTACGACACAAATGAACATCTGCTATCTAATTCAAAAGCAATTAAGCAAGCAGGTACCGAAAATAAGCAAAACAAGCAAATAAACAACCCTTACATAAAACCAGTTTCTGCCTACTTGTGTCGCTTTACGTACTTATATACGAAAAGAAACCAGTTTTTTTTCCAAATATCAAGTACAGTTGAGAACGCAAAATATAATCAACAACAAAAATATTTACAGGAAAATATTATTTTATTTCAATAAACGCAAAACAACCTACTTCGTTTACCCGGGTACCTGGTTATGAAATTAAAGGAGTTTTGCTGGTTACGAATCGTACGGTTAAAATCATTACTGTGCGAAACTATGATCAGCTGCTACTGTTAAGAGCAGGCAGCTACGTTTATTAAACTAAAGTTTTTTATCAGTAGTGTTTTCCACCGAACGAAGTCAACACAATAAAAAATCATTTTCACATGAAAGAAATTACACAACCAATCCCCTTTTCATTAGTATTTAATTAGTATTTATATACTCTGGTATATATGAACTATGCAAAGTATATAAATCGCACCCAATTAAAAATTTTAACAACAACTTAATCAAAAATGGTGCCATATCCTAATAAATTGTTTATTCAAAAGTTTTAATTGGTTGCTACTAAATAAAAATAAATCTTAAAAAAAAATTATTTGGCAGATATACGATTCCTAACAATTTTTTAGATTTCATTTTCAGCTTGTTATTTTTTCTTTGTTTGATTAGAAGTGTATTAATCTGTTCTACTATATCCAAGTATCATACATCAGAAATCTTTATTATGCTATATAATAATATGTTTAACTAGCGGACCCCGTAAACTTCGACGTGCCCCAATTGAACGCCTTCAGATAAACTCCAGAGTGATAATAAAACACAGATAGTTCAAATTTCAATGCGATTTATTCGAAATGAATCGAAATCAGTAATCAAAGTCAAGTTGTTGACGCCCTTATTCTTCGCTGCTTGTATTGCCCTTCACTAACCCAATCGAGATTTTTATAATTTTGTGCAATGCCAGGAATCACTTTGGTGATGAGTGCCTCCTTCGACGATGTGAACTCCAAAAAACTTGCCGGGAACGTTATCAATCCATTGCAAACATTAACATAAATTTGATCACTGCCATGAGCGACAGCAGTTCTCTCGATAATTCAAGAGTGGAGGAGTCGTTCTGCAACGCGACTCTCATGCTCGTGGCCAATTTAGCAGCAGTAGATTTCGAGAAGTGTCTGACGAAAATCTCTGGAGATCAATATAGATCAATATCATAGCCCTACCATATTGTCTCAAATCACCTCGTAAATCCTTCATAGTTCGGTCAACTGCCTCTATTCAACACATATTATGATCACATCAATTTCGCTGTCGCCAATTTCTTGTTCATTGTGCACGTTGGCTTGTATTCCGTGAGAAGATTCATCAGCAGCTTTAAAGCATATGTGCAGATCGACCTCCTTCTTACAATGTAGCAGCTATGCCAGAAGATGCAACAACCTACGCAATGTGAGATCTTGACAGCTCAGCTCGATCATAGTCTAGCTCCCGTTGCAGAGTCAGATTGAATGCATACGGGAATCAATCGATTTGGGGCTGGCAATCCCAATGTCGACACCAGACTGCCACACATATCTTCAACCAGATTTTACGCTATGTTTCGCTTCTCGTCGATAATTTCAAGATCGAAATTAGAAATTGTCGTGCGAACTCTGTGCAATATGTGGTCATCCATCTTGTCCTTACATTTGTCTGCTTCGATCTATGATATGTTGCTAAGATATTCGCAAACAGTGTAGGCAATTTATTCGCTGGCGCAGAAATAGTTGTATAGGCGAGAGTGACACCCCAATGTGTATTATTTTCCTGCAAATTCAAACGTTGCATTCGTCTTGGTGTGGATGAACTGGGTATATTCGTCCGAGAGCATCAGTCGATCATCACCTTTTTTCCGGCGTTAAAACCTCATCGATGATGCGTTACATAGAGTAGAACGCTTCATCGAATAGAGGTGAGTTTTTGCTAACGGATCGCTTTTGCATGTCGAAAAATATTTGTCAACGTGGTCGCTGGCCGTCCGGGTCTTTGCACTCCATTTGCGTCCGTAAAGTGGACAAGCTGGCCGTTCCCAAAGTGAACTGAGAAATGTTTAACAGTTGGTTTTTCAAACTATCCCTCTCATTTTGTCAGTCACCAATGGACGGGAAAACGACTTGTGCCAAAAACTTCTGCTAAACGATGTAATCCATGAGTGCTCTAATCTATTGTTTGAACACACGGGCAGTAATGTGATGTCGATCGCTGAATGTTTATCCAGTCAGCAACAGATTCGTAATTTCAGGCCATTTCGGATTCTAAGTGCACGTGATGAAAAAATCCAGGCGTCCTTAATTTTGCACGTACGTCATCGCATACTCATGCTTTTTGCGGCTTCTAACGTAAGTAGCTTCAAGAATGGTCACACCACCCATGTTGGTCGCGTCTCCTTTAGTAGCGATGGCGTCATGCAGTAACGTAACATTGATTGATTGAAATGAATAAAATTGAGACGTTATATTTTGACCTTGACGCTTGAGAACAATGTTGCGTGATTTCATATGCTCGCCAACAATCACCACTGCGACTTCATTGATAGTGGGAGCATTGAATTGTCTTGCATGACCTACAGCGGGTCTTTTGTCTCCTCAACTAATCATTTTGTGGTCGTCAGAATGTATTGTATCCAGTGCTGTTATGAACAGTCAGGCCAATTCATTGTGCACATGCAGATTATTTTACGTTTAGTCACAGTAAAAATTGGACAACGCTGATCTAATTCAAATGCCGAATCACTAACGAAATGGATCTGAAGGAGCTTATGGTCCTCGTTTGGTAGGGGTAGCAAAGTACCCTCTCGATGGTAAATTTTCCCTTGTATCTGAATGTTTGTAATAGCGAAGCCAAATAAGAAAAAAAAATCATTTTCGTAATAATGAGACGCCAAACTGCATCCATTTTGTCCCCTTTCATTTTCGGGCAAGGTCGGAGATTGACATATTTTTATGAAATGAGCAATACGCTGGTGAAATTTGTCCAGTCGTGTATGAATCACCCTGTATATAGATACAATAGAAGAAGATATTGTTTTTAAACTACAAAGATTTTTATATTATTTTTTTATTTTGCCATTTGAAAAGTCCACAATTGCACACAAAATTTTATATTAAACATTAATTTTTGATTTTTTCAATTTCCTGACTTTTCCGCATGATTTTCACAAAATATTCTTTTGAAAAAAAAATCCTGGCAATAATGAACAACTAAAAAATCGAGCCAAATCGGCCCAGCCGTTCTCAATTGATAAATTATCATACATTTTTCAAATTGTTTTTATATTTATTGTGTTGTTAGCACAATTTATTATTATTATTATGATTATGAAACAAATATGATTATGGTAAATATATATTATGAAATAATGCAAATAACAACATTTTTGCAATAAAATATAACAAAAACAAATATTAGTTGTTTAATTTCAAATTTGTTTTATTTTCAAATTAAACAACAACAAACATTTATTTAGCGATATGTTGTAATGGTTATCGAAAAGTAAAAGATAGTACTTCTAGAGCTAAAGATACCAAATTGTTATTTTGAAGTACGTTTAAATAAAACATTATTAAACATTTTTGAGTATTATTTATTGGTTACACAGTGCAACAACCAAAATGCGAATGGGATAAACCAATTACAAATAAAAGTTTACATTATCCATCACAAAACCTTCACGGTTTTTTTAGTTAAGTGCGACATTTTTTTGCACGCATTTGAAGTTGGTGTCTAACATAAAAATATCATTGAAAATTTGATAAAATAATGCTTATTTATTTTTTGACCGCGTTCCAAAATCACCAACTTCAAATGCGTGTAAAAAAATCTCGCACTGAACTAAAGAATACGCTTGAAGGTTTTGTTATGAATAATGTCAACTTTTATTTGCAGTTGGTCTCATCCCACTCGCATTCAGAAAGGTTGATTTTGTATCACTGTGTTATTATTGGATCGGCTGCATAGGTTACTAAAGTTCACGTATCTTAAAGTATATTAAAAAACAAGGAATCTTGGTATGGATTTCTGGGTAAAGCGGTTTTTAGCTGTTTAATAACAAGATTTTTAATTTTTTTCTAATGGTATGTTAGGTGGAACTACTATTCTTTCCGAACTTTTTGTCTAACTTGGCTTAAACTTCCTTATGATGGGCCAGATGACCTTCACGGCCATTGTGCTCAAGTTTTGATGAACTGACAGCTCTAGATTGATAGAATGGGACACTTATACCTCTTCATAATGCCCTTTTTTTATGGCATTTTTAACCACCTTCGCTTTACGGTGCAAATAACATCCTAGTACGGCAAAAAAATCAAGGATTCCCCATTTTTAAAAAAAGTGCAGAAAATAAGATGCAATTAAGAAATTTGTTTTGTTTAGATTTGTAGTTCGTGAAATTGTCTATTTATACTTAGGATTACTAAAATCGTTACAAGCAATACGGGAAAGTTAACAAAAACTAGAGTTATATTCTCAGTCCATTAAAAAATCTAATAATTAAAAATTGACATTTAAAAGTGTAGCAGATGCAGGACTTTATACCGACCATATTCATAATGTTGACTGTTCTAGAAGCGTATGCCTGAACATTTATTTCATTGCATATCAAATGTGCAATTGTCTTCAAAGAGTCTCAAACCGGTTAATCCCTGTTCGAAACAAAATAAATAGCTTTAAATCTATTCTCCATTTTGTCCCAAAGCGTTTCATTAAACACAACAGCAAACACACACATATTAAAAGAATTTATCTTTGTTTCCTCAGTAAAGTATGAATATGAATATATATTTTTTCTTTTTTTTTAAATTTTTGTTTTAATTTCAAAACTACCACGATATTTCTGAAACTACTTCGCATATTTGAAAAAAAATGTAAGAGGTCTTGACTGTTATTTTGTTGACGAGATTTGAATTTTTTATATTTCGCAAACGGTTTTGAAGTTATTCCAATATAGTATGAAGTGGAAGTGCTTTAATTTTAGATATAATAGCATACATGTGGGGAAATCGAGCTGATAGAAAGACACCAAGTGTACATTTAGATTCCGCGTCGAATAACCTTTCAGTGAGAGTTTGACCGTGATGAGAGACAGTCGCATCGCGAAGATCATCGAAATTCTCAGCGTTATTCTTAAAAATTGTATTACCGACTATTATTTTCCAAGTGCCATTTCGATTTATATTACTAGCATAAAAAAATATAATTCTTAAAGTAAAAATAACTACAAAATTGAATGTGTGAGCCCGGTGCTCAAAAATCAACAATAAATCATGAAAATGCATTTCATATTAATAAAAACGAAAACGACAGAAAAAGAAAAAGCAACAATATAAACGCACAACCAACAACTAAAATGCTTAGAACAAATTACTTTGCATTGCTTGACATTGAGAGTGACACTCAATGCGACAAAGCACTGCTTAAAGAATTTGAAAAACACGTGCAAGAACGCAACAAACATACAGTGAATGTTTACCCAGCGCAACCACAAAGCATACAAACAATAACCAAACAACAAACAATATTAACAAAGTTGCAAATGGCCATAACCCAACAAGTAATGTGACATCAAACAAATCAAAAAAAAAATACCCCCAATCAATATTGTTGATATTGAAACCAAACAATTAATCGATTTCGTTAAAAATGGATTAAAAATAACAGATTTTCAAATCAAGGAATTAAGAGACAAGAAATCATTGTATATGAACTCACTTGAAGACTTTGCAAGAGTTAAAGCTTATCTGGAAAAGGCAAGAGCCAAAAGACATATAAACGAAGACGGTGTTACTAAAAGGTTTAAATGCAGATATGGAACCAGAGCTAATATATGAAGAGCTAAGCAAATATCAAGATACGGATTTAAAGTTCTTGAAAATAAGCCAATTTTCTACAAAGACCTCAGTAAAAAACAAGTATACGTTACCAATTTTTATAGTTCAAATTAGCGCTGACAGTAATATACAGAAACTAAAACAAACTAGAACGCTATTGCATCTCTGCATTTCATAGAAGCAGCTGAAACGTCCTGAGATAACTCAATGCAGAAACTGTCAGGGATTTTTCTACAGTGCTGCAAACTGCTATCTTCCTGCCAAGTGTGCAAAATGCGATAAGGATCACGAAAAAGGAAAATGCCCAATGGCAGAGGTTTCAGCTGAAGAAAAAGAGAAACTGTTCTGTGTACTATGCAAGAAATTTGGTCACCCTGCATCGTAAAGAGGCTGCGAAATCTATAAAGAATTGCAAAAAAAAAACTAAGAGATAGGAGAAAACTAGTTTTAGAAAAGAAAGGAAATTTATCTAATATAAATATACATCCAACTAGTAGTTATGCTAATATTGTAAAAGGAAAGGATATACTTCCTGATGAAAATATCCATATTAACAATCTGTTGCCCAACTCATTTATGAGCGAACTAAAATCCATGATTATGAATTTAACCAGCCAAGTAATTAACCTGCAAAAACAACTTCATTTACAAACATCTCGAGTAGATACTATTTTTTCAATGATAGGAGTGTAATGACACCAAGTAGTCAGAACAGTACAAATAAAAGACTAAAATTTTTTCAAATAAATGTAAACTCTTTAATACGAATACCAAGAAGATACGATTTACAAGTATTTTTAGATTCAAACAATCCAGATATTGTACTTGTAAACGAAACAAAGTTGAACCCTCGACACAATGTATCGTTTAACAACTACAAAATCATCAGAAAAGATAGAGCGGGCTCTACGAGGGGTGGGGGTAACTGCTATTTTAATTAGAAATGGAATAAAATACTACAATTACGATAACAACTTCATTAATTCCCTGGAAAATCTAGAAACCTGTGTCATTAAATTATCCTTGGAAGGTAACAGTTGTTTTTACATTATATCTGCCTACTTTCCAACAGGAAACAACAACAATGAATCTTCAAGATTCAAATAACTATTATCTCTTAGCAGGAGACTTGAATTGCAAACACACCAATTGGGGTAACATTGAAAATAATACAAAGGGTAATAGCCTTAAAGAATGGCTATTAGACAATGAAATAGAATTTCGGTGCAGGCTCCTCGCATCTGTTGAGCCATCTTACCCTCGAACGGGTTCATACCTTGATATATGTATAGAGCATTTTCGAATTAATATTCAAAAGGAAAACAATTTAATAAATTGCCTCAAAACTTTAGAATACGATAGCGATCATAACGCACTTGAACTTATTGTTAATATCGAAAATGACTTAAATATACTAACAATACTGAATGAGGAAACTCTTTTTAAGTTTAACTATAAAAGAACCGATTGAAAAAGATTTGAAAACAATATTGTGCAGAAAATCAGTACAGAAGCAAGTATACCAAGCACAAGAAATTTAACAAACGATGAAATAGACATTCATATTAATAATTTACACTGTTTAGATAATATCAGAGGTAGTTGAGGACACGGTACCAAAATTTAAAATCAGGGATCCCTTTAAAAAATTTTCTAATACCATAATAAAAAAGTTACACTCAGAAAAAAGTAAAGTATTAACACTGATAAAAAGACATTACAGACTAGAAACAACATTAACGCAGCATGCATTAAAATATCTAAAAACCAAACTTAAGCTGATCAAAAAGCTTATACACGACAATTTTACACAAATCGCGAATAAGAAACTGAGGAAAATTGTGCGGAATAAGACACAGAGATCCAGTCAATATGTTTCAGCAAATTAAAATATTTAAAAAATGTAAGTAGTACGTAGTTCGTAACCAACAAGATATGCTAGACGCCATTGGATCTTATTTTGAATCGCTACATTCCTATAAAGACTACGATTGGAATAATAACACACACACGCGGGTCTACGAGTCGTTTAGCAGTTTCCTACAGGAAAAGGCAGGGTTTGAATCGAATCGAACCACGTTCGTGAATTTTAATGAGGAATTAGAGGCAGATAGTCTCAGTGAAACACCAGCAGACAAATACTTTGTAACAATGGAGAGTCTTAAATACATTTTTTCTAATTTGAGAAAAAAACTATCATCAAGTTGGGACAATATTCCAAATATAATTCTTAAACATTTGCCTGTCCCGATAATAAAACGCTATTGCATATTATTTAACAATATGTTAAATAATTCATATTTTCCCAAATCGTGGAAGATGGCAAAAGTAGTCCTTCTCCCAAAAAAAGATAAAGACCCGAGTTATCCACGCAATATAAGGCCTATTAGCTTGCTTCCTAATATAGGCAAGATATTCGAAATTTGTATAAACAATAATATCAACAGTTTCTTAAATCAAAAACAAATTATTAGTGAAAAACAATTCGGTTTCAAATATAAACATTCAACAACTAATGCTATAGGATTGCTTACCTCAAATGTGAGCTGGAGTTGGAACAAGGGATTTTGTACAGGCGCATGCTTTATCGATATGGAAAAGGCGTTCGATAATGTCTGGATACCAGGCTTAATAGCAAAACTTATTTCAAAAAACTTTTCAACAAGGATGCTGATGTTAATATACAACATGATTACTGACAGACAGTTTATAATTTCACATCAAGCCCAAAGAAGTAAAAACCATTTTAATATTGAAAACGGTTTACAACAGGGAGCAGTCAATTCGCCCACATTGTTTAATTTATTTCTTTTTGATCTGGTTGAAAAAATCGATAACATAAAATTCATTTGCAGGCGATATTATTATATTTCAGGCAGACAGGACTATTAAGATGATTACTAAGAGACTACAACAATCGTTTAACAGTGTTGAACAATTTTCAGTAGATTGGCATTTAAAAATTAACACTGATAAATGCGAAACCATTCTATTTAGGCCACCAGTTGGAAAATGTAATTACGACCTTAAAAAACATTGAATTGAACAACGAATTTGGAATAAAGTCAAATTTGACAAATAGAATTATTATAAATAAACAAAAAATTAAATATTTGGGCATATACCTCGACAAATTTTTATACTTTTATGAGCACGTAAAAGAAATAGTTTCAAAGGCTAGAAAAACATATTTCATATACAGAAGTCTTTTCCATTCTAAATATATAGACTCGCGAGTCAAAATTATTATGTATCAATCATTGATTAGGCCAGTCATAAGATATGGCTGTCCAATATGGTTCAACGTGTCTCCCTCTGAAAAAATAAGAATATTCGAGAGAAAGTGTTTAAGAGCCTGTACTTCTCTATACAGATCACCTCAAAGTCAATACACAAAATATATTTCGAATAGAAAACTATACAATGTAGCAAACATTATTAGAATTGACAATTTTATTATAAATTTGACTAGAAACCATATAATACGTTGTACAGCGAACTGTGAAAACAATTTGATAATGGCCCCCTATTACGATGATTACATAAAGGCTGCACTACAAAGGGGGTTTGTCCCCCCAGAAGCCTTTATTCACTTAGACAAAAATAAATATATTCAAGATACAAATGGGATTCCCGTCATATATCACATATATAGACGGGCAAACGGTAAAGCAGTACAAAGTACAACTTATGAGAACAGCGATTTCAGATTTAACACAAGCATATCAAATAAAGATATTGCTATGTTTTCGAATCGTAATAAATTTTGGTGGTTATTATAACATTAATTATATGCAAATAGAAATGTATATTTTTTCCTTTTACATGTAGACCATAGTTTTTATCTTAAATTATAATCCAAATAACGAAGTAATATTTTTCTTTATATTTTTCATAACATTTACTTTATATAATTGTTGAATTTATGTAATCAAATTTATCTTAGAAAACTGTACAAATACAAGAAATTCTGTTAAGATACTATACTCGAGCGCCCGATTTGGGGACATTGTATAATGAACACGAATTATAATATGCTATTGTTTATTGTAATAAAAAGTTTTATAAGATTTTTCATTCAATAAACGATTTAAAAAAAAAAATCGAATAACCTTTAAAACAAAATTCAGTTATTACTCAACAAATACCTTGTTCCCTTGTGTTATTAATACCAAAAATTATTACTAATATGAAACAATCAATTAGCCTTTTTCCCTAAATCGTATAAACTAATGCTTACCTTTTATAAATATTTTGAGCTGAAACTTATTTCAAGAAGAAAGTTGGGAAATCGTAGTCCCTATCGAAATATATATAATCTTCAGAAATTTCATCCAGCTTTCTAATTCCTTATAAATTAACATGGTCATTTTATTCTTGCAGAGGTTTTCCTAAAACCAGGAATTAAATCTGAGAGTCCTTCAGTTTATAAAGATACAATTCCTTTTTCTGGAAATGGTTTCATAACATGTCTAAGAATAAATAATGTAAAATCCAAAGAAGTAACCTCATCTGCAAATTTAAAAAATATTTTTTTGTTTACCTCAAATGCTTTGTGCACTACCTACTTCTAGTTTTTTAACAAGAACATTTTCAATAACGTCTTTAATGCATTATATGCAATTAATTGATTTTGTTAAAACAGTTTTGAAAATCATTATTTGTCATCAATCTTCCAATATCCAGACCATTAAACATACCTGTAGAACTATAAAAAATAAATAAAAAATGTAAAAATGTAAATTAATTTTTTAAAATCATTTACATTATTTTATACAATACCGTCTTTAACTTTGCAAACACTGAGTCGTAGAAATGTAGATCCTTAAGTAGTAAAAGCTGGTCCATCTACAGAAAACACTTTTACAAAACTTTTGCAAATACCAAATTTAATATAAAGTGGTGGTAGCAATACTTTATCTGCTGTACAAGAGGTTTATGGGTGACTATAGCTGTTTCAACACGAAAAACGTCTCACTTTTCCCATTCACACTTTTGATATTGATTTAATTTGTAAACCACAAAGTAAGGCCACCATTTTCAAATCACAGCATATACGCCATTTATGGTTTTTATAATTCACTGATTCCAGAACATACTTTATTTTACTGCTTCGTAGGTTTCTTTACTGTTCAAATTGTATGCTATTGGAATGCTTGATTTTAATAATATAATACTGCTTCATATTGCTTTTCAGCCATAAGTTTTTTAGTAATCTTACAGTAAACTAATGTATTTTCTTTTTTGACAGAGATATATTGTTGAAATACTGCTTGAAGATTACAAAAAGCAGTTATTCTAACACCAGGTTCAAGTAAAATGTGTTGTTTTAGTTTACATGCAACATACTCTGAATCACGCTTCGACATATTCACGTGTTTTAGTACTTCATATCGGCTCGTAAGTAGGATCGTATCCAATTGTCTCAGCAGCATTTGCAGATACGTCGAAGGTTACATCTGGAATTGAATGAATTTACAATATTTTTTCTAATTTTACAGGTATATAAAGTATAATGGTCCAGACATTAGAAGATAGATGACAAATAATGATTTTCAAAATTTTTTTGATTAATAACAATTAATTGCTTGGAATGCAATTAAAGATATAATTGAAAATGTTTTTGATAAAAAACGAGACGTTGATAGTGCACCAAGAGTAAAACATCTCTTGAAACCCTTTGAGGAACTTGATGTCATTAAAAATTCATTTTCCACCGAATCTGATAAGCAAGGTGAACGTTTTCACCAAGTAGCTTTTACCATGGAAACTAGGTACAGAGAAAATAAACTATATTCTATGTTAGGTGATTTATGCTAGTGGTTAAAAAGAACAACCGATGAAGAGGATACTGATGAAAAGCAAGCAACCGAAACATACAGAGATCCTCAGCCTACGACTTCTGGAGTTTTTGCTACGTCAGACATGAAAATTCACAGTGATGATGATGAAATCCTTTAAGGAACTTGATGTGAATATGGCATTAAAAATTCATGTTCTCCGTCACCAAATGGCTCCACTGAATCTGATGAACAGGGTGTACGTTTACACCAAGTAGCTTTAACCACGGAAACTAGGTATAGAGAGAAGAAACAATACTTTATGTTAGGTGATTTATGCTTGTGGTTAAAAAGCCGATCAAGAGGATACTTATGAAGAGCAAGAACCAACAACATAAATATTTCTACAGCCTACCACATCTGGAGCTGCTGCTACTTCAACCATGCAAAATCACTGTGATAGTGATGATGATTAAGCGGGTCCGAATAAGACTTAATAAGATATAATACTTTTAAATAAAAAAGTTGGTTTTAATAAAAAACAATATTTTTTTCCAATAACAAACACAATTTTTTCCATAAAAATTGCATTTTCGTTATAGTAACGTACTAAGAATAATAAAACGTACTTCGTAATATTAAAGAAATATGTTTTACAAAGAAGCCAAAAATAAAAACAGCGGTTTTTCTATGAAAATCTACAAAAAAAAATACCACCATTTGTACGACAGCACCATCTAGCGTGAGTTTTAGGTAAAAATAAATATCATAAATTAATTCCTCGACGCCAAAAACAGTAAAATACCAAATTTTCCAGGATAATAAAAATAATTAAGCATTATTTTTATCAAATTTTCGATGATCTTTTCTAGTTAGTCAGTATTCCAAAATCACCAACATCAAATGCAAGTAAAAAAAATTTGGCATTGAACTAGAAAAAACCTTTAAAGGTTCTGTTATGGATAATATCAACATTTATTTGCAATTGGTTTTATCCCATTCGCATTTTGGTTGTTGCACAGTGTTATCGATTGAGTACCTCTCAAATTTCATTTCTTCAATTTCCGGTTGCAACATTTTCAATAAACTCTCATGGATATTTTTGATAAAATTCGCGAGAAGTACGGCCTCATAGTTCCAATTTCAGAATAATTTTTCGTTTTATTGGAGTTACTCTTGTTTTTGCTTATATCAGGTGACTGGAAAGTTCGCCTGCAGAAGTTTTTGTACGTATGTATACTGCTCCGCAGTAGGCCTTTTCTGACGAGTCGGAGAATCCATGTATTTGAAATTGACGATCAGAAGTAAAGTCTACCCAACGTGGGTCTCGCAGTGTAGTAATTTCGGGTAAACTTTGGAAAAACGAGTTCCAAGCAGTTAGGAAATGCGGTGGGACACCCTTGTCCCAACTTGATTTTTCTTCTTAAAACTTCTACATTAGTAATTACGATGGGATCAAATAGAGTGGGTCAAATAGAGTTAAGCAGCACAGTTAAGTAAACATATAAGTTGTTCTTTCTTCGATTTTGCATAAGAAAGTGTGTGTCCTTCTGATAACTTGTCATCGACGCATACCTCATTTTTCAAGATTTTAGATGCTTCTGAATTGTCTCCTTCACGATCTTCGCTGAGTTGCCTTAGGGTTCGTATGGCCAGGAAATGAGCACAGTTGACCGCAAAAGTCACAGTCTTGAGCTCGAAAGTTTTACTGTTTGATATAGATCTGGCCGAAATAAAATTCTTTGATAAGGCCGATCTTCTTTATGTACCAGCACTTGGCGGTACATTTTCTGAATATCGGCTGTAAACACCTTCTGTTAATACCTCCAGATTAGCACAATTTGAATAAGGTCTGCCTGCAAAATAGGTCCGATATATTATATGTCATTCAGCGAGACTCCGCTATTGGTCTTCTTTAACCCATTAAATACTACCCCCCTTTTGCCGTTTTGCTCTCTGGCCTTATGATAGCGTGCTGGGGAAGAAACAATGATCGATGTGATCTTTTTCGTAACCTGTTTTGAGATCAGTAGTTTTGCTCAATGTTTTCTCCATTCAGTGGAACTGAAGCGTATTACGAGAAATAGCGAGAAGTTGTCCTTTTGTAGAACTTTACGCAATATTTATTAGCATCTGATGTGGAGTCTTCTCTCTCAACATCCTCAAACTCCCACAACTTTCGTATTTGTTCATTGTCTTCTAAATCTGACACAAACGTTGAGAATGTATTTATCTCACATGATGGCAGGGGCTGGACAAATACCAGCCAAAATTATGATGTCGATCGGAGCTGGTTCAAAGAAGAGAGCGACTTTTGAGAGCCTCCCACACCAGATGGAAGTTTTCACCAACCAAGTCAAGCCTTTTCACGATTTGACGTACTGGTCTTTCCTCGCAAGTGGTAAAGCTTCTGTGCCGGTGACAACTCTGGATGATATCTGAACACTGCAGTAAGAATATCACGAAATGCTGGCCATTTCGAGTATCCGTCCACAAAAGATTGTGTATCACATGGAGGCAGCTTTAGCGTAGAAAACATATGTGATAACGCCATGTCAGCTCTAATGGTTTCATCCGCTTTGCAGACCGATCTCGATTTAAATCATTTAACGATCTTAAATTTGCAATCTTCCTCTGCTCTAGAGAAACTTCAGTATCTTCTGCAACCATCGCTTCATTACAGCTAATTTACCCATCTTCGATCGAGCTCAAATTCTTTCATTTCTAATAGTGCTAGCTGATCAATATTTGATGGCCTAAATTGTTTACAAAATGATAATATTTGCTCATAGTCGAATTGAAATATTCTTTGCGTAGCTGTTGCTAAAAAATTGTTTTAAATTCCGATTATACGACGCGTGATAATAAGATTTTCTTCCGATTGTTGTTATTTTTGCAAGTCAGGGAGAATCTTATAAAAAAAGATTTATTTTGTAGCTCGCACAAAAAATAACAAAAAAATCTATGACTTGAACAGTCTTTACTCTGGTTTAGACCTCATTGTTGTTTCTTTTTCAGAATAAAAGTATTGGCTTGGTTGTCTGGTTGTTTTAAACCCGCCAAGGTTTTTCTTCAGCAGTCTTTGGAAACGATTACTTCGGCAACAAATCAAACGACTTATACGGGACACTCATTTGTATTACTGAGAATTATCTTTTGCGTAAAGTCGTCGAACTGTGCGTGGAGGAATCTTCAACGCGCATTTCCACCATTTCCATTTTGCATAGGTCTTCGTTGAAAACCACACATGCACAAACCACAAACAAATTGTTCTTGTTTTGTGCATAAATATATTCATACATGCGCTGCGAACCAATCCTTTTTAATAGTTTTTTTCTTTTTGTTTATATGTATTCGGTCTTTTATCATTATTGTGACTTGAACAGTTTTTATTCTTCTTCGAGACCTATTTGTTGTTTCTGCGGCAATTATAATATTATAAAATATATATATATATATATATATATATATATATATATATATATATATATATATATATATATATATATATATATATATATATATATATATATATATACATAGATATATATATATATAGATATATATATATATATATAGATATATATATATATATATATATATATATATATATATATATATATATATATATATATATATATATATATATATATATATATATATATATATATATATATATTATAATATATTATTGCCGCAGCGCCACATGGGCATTATTCAGACGGGTTGGCTACATATTCAACTAAAAAACTAGTTGATCTTGATATTTATGGCTTCTTGCGAAGCATAGGAACTGCGGCCAATCAACTGCGTAACAACTTCCCAAAGATTGCTAGGTTAATAAGGCATAAGTAGGTCATTATTAAGGATATCTCTCGCTTAATATAGTTACAAAATCTCAAGGCATCTTCTCTAAAATCTGATTCCGGACAAGTCTTCTTTTTCAACATGCAAAGACTATGTGGTGATCCGTTTAAGCGCAACAAATGGTATCTATAAGTATTTGTTATTAAAGACATTATCAATACAAGTTTTAGATTCTGGGCGAAAAATCAAACCATGACAATTCCTGTAGTTAATGCTTAATAATATATCAGTTAATTTCCGGTAAGAATCATAGTTTAGAAAATCGACATTTGAATCTTACCCAGAACCTATCAAAGGTAGCTAAGATATTCTCTATAAAATTGAAAAATATTAGGACAATGCACTTTTGAGATCGAAAAAACGAAGATAATATTAAAGGCTGTCCAATAATTGTATAGCTGTCTATTGAAACTATGCTATTTTCTTTGCTTATGTACATTTCCACACTAAGTTGATATCAATCTAGAATAGAATGTACATTGACGTTCCACCATATCCATCATAACAACTATGAAACGTTGTAAAAGAAATCTGTTGATGGCTCTCGATGTGGAGTCTCTTAAGAGATGGCTAGAGTGAGTTGTATTTTCGTGGGCAATTGTGTGAAGAAAACTTGAAAAGTAAGGTGTACAACAGTAGTTCTCATTCGTTTGGGGAGAGCCTGGCCTTATAGAGTTCAGTTTTACTTTCAACAACTGCAGCAAGGCTTATATATATATATATATATATATATATATATATATATATATATATATATATATATATATATATATATATATATATATATATATATATATATATATATATATATATATATATATATATATATATATATATATATATATATATATATATATATATATATATAGATATAGATATATGTAGATATATATATTTACCCATTTTTGTCAAACACAAAAATAGTTAAAGAATTTTTTCTAAATCCTGGTGTAGTGTTCCAAATTATACACATATTTTTCGGGTCGATGTTCGTTCGGTCGATTCACGGTTGCTGCACACAGGTGAAATACAACTTGACCAATCGAAACAAATACCAACCTACTCATAACCAATACCTGCGCTGTCTAAGTCATATGTATTAAATAATAGATAGAGGTGCCTTAAAAAGAATGCAGATTTTTATGTCGTGACTCTAGAAGGCAGTATTTTGCTTTTACCCAGGATCTTCAGTTTGTTCTTCGATACTTAACACGGTATTCCTAAACTCGGAGAATATGATCACGCCGTAGCAGCTGAATTTATATCACCTATGTGTCTCTCTTGGAACAACATTTTGAAAATTGTGAGATAGGTTAAGGTGGTATTTAATTCAATAGCGCAAAACATTAAGACCAATAAGCCTATCATCTTTTCTGATAAAACACTAGAAGGGCACTCATTTGCACTGGACTGTTAAACTGCGAAGTCAACATGCGTATCTCAAAGGTCGAAAAAAACTAAGTATCGATGAGGTAAAAACCTCTTAAAAACTGTGTTCTTTTTACGTAATGAAGATTGAATTCGGATTAAAGAATTACTGGATAAATCGGATTACCGAGGTCTTACTGTATATAATTTTTTTTTACCGGTTTGAGAACAGTTTGTACACAATCGTTCCCAACTGTTTAACAATTTTGTTTTTGCTTCTCCTGAGGTGTGAACTCACAACCTTAAATTTGCAAAAAGAATGACCTACTCACTAGGCCAAGGACATATGGATTCATTGAAAATTTAAGTTATGAAATGTTTATAATTTCACAGAAAATTTTTAACATTTACGGCAATTGATATACACTTATATTTTTTTTTAGAGATGGCACTGTAAGAGTTGTTGTATTTGGGTTCTTATCCAGCGAACATAGGATGACAGTATGTCTAACACAGGGTTCGGTTATTTCTCCGTTACTTTTTAATGTTTTCAGTGATGATCTTTTTGTGTAAGACTGTAAGTCCATTCCACTCTTCGATAATGACAGCAATCTCTGTCATTCATACTCATTTGACGTTGGGCCGTATAAAAAAATGTTTCCAAATTTGAAATATCTTATTTTTGAGTTTCAATGTTAATTTTTTGTTTAGCTCATTTAATTATTTCAACCATTTTTTTAAAATAAAAAATATATAATAATATATTATTGCCTCAGCGCCACATGGGCATTATTCAGACGAGCTGGCTACATATTCAACTAAAAAGAATATTTTAATTTTATTTTGCCTTTTGATTTTCTGGCAAGACTGTGATTTAAAAGGTTTCAGCACTGTTTAGGATTGGACTTTCGGGTCCGTGACGCAATTGTTGAAACGAAAACTGAACTCTTTAAGATCAGGTTCTCATCAAAGCCCATACAAGAAACAGTGAAATTCAGGTGATTAAAGTTTTTTATTTACTTACATCGTTTGAAGTTATTGTAAGCTTATATGGTACCAAATTTGAAATATCTTATTACTGAAATTAAATTTTAACAATCTACATTTGGGAAGTAGCGACACCTAGTGGCCGTAAGTAAGAAACATGAAGATCCACTAAGCATATAGATCCGATTAAAAGAACTTCCGACCTTAGTCAGTAGTTCAAAACCCAAAGTCAATTACAGTTAGAGCTCGTTAATCCGAGTAATTGATTGCAGACCATAATTCGGACTATCGAAAATTCGAATTATTGAATTCTTCACATGTTTTCAAAAGAGTTCACTGTACATAGTTACTGCAATTTATATGTATGTCATAAAAAATTGTTCACAGTAAAAATAATGTTTAAGTAATATAAATAATACATAAATTTAAAACCGAATGATAACATTTCCCATTTTTAAAAACCAAAAAATGTCTATTTTTTTAAAACAAGGCATTCAATTTTTAGAAACAAGAAGAACTTATTATAAAATACTTTAATAAAAACAATAATAAACTGTAGTTTATTAAGAATTTATAAGACATTTTTAGAAAATACAAAGTATCGATGAGGTAAAAACCTCTTAAAAAAACTGTTTTCTTTTTACGTAATGAAGATTGAATTCGGATTAAAGAGTATGTAGTGCAGGAAAAACGTAGTTCGAATTACTGGATAAATCGGATTACCGAGGTCTTACTGTAAATAATTTGCTAAAGGAATGACCTACTCACTAAAGGAATGATTCATTGAAAATTTAAGTTATGAAATTTTCATAATTTCACAGAAAATTTTTAACATTTAAGACAGTTGATATACACTTATCTTTTCTTTCTTAGAGGTGGCACTGTAAGAGTTGTTGTAGGTGGGTTCTTATCCAGCGAACATAGGATGACCGTATGTCTAACACAGGGTTCGGTTATTTCTTCGTTACTTTTTAATGTTTTCAGTGATGATCTTTTTGTGTAAGACTGTAAGTCCATTCCACTCTTTGATAATGACTGCAATCTCTGTAATTCATACTCATTCGACGGTGGGCCATATAAAAAATGTTTCCAAATTTGAAATATCTTATTTTTGAGTTTCAATGCTTATTTTTGTTTAGCTCATTTAATTATTTCAACCATTTTTTTTATTATAATATATATATATATATATATATATATACATATATATATTAATAAAAATATTATAATAATAAAAATGGTTGAAATAATTAAATGAGCTAAACAGAAAATAAACATTCAAACTCAAAAATAATATATTTCAAATTTAGAAACATTTTTTTATACGGCCCAACGTCAAATGAGTATGAATGACAGAGATTGCTGTCATTATCAAAGAGTGGAATGGATTTACAGTCTTACACAAAAAGTCTTACATCAATGAAAACATTAAAAAGTGACAGAGAAATAACCGAACCCTGAGTTAGACATACGGTCCTATGTTCGCTGGATAAGAACCCAACTACAACAACTCTTATAGGCTGTTTCCACTACGGTCGCGTCTACGTCCGCGTCCAAAAATCAATGAACGCGCGTTACAGCCTAAACAAAAAACATAGGCAGTTAGGTATGGGAAAAAGTCGCGTTCATATTGGAAACGTTTATCGATAAGTCGCGTTTACTGTAAATTCGATTATTTTTGCAATCGAAACCCACCCATACCTATCAATGGCAATATCGCAAATTTCACATCCCTGGGAAAACAGCTGTTAATCATTATAAATATAAACATCCAAAATGCAAAAAACAGGAGGTAAGTTAATATTTTTGACCAGACGCTTCGTGCATTGTACAAAAAATGTGCAGCGCTGCCGCTACTGACAATTTCCATTAGGCGCAATACCATTTGGTCCTCATTTTCCACTGCGGTTAGCAAAATAATATCATTTAACTCCATTATAATGTCACAACACAAAAATATTAAAATTTTTCGCACTGCAAAAAAAAACAAATAAACACAAACAGCTGTTTGAACGCAAACGTGGACGCAAAACACAATGGAAACACCATTAAAAATTTTCGATAAATCGTGGACGCGACCGTAGTGGAAACAGCCTATTACAGTGCCATCTCTAAGAAAGAAAATATAAGTGTATATCAATTGCCGTAAATGTTAAAAATTTTCTGTGAAATTATAAACATTTCATAACTTAAATTTTCAATGAATCCATATGTCCTTGGCCTAGTGAGTAGGTCATTCTTTTTGCAAATTTAAGGTTGTGAGTTCACACCTCAGGAGAAGCAAAAACAAAATTGTTAAACAGTTGGGAACGATTGTGTACAAACTGTTCTCAAACCGGTAAAAAAAAAATATATACAGTAAGACCTCGGTAATCCGATTTATCCAGTAATTCTTTAATCCGAATTCAATCTTCATTACGTAAAAAGAACACAGTTTTTTAAGAGGTTTTTACCTCATCGATACTTTGTATTTTCGACCTTTGAGATAGGCATGTTGACTTCGCAGTTTAACAGTCCAGTGCAAATGAGTGCCCTTCTAGTGTTTTATCAGAAAAGATGATAGGCTTATTGGTCTTAATGTTTTGCGCCATTGAATTAAATACCACCTTAACCTATCTCACAATTTTCAAAATGTTGTTCCAAGAGAGACACATAGGTGATATAAATTCAGCTGCTACGGCGTGATCATATTCTCCGAGTTTAGGAATACCGTGTTAAGTAGCGAAGAACAAACTGAAGATCCTGGGTAAAAGCAAAATACTGCCTTCTAGAGTCACGACATAAAAATCTGCAATCTTTTTAAGGCACCTCTATCTATTATTTAATACATATGGGTTAGACAGCGCAGGTATTGGTTATGAGTAGGTTGGTATTTGTTTCGATTGGTCAAGTTGTATTTCACCTGTGTGCAGCAACCGTGAATCGACCGAACGAACATCGACCCGAAAAATATGTGTATAATTTGGAACACTACACCAGGATTTAGAAAAATTTCTTTAACTAATATATACTACCTTATCATAATATTTGTGTTTGACAAAAATGGGTAAATACTTATCAAATATTTTTACTAATTATTTGGTAGTTTAATTCACATCAATAATTCAAACTTTGTCTATTTTTTCAGGCCAACAACATCCTCGATTAGCTCGCGGGGAATCTTACTCATGTGGGTATAAACCATACCGTTGTGAAATTTGTAACTATTCCACGACTACCAAAGGTAATCTTTCTATACATATGCAGTCCGATAAACATTTAAACAATGTTCAAGAAATAAACACATCACACAGTCTCGTTGCAACTACGACTGGAACTTCCACTAACGGCGTCATAAAGTTGGACTCAACTCCAGCGAACTACATAAAACAATACAATTTTATTAGGCAACAGCGTTCTCAGCTTATGCACTCAAATTGCGAAAGCGGACTTTCAATATCTCGTGGCGGTGTATCAAAGTTGTCACAGTATGAAGAAAATTCCACAGAATTTGCTTTTAGACCTGAACCAGTATTTCGATGCGACATGTGTAATTATGAGACTGCTGTAGCAAGAAACTTAAGAATTCATATGACTAGTGAGAAACATACTCAGAACTTGACGAATTTGCAGAATAGCATAAAACATATTCAAGCCTTATCCTTAATACAACAACAGCAAAACCAAAGTCAATTACAGCTTCAAAACGTTGACCAAATTGATGAATCATTATTATCTCACCTAGCACATAATAAATCCCAAATGATTCAATTGTTAAATAAAAGTGTACCTCCTGTAATACAAACAAATTTAGATAAAGTTGATTCCGTTGTAAGTCGTCCTAAATTAGTGGCAGATGATTTAACTTTTGAACTACATTCTACGCCCAATCCAGCGTCTGATATATCGCCCATACACCATTCAACCAAATTGGGTGATTTTCTTAGTAATGACATGTCCTCGATGAATCAACAGCTCCCGATTCAAAAAAGCATATGGCCAACTTCAATATTTAGTTGCTTGGTTTGTGAAAATTTCAACACCAATGACATTGAAGCCCTCAATCAACACTTGATACTTGATCGTTCTCACAAATTTTTAGAAAGTTCCGAGTCCGTATTGCCGATTATAAAAACTAATAACGAAATATCGCTGCCGTCTTCTTTACCGTCGGAAATAATGGCAGTACAGAATAACAATTACGTTTGTTTTCTTTGCAATTATAAAACAAATTTAAGAGCAAACTTTCAATTGCATAGCAAAACTGATAAACATTTACAAAAATTAAATTTTATAAACCATATACGCGAAGGTGGATCGCGCAATGAAGACAAGATCAAGTACTATCAACAACATCATCAGCAGATTGGATTACATTCTATTCAGATAAGATGTAATTGCTGTGACTTCGTTTCCAATTCCATCCAACAACTTAAACTTCACAAAAAAAACATTGGTCATGATGCTATGACTGTGATATTCCAACATTTAATCGGTTTAATGCAAAAGCGCGAAGAAGGCAAAAAATCATTAATTTCTCAATCTATAAATAAATCCTCACACAGTGCTGATGATTTTGAATCAATAATGAGTAAGAATACTACATATTTAAAGCAGGCACTACGTTGTCAACTTTGCAGTATTACTCTGAACTCTTTACTGGAAATGATACATCATGTGAAGGGCTTACATCATTTTCAAATAGAGAAGTTTATTTCCGGGAAAGAAAGTTCAGCTGGGGACGATACATTTCGCTTAAATGATATTTTCACCTTGTGTGATTTCCAACAAACAGAGAAAACTCAAGATCCGGCAACTAAAGAAATCACACCATCGGAATCTGGGACTTTAGCTGTATCTAATACAGGTAAACAAATTACTTGAATTTTAGTATTACCACAGGATGATTGAGTTGAAGCGAAGATTTTTGACATTATTTAACTTTATGTTAATGATCTTATAATTTTTTAAACAACAAGTACTACGGACTATGTCATAAAACAATACACAGTTGAAAACGAGCATAAGGTATGATACATAATTTTCAGGAAAGTTTCTGTTGAACAACAAGTGAATTTCGCGTATTGTGCGAATAAATATAATCGGACATTAAACCAAACAATCAATCGTTTGGTTATGATATCTAAAGAATCTGGTCAGTGGAAGACGTGGCAAGACTTGTACGTCTTCATACAGGTCGTTACTGGTGTGTACCTAAGTATGGCCGCACCATCGCAAGTAATTGTCGTGAACAGCCAAAGAACCTTTCTTATAATAACAAGCCTTTCATGGCTTTAATTAGCTGACATATACTTTTATATACTTAATTGCAACAGGACGATGTCAATTGAGCATGAAATAAAGGCCCTATTGCGAACGAGTTTGCTGGAATACATTATGTTTCGAGACAATACGTGCCGCGAGACAATACGTGCCGCCGGGATCTTGCGACTTGACAATATTGAATATCTTTGTCTGAGGCGTCGCGAAAAGTATGTTTGATGAAACTCGATTCTTTTACAGTTGCCAAAGAGCCGCAGTATTTTTCGAAGCGCGCATCGTTAATATTCAGAGGAGTTCTTTATCACATTCTTCAGATATTGTACTACAAAAATGCAACCAATTTTTGTCATCACATGAATTCAAAAAATTTACTCTTTTTTATTGCCACTAACTGTTGTGATCACATAACTTCGAAAAATTTTAGACTGTTTTATTTATAAATGAAAATGTGCTGTATTGAATCCCCCTATACTATTATTTGAATAGTTTTTTTTATTGTTATTTGCATGCGAATCGGGAACACAAATTAAAAAGAAAGAAATATATGTGGCTTTAAGAGCATTCAAGTAACCCCTGTGTATCGGAAGCGATGTGGTCTAATTCATCCTTGGAATAAAGTTAAAGAATGTGCCCATTTTTATCGAAATCGGTTCATGATTGAGATCTTTACTTTGGTTACAACGATAGATCGACAGACAGGCGGAGGAATGGACCAGAGGGAAGGACGAAAGTACGCCGCTCAAAGGAATCAAATAGTGACTGTGAGCCGATCGAATACTTACAATATCGTCTTTCTCCATCACAAACATCAGCACTTAGTCGTAATACCCTTTACCACAGTGTGGTGTTGGGTATACTTATATTAACATAGGTCTAGCATATGTCTTTTAATTATTGATTGCTCATAAATGTAAAGGAAGGCTTACAAAATCTGAATTTTTTATAATACGAGTATGTATTTACTTATTAAAAAAACAACTTCAAACTTCTTCATTTTTACTTAATTTACTTTTGATTTGGTAAAGCAGAAAATTGTTTGTGTTAACAGCTTAATAACAGTTACTTTTATGTAGTGCTCCTTTAAATGTGATTTGAATACATGTTTAACAATGATCAAAATGAATTTGTTTTTATTTTAAAGTAATAATCTACATTAAATATATGTACATAAATACTGTTACACACGTTTGATGCTGTAAAATAAAAAGTACTGAGTGTTTTTGGACCAAATATTTTTTAATATATTTATTGAAAGTAATTTGTATCCAAAAAGCATCTACATATTCCAAACGTCCACCTTTTGCCTTTACGCACGCCTTAAGTCGCACTGGCCAATCGTCAATAGCTGCACGAATCTCGTCCAAACCAAAGCAGTTTTAAGAGCTCCAATGTTGGGGTATCTTTGGTGACAAACCTTGTCCTCTAAAACCGTTAGCAATTTGTTATCCAATGGGTTCAAATCTAGACTGCCTGAGGGTCATTCTTCAGAGGAAATGAAGCTGGCAAATTGTTTCGAAGCCAGGCCTTTTAGCCTTATGGGCCGGCGCAGAATCCTGCTGGAAAGTCCATGGCTGGTTTTGGAACAGGGAATTGTTAAGAGGCTTCACAACAGCTTCCAAAACGGTTCCAAAACGATGTTTTGACGCCTTGTTTGCAGAAATGCAGGTCAGTGACCCCATCGTAAGAGACACCCCACCAAACCATGACTGAAGCTGGGTGATGACCCTTTTCCACCCTACGGATCAGTTCAGATGCTTCCTTAGATGACAGAGCGTGGGCGGCCCGACCGGTGGCGGTCTTTTACATCTCCAGTCTCCTCAAACAGTTTTATGCATCGGTAGACGAACATGCGGCTAATCCCTAGTGGCCGGAGCGTTTTGAAAATATCGTTTTTTTCATTTCACCCTTGAAAAGCGCTATTACACCGATACGGTTCTCATTATCTGACCACTCCATGATGGAAGTTGAAACAATTTTAAAATCCCGTTACAGACTAACGCTTTTGAGGTTAGCTTTCAAAACCCATATGACATTAACGGGGTTTGTTGAGTTCTACTATTGAAATGGGTGTGTTCAATGTTGTAACAGTATTTATGTCCCTACTAAGTAATAAAGTATATGCTTCTGAGAATTCTCATGTTCCAACAAGAATGCAAAAAATTCTCGTATTAATAGCTAAAAAATAAGTTGGGTTTATTCGAAATGATATGTTTTAAAACAAATTTTAACCGCCATGTGTTTTGCTTCAAAGCGCATGCACCACAGGTATTTGAGAGGACTCCTTATTTTAGTTCACTTGAGTAACGTGTTAGGTTTTAAGGAACCGAACAAATTTGTATACATTTAATGATGGTTTTTTATTTTAAATTCTAAACAATTTCATTTCATCAGCCCGATTTTGTTTACTCCCCGGGAGATATTTCCAGGAAAATTTATTTTTCCTGAGAATAAAATCTTCCTATTCTAAACAAACGGGGAGAATATTAATTTCGGCAATCTCATATCACCTGCTTAGTTTGGCTAATAATTTGCAAAGCAAATAAAGTAAATATAAACAAAAAATAGAAAAAAAGTAATATCAAAGTGTTACAGAAGAAAACAATGTGGAAAGGAAAAAAAGAAAAAAATTGCGTGATGTCATAACCCACTTGAGTTGCCTCACTCTCTACATGAATAAACTATTTTTTCAATTGATTAATGATAATTTTACTCTTTAATGTTTTAAAAAATATTACAGGGTAAACAAACATGCAATATATTATATGATGGACGTGTTAACTTCCAACATTTAATCTAACGTTCGTCGTGTGCAGTTTTCCCGTAGTAAAATTAAGTGCATCTCTACGCTTTTTTTGCTGAAGGCGTGACGTGTCTGAGGCCCAGTGTAGTCTGATCAAGGTTCTCACGGAAGTTATCAATATATTTGAGGAACATCTATGTCCGAGTCGCATAAGTTATTGCAGAACGGAAGAAAAAAAACTTAAAATTGCCTTAACTCTTTATATAAAGCACAACACTCCGAGCGTTATTGGGCGCGTTGACAGAACGAATGTCCTCATTATTGTTCCCTCTACAAATAACCACCTATATAATAACAGAAACGGGTTTGAATCAAATGATGGTAAGTAGTTTCGCTGATTGTTGATTTCTAAGTAATTCCTCGGTAACACCAATACGTGATTTTAACCAACAATAAAAAGTAAATTTACAGGTCTATGATCATGAGCTGAGGATTCATTACATGGACGCAACGCGTCCTGGTGCATGTCACGACTCATTCATTTGAAATGCAAGCGTGTTGCGAGCTAACCTTGAGGAAGAATGACATCCTAGGAGATGCAGGATGTCCACAGGAAGTGCCGGAATGTTTTTGTATGCACCAATGGTGTCTTGAAAAATTTATGGAGGTGCACTCTTAGTGATAAGGAGCTGCACTACGCTCCAGATAAGGCTGCAAAAATCACAAATGTGTAGTGTGCATTGCATAATATAAGTAGCCGGTTTAATCCCTGTTCAATGTGTAAAAGCAACAGACCGAAATAAAACAAACGAGCTAAACATACGTACATGCACGGCACGGCACACAAGTTGACATAGTCAACTAAACTCTTTTTACAACACACACACACACACACACACACGTTGTTGTAAAAGAAATCTATTGATGGCTCTCGATGTGGAGTCTCTTTAGAGCTGGCAAGAGTGAGTTGTATTTTCGTGGGCAATTGTGTGAAGAAAACTTGAAAAGTAAGGTTTACAACAGTAGTTCTCATTCGTTTGTGGAGAGCCTGGCCTTATAGAGTTCGGTTTTACTTTCAACAATTGCAGCAAGGCTTTCTGAAGAGGGTTGTCACGGACCCGAAATCATGATAAAAGTAGTGTGCAGCCACGAAAATCAATGTCACTTTGCCATTTTGTTAAAAACTTGTATTCTATTTAAATATAGAAGCAAGAGGTCTTGAGCCGGTTTAATCCCTGTTCAGTATGCACAAATGACAAAGTATTCATTTTAAATGGAATTTGAAATAGATATGTTGATAGTATTATACATATATACATACTCGAAGAAAAAAAAATATGATTGTGGTAACAATATTTATTTAATAAAACACTGTTTTTATTTTTTGGTTTCAGGTTTTTTCGTTTACAATTTGTTTTATTGTTTTTTTTTTTTTCAGGTCACTACAATGTTATATGTTATTTATTTCACAAAACTAAATTTTCTTTATAGATTTTAATTTACGATTTTAAGTCACGAAAAACTAAACAACTGTTTCAAAGGTCGACAACTGAATGATTTGTCTGTCTCCACTTTTTTGTCAAAAAGTGGATGATCAGACCATCAACGAAAAAGAAACAACAACAATGCCCATGCGATCCCGCTACGCATATATGTGGATGTATGTGTGAGTGGAGATTGCATGTTTGTTGTTGTTATGTTTTCTCCAAGATGAGAAACGAAGTCGATTGAAACATTTGTTTTCTATATTCCCTTTTGTTATGTCTATGTATCAAAGGGAATTCAATGACCGATGCTTTGTACATATTTCGAGATTGCAAAAATATGTATGTACGTACAAAACATATGGGTCATTACATATGAAAAGTGCTTGATATGTTATTTTACAAGAAAGTCAGGAAATTCATTATAAATGGATTAAAATGTCTAGAATTCATTTTAAATGTTATAACAAAATGGCTTATGTCTAAAATTCATGATTAATTATATAAAATACAATTTTATATTTTTTATGAATTTAAATAATATTGAAATAAGTATGGTTCAACGCGACATCGTTGAACATGCCGGCCCCTCCGTGTGGAATTACCAGATTTTGCCTACTGGACCGATGAAAAACATATCCGATAGCGGTTTGCTGGGCTAAAATGTTTTGGAGAGTCGAGTCGATTGACCCATTTCGGAAAAGGCTCGGTATTTCATCGGCTGCTAGTTCAAGCTCGATTGGAATATTGCCTCTTGGGTCAGGATCAGCAAGACAGTCTGGTGAAAATCCGATGGTGGGGTCCTCATTGATGGCTTTCTCATATGGTGATCGGGGTAGGTCATTGGTGAGCATGGCACGAACTTCTTTGGCCCATTTTAGGCGAGGTAGACGTCCTTTGGCTTGAAATTTCGCAAATCGTACTTCGTTGTGGTGGAAAGTTTCAAGCCCGAGTCGAGTTTGCAGACTTACAGCGATTCTGGATACCGGGGAGTAAAAGTTGATACCTGCCCGAATCAAGTGCCAAGCATCAGTTTCGCCTGGAATGGCAATTTTGATGTGTGCTGTTGGGATGAAGACCTTAGCCCAGCTGAATGGAAGGCTGGATTTGGGCTTCAGCTTGAATTCCGATGCGCTGCGTACAATTCGAGTTGTGACTCTGTTTGTAGGTCTCGATGCGCGTGACTGACGTTGTGTGTCTTGTGATTGAGAACGGGTTTCGTTTGCCTGAGTTCTGACGGATGGCGTTTGATGTCTTCTTGATTGTGAATGAGGTCTTGGTGCTTGTTCTTCGGATTGTTGAGCTCGTATTGAACTTCTGATTCCCAATTCTTTCAATTGTGGAGAAAAGTGCAGAAGGGTGTTGGCTTTTCTTTACACATTTGACATCTCAGATTTGTGTGACACTCTGAACGGATGTGTGAAATGGCCAGGCAGTTAATGCAATAGAAATGGTCACAAACAACTTCAAATCTGTCTGCTGGGTCAAGAGCCAAAAATCAAGGACAAGTCTTGATGGCGTGATCTCGTCTACACAATCCGCACGAATATGTCCAATACTTTGGTCGATTGCCATCGTTTCCCTTGGAGGACATATATAGTTATTCTGAGAGGAGTGGTGTAAGTTTAGTTATAGGTCTACGAATTGTTCCGTTTGAGATTAGTACGTCAACAACTCGACTATTTTCGTCAGGTCCTGGGTATAGTTTTGTTATACGACCTAATTTCCATTCATTTGGAGACGTTTTGTCGTCTTTGATGACTACAAGGTCGTTAATTTTGACGTTTTCTTGTTGGCGTTTCCATTTATATCGACGATGTAGTTCTTTTAAGTACTCAGCCTTCCAACGTTGACAGAATTGTTGAGAGACAATTTTAAGTCGTTTCCAACGATTGGCAAGCGTGAGATTATCTTGTGAGATATCAGGTTCGGCTGGTGCTAAGATGGAGGTACCAATTAGAAAATTTCCAGGGGTTAAGGGAGAAAGGTCATTTGGATCGTCGCTGACAGGACTTAAAGGTCGAGAATTCAAACAAGATTCGATGCGTGTTAAGATCGTTGAGAATTCCTCAAAGGTAAAATTTACGAAGATGAGTTTTGAAGGATTTCACTCCCGCTTCCCAAAGTCCGCCCATGTGAGGCGCTCCTGGAGGTATAAATTTCCACTCAATGTTCTGAGTACAGTTTTGTTGTATGACTCTGGTTTGAAGTTGTCGAATGAAATCTTCTCGATCTCTTCTCAGCATTTCAGCTGCCCCAACGAAGTTTGTGCCGTTGTCTGAAAAGATCTGTGCAGGGCAACCTCTACGGCCAATAAATCTAGCAAATGCGGCAAGGAAAGCTTGGGTTGAGAGGTCACTGACTGCTTCTAAGTGGACAGCCTTAGTGGAAAAGCAGACAAAAATGCAGGCGTAACCTTTTGTAACTAGACAAGCTCTGCCTGTAAAATTTCGGATATTGAAAGGTCCTGCAAAGTCTACTCCGGTATTGTGAAAAGGTCTCGTGATAGTAGTGCGTTCAGGAGGTAATGATGCCATGATCTGTGTCTGGGTATGCTTCTTATATAGTATGCAGGGTTTGCAGTGATTTATAATCACTTTGACTAATGGTTTTAAACGAAAAATCCAAAACTCTGTGCGTAAGACGCGTACCATTAACTGATTACCTCCGTGTAAAGTCATTTTATGGGCATGCTCTACAAGAAGCCGAGATAATCTGCAAGTATATGGTAGAATAATTGGATGTCGTTCGCTATATGTCAAAGTTGGGGATTGTGATAATCGTCCATTTGCACGAATAATTCCATGTGAATCCATAAATGGATTTAAAGTCAAAAGTGAACTACTTGATGCAATTTTTGATTTTTGTAATAATTGAGAATATTCTTCGGCAAAGTGATGTTTTTGTGTCATAAGGAGAAGTCGGGATTTGACGAAGTTGATTTCTTCAGAAGAAAGTTCGCTTGAGACTGTCCTAAGGTGACGTCTATTAGTCCCGGTATTTCTCCAAAATCGAAAGACGTAAGATAATACTCGATACGCACGAGATAGAGTAGAAAATCGCTCAAGTGGGTCTTCAAATGTCGTTGTAACAAAAAGTTTTACGGCTTTTTCTTCGAGATTGGTATCAGCCCAAGGTTTTTGTTCTGGCCATTGATGTTTTGGCATTTTCAACCATGGAGGTCCATGCCACCATAAGTCGTGATTTTCTAAGTCGGTGGATGAGCATCCTCTGGTAGCAAGATCAGCAGGATTGTCACGTGATTGGACATGTTTCCAAGACGTCGTTCCAACTTTGTCCGTGATTTCGGATACTCGGTTCCCTACAAATGTATTCCAGGCACAAGGTGGTTTCTTTAGCCAAGCTAAGACGATTGTGGAGTCTGTCCAATTATATAGGTCATAAGTCTGGAGATGGATATTTGGAAGTACTGAAGAAGCTAATGTTGCCAGTAAAACGGCTCCGCAGAGTTCAAGTCGAGGTAAAGAAAGCTTTTTTATAGGCGCAACTCGAGTCTTGGCAACTAGAAGGTGGGTATGGATTTCCCTTCCCTGTTGGAGACGAATGTATAAGGTCGCAGCATATGCCCTTTCCGAGGAGTCACAAAATCCATGGATTTCAACAGTGCTTGTAGGAGTGTATTGTATCCAACATGGAATCTGTAGATGTTGGATGTTTGGGCAATTTTTGATAAAATTCTGCCATGTAATACAAGTCAAGGGCGTAAGTCCATCGTCCCATCCGACTTTGTCTAGCCAAATTTGCTGCATGATAAGTTTTGCTATGATAATGACAGGTGCTAACCATCCACACGGGTCAAAAAATCTAGCTATTGCTGAAAGGACTTCCCGTTTTGTGTAGGTCGGTTTAAGGTCAATATTTGGCTGTGGAAATGAGAAGGAATCAGATGCAATGTTCCATTTGATGCCTAATGTCTTAGTGCCCAAGTTTTCTGAAAGATGTAAACAGTCAATGGATAGAAGTTGTTTTTCTGGTAAGTCGTTAATAATTCGTGGATCGTTTGAGGTCCATTTCATTAAGTCAAATCCTGCCGATCTCAACGCAGTAATTAGTTGTTTCCTTGAAGCGACTGCCTCGTCGATGGTATGTCCTCCTGCTAGGACGTCATCTACATACATGTTATCTTCCAAGATTTATGTAGCTAGCGGTAATGATTTTTTGACATCTTCTGCCAGCTGCAGAAGAGTCCTAACTGCTAAAAATGGGGCGCAGTTGACTCCAAATGTCACAGTTTGAAGTTCAAAATCTTCTATGGGTTCATTAGGGGATTTTCTAAACAAAATCCGTTGATATTGAGTATCTGAAGGGCTAACTAGAATTTGCCGATACATTTTTGTAATGTCGGCATTGTAAACAAATCGAAAGAATCGCCATTTTAAAGTCTGAACTACTAGATCCTGTTGTAAAGTTGGGCCAGGGTATAATATGTCATTTAAACTCATTTTATTTGATGTCGGGCATGATGCGTTGAAGACAACTCTAAGTTTTGTAGTAACGCGATCAGGTTTTATTACTGCGTGGTGAGGCAGGTACAGTAGTTTTCGCTTATAGTCACATCCCTTAGTTGCACGCAATGATGTGACTATATCGCGAATGTGATTATAACGCTAATTTTTTTATATGCCACAATATGGCATATAAACAAAATCGGATATAAACAAATTTTGTGATTATAAAAAAGAAAATAGTTTTATACGTAATCAACAAATACATAAAAACGTTGTACGTTAAAAGGTAAATTATAAAAACTTTAATAAAACAAAGTTAAAAAAAAAAACAAAATATTCTAATAAAAAAATAACTTAAACAAATTATAGATTGCCTTCAGAACTCCATTTAATTTATTTTGATTGAAATAACTAAATCTTCAAATAGTTAAATATTGAACACAATAAAAGTATTCATAAAAAATAAGGTATTTAATTAAAAAAATCTGTTATTTTACGTTGGGTTAATTTCATGGAATTTGTAAGAGCTCTTTCTTCTATTTTGTCAAACAAAAAATTGCACTCCAATTCATTGTCCATACAATATGTTCTCAAAGCATCTGCAAAATATAAAATATCCTTTGTTGTGGGTGGATCTTTCTCAACAATAAACATTTCATCTTCATTTTCACAATCATCATCTTCTTGTGTAAAGTCTTCTTCGTGAACCGCCTGTAAAATTTCTTCGTCGCTCAAATTTCCAAAACAAACCAGATCATCATCGCAATACAAATATTCAGATGAAACAACTTCGGCAATAAAATCTTCGTCTTCATCACTTTGATTGAGATCAGTATTGGTATGGAAACCAGCCTGTAAAAAATATTAAATTAAAAACTGAAAAATAAATGTAAACTTTAAACTGATAGTATACGTACTTTTTTGAAACAGTTTGCAATTGTCTCAGGTTTCACCAACCACCATGCCCGTTTAACAAAATTTAACGAATCCAATATTGTAACGGATTTCAGATAATCTGGCACAGTCTTTCCCCTTTCTATAGCGCACAATTGCTATAGGTATGACAATATCCTAAATAATTTGCATGTAAGTAAGCTTTTAGTAACCACACCTAGGTGGCATATACGTCAAATGTGATTATATCGCTAATGGACTATATCGCTAATATTTTGTTTGAATTTGACATATAGAGGGCTCTAAAAACGTATTTTTGGCCTATATCGCTAAATGGACTATAAGCGATGTGACTATAAGCGAAAACTACTGTAATAACTTGGCGTCTTGAACTTTCTTCATATGGCCTAGGTCGAGATATTCAAGAATGACTTGATCATACTGATTTTTGATGTCAGGTTTGGAACTGAGCATCTTTTCCATACGGAGAAATTGTGCCATTGCAATATTTCGTGAAAGTCCAATTTCATTTTCATTTCGAAAGGGTAGGGTGACTACATATCGTCCTGAGCTATTTCTGTAGGTCGTATCTTTGAAGTTTTTCTCGCAGATTAAGTCTTCTTCTGACCTCAAAATTGGTTTTGGGGTTTCCTCCACCTCCCAAAATTTTGTGAGAAGTCTATCAAGGGCAATAGTATTGCATAATGAGATGTTTGTCTTGGGTCTAGTTGATTTTTCCACAGGTCCCCCCAAAATCCAGCCGAATACTGTTTTTTGTGTCAAAAGGGATCCTAAGGAATGCATTGGTGATGCCAGGTCGAAAATAAATGGCCCTATGTCAAGTCCTATAAGTATGTCAACAGGTTGGCTGATATTAAAGTGAGGATCTGCTAAAGGTCGTTGTGTAATTCTGTTCAGAAGTTCCATATCTAGATTTTTGGGTGGCAAATTAAATGGCAAGGTCTTGAGAACTGGTGCCCAGACATCTAATCTGAAGGTTTTTTCCACCCGAGAGCACAGCGTAAAAAGGCATGCTTTGGTTTATGTCTCTGTGACTGTGGGACTAAGTCCTGAGACATGAATTAGGTTTCGCTTTGAAGGAAGTCTAAGTTTATTTTTAATTTCTCAGAGATAAAAGTCGATTGTGATCCAGGATCAATGATTGCTCTGGCTTTGTATCTCTGTCCGTTGTTCTCTATTTCAACTAAGGCTGTGAAAAGCAAGGTTTCTCGCGACTGATTGGCCGAGTGTAAGTCTTGATCATCGCGTAGAGTTAAGGACTTGATGTCCTGCAAGATTGAATTTGAAGTGGACTGTATGGTTGTAGTGAATGCCTGTGTACTGGTACTAGGTCGTACGTCGGCATACTTCTCCTGAGAGCTAGGTTGGGTTCCGTCGTTGTGAAGTAGGGTATGGTGTCGCAGATTGCAAGTTCTACAACTGAATTTGCTTTTGCATTCTTTGACACCGTGATCTTGTGCGAGACAATTATAACAAGATCTGCTAATTTTTACTGTGTGAATGCGATCATTGGCGGGTTTTTCTAAAAAAGTCGGACAGTTTCGTAAAAAGTGAATTTCTTTACAAAGTTGACAAGGTGAGAGGTCTGAATAGGTTCGAGGTGTGCTGTGGTTGTTTTTGGGTTTGGATCCAGTTGGTGTCTGTACTTGATTTAAATTTGTTTGAAACGAATGAACTTTTTTGTCCTTGGAGCTCGATTTTCGGATATCGTGATGTAAATTGTCGGATTTGAAGGATGTCAGTTGAATGTTTCCCACTGATTCTAATGTCTTAAACCTGTGAGTCAGAAATCTATCGAATTCTTCCCAAGTTGGCATTTTTGAACAATCCTGTAAGGTGTTCTCAAACTCTTCTAGGTAAGGTCTAGGAATTTTTGCAGAGCATAAAAATACTAGGATTGGATCCCAAGTCGAAGTATTAACATCTAAAGTTTTGAGGGTCTGAAGGCAACCATTTACGATTCTTTGAAGCGATTTGAGTGAACTGCTGGAGTCTGTTGAGACTGAAGGCAAAGTAAAAAGTAGCTTGATTTGCTCGTTTACTTGAAGTCGCATATTTTCATACCGATCTACCAGGTTTTTCCAGGCTAAGTCAAAACCTTCATGAGTAAGAGGTATGAGCGAAATGATTTCCCTTGCTTCCCCTGCCGTTTTCTGTTTTAGGTGGTACAGTTCTTCCACCTTGCTAAGTCTAGGATTTTTTATATAAATGGCGGAGAAGAGGTCTCTAAACGTTGGCCAGGTTTTATAGCTTCCATAAAAAATGTCTGTATCACATGCTGGGAGTTTAATTGAATATTGATTTGGTGTCGAATTTTCCGAAGGTCTCTCTGATTTTTCAACTGCATTTTTTGTAGGGGTGAGTACATCGATCTCTGCATTTATTGTCGAATGGGTGCTTTTATAGGCAGTGAGGGCTTCACGATATTTTACTCTAAGTTTTTTCAGGTCTATAGTCTGTTCCCCTTCGGTTGCTTTAAAATCCCTACAGGTCTCATACGCACGTTTGACTTGGGTCCATAGATAATCCAAGTGAACCCTAAGAACTTCGAGGGCATGAACGTTGTCCTCAGTGACACTAGTTGCTTGGGTTTCTTCAAAATCTATGAAATCATTATAGGAATTTGTGAATTTATCGAGGAGATCCATGGTTAAACCGCTGTTATGTTAAAAAATTTAAACAAGTGGGAAAAGAGTCTATGATGATTGATGTTCGTTGAAGAAATCAAAGTTGAAAGTCGAATTTTCAAAAAATCGAGTTGAAAACAAGCAATTTCCAAAATGTCCCCAAAAAATCGATAAAAAATGTTGATCTGGCAGCTCTAATTTAAAGTCGCGCTTTACAAGTAGATCAGGGTATGGTCAAGAAATTCGCAAATTTACCGGTGGTGATTTGCAAGGTCAAAGAAGTTACGCTCACGTATGTATGTATGTACTTACTTTGAAGTTCTTGTTCTTGAATACCTGTTGCTAGGGAAGTCTATGTGTTTTCTGCTGCTGTTATGAAGTCGCTGCTGCTTCTGGTGAAGTCACTGCTACTTTAGATGAAGTCGCTGCTACTTTAGATGAAGTCGCTGCTGCTTTTGGTGAAGTCGCTGCTGCTTATCAAGTCTATGTGTGCCAAAAATTCCAATGCAATTTATGTATGAAAGATGAAAAGAGAAAGCGTTGATTTGTTTTCGATGGTGCCGTTATAACGGTACGCAAAATATCGAAAGTACACCACAATTTCTTTTTTTTTTTTGCAAATTTTTTGTTTTTGTAATTTGAAGTCACGTAACTTCTGTTACAAAAGTCCAAACGTTTTCTGTTTGTTTTTACTGTTTTTAGGTTATTATTTTTTGTATAAATGTCACTATTATCCCTTGAGTTTGTTTTGTTGTTTTTTGGGATAGTTTCACACACTTTTTCGCACTGTTTTAATAATGTCAAAATTTTTTTTTTCTTTTTAAACACAAATGTCCGGTTCGATGGGACCAAAATGTTTGATGGGTGATGTCGTTTTGTTCTTCTATTGTCACTTGTTTTCTTGTCGTTTTTTATTTATTTAATAAAACACTGTTTTTATTTTTTGGTTTCAGGTTTTTTCGTTTACAATTTGTTTTATTGTTTTTTTTTTTCAGGTCACTACAATGTTATATGTTATTTATTTCACAAAACTAAATTTTCTTTATAGATTTTAATTTACGATTTTAAGTCACGAAAAACTAAACAACTGTTTCAAAGGTCGACAACTGAATGATTTGTCTGTCTCCACTTTTTTGTCAAAAAGTGGATGATCAGACCATCAACGAAAAAGAAACAACAACAATGCCCATGTGAGATTGCATGTTTGTTGTTGTTATGTTTTCTCCAAGATGAGAAACGAAGTCGATTGAAACATTTGTTTTCTATATTCCCTTTTGTTATGTCTATGTATCAAAGGGAATTCAATGACCGATGCTTTGTACATATGTACATATTTCGAGATTGCAAAAATATGTATGTACGTACAAAACATATGGGTCATTACATATGAAAAGTGCTTGATATGTTATTTTACAAGAAAGTCAGGAAATTCATTATAAATGGATTAAAATGTCTAGAATTCATTTTCAATGTTACAACAAAATGGCTTATGTCTAAAATTCATGATTAATTATATAAAATACAATTTTATATTTTTTATGAATTTAAATAATATTGAAATAAGTATGGTTCAACGCGACATCGTTGAACAAGGATCATACCATTTGTTTAGATTTGTGCTATATTTGATAACATTGGTATATTGCTTTTTGAATTAAGCAGCGATGTATATAGCGGTTAGTATATACATACATAACTTTTGCCAAATTTTCTTTTCTTCTTTCGTCATTGTTTTGTTGTTGCTCTGCCGACTACTGACTGCAAGAAAACAAACGCCAAGCTTGCATCAAGTCGTCGGCGACAACACATAGATCATTCCCGTTTTGATATTTAAAGAGTGAGTTCGTTACCCCGTGACAGTGATAGTTTAGTCAAAATTTTGTGCTAACAACATTTAACATTAAAATCACAAAAAACATAAAAATTAAAAATTGTGTAAACATAAAAACAACATTGAATTTACAAACAAATAATTACAAACATAAGTTTTAAAACTAAACATTATCAAAACACAAACAAAGAATAAAATTAATTTTTTGAATTTAAACATTGAAAACAACCCAAGTATATATAACTTTCATTAAAAACGGTTACAAACATTTGGTCCATTTCGAACCGAATTAGTGTCAAGTTTTTTTAAATTATTAAAAACCAAAACCCACCCTTATTTTGTGCGTTTATACATATGAACATCTAAGAGAAAAATAACCAGTGAAAGTGTAAAACGAATTAAGTGAACTTTCAAAAAAAAAATATTTAAATAAAATCGAAATTAAGTGAAGTGTTGTGATTAAAGGTTCTGAGAAATGGTTAAGTAGTATCGCTTTTAAAAAACAAAAACAACTCAGAGCGAAAATTCCAAAATTAAACAAAATTTAAAATTTTGCTACTTAACCTATATTGCACATAATCAAAAAAAAAAATAAATACTTACCCTAGCTAAATTGCAAAAAGATGTAACTACACAAAACAAAAAATACAAATCTATAAAATCACGATACAAATAAAGTACACTTTACTACTTAACCTAAAATAAATAAAATAAAATTTAATTACATAAACCTAACCCAATGGAAAAAAATGTGTAACGACACACATAAAAACGCAAATTTAAACAAAAAAAAGGGGAAAAATATATTAACAAAAGTTTGCTACTTAGCCTATATTGCACAAAATAAAAGAGCTTAATACCGAAATATCTAGCTAAAGTGTAAACCAGAGTAACTACACAAAACAAAAATTATACTTCTAAAATTTTGCACAACAAATTTCATTTGAATAAAAAACAGTTACGACACCAAGTTTTTACAAGAAACACAACAACACAAAATTTAACTAAATTGAACATTTAAACCAATTTTCTTATCGCTTTGCGAAATTGGAACCGTTTAACGGTCCAGAAAGAAGGACGCCAATCATCAACATCAGCAGCAGAACCATCAACATCAGCAGCAGAATCATCAAAAAAAAATTGAAAGCAGCGCCAGTACATAAGGGCATTCTCTCTCTTTCTCTCCTGCCGACGCCAACACAGGTTCTCACACACACATATACCAGTGACGGGATCAAGCAGTAAGTACAACCAAACCAAATCACGAAAAAACAAGCAAGGAGATAAAGGGTGCGACGTGCTTTTGATAAATCGCAAGCAACTTTTCGCATGCATATTACTGCCTGACCCTGTAATGCTTTTTTCTTGTCGTTGCGTGTGATACTGATTAGAATAGAGATATTACCAGCAATTATTTGACACTCAATTTTTTGACACCATTGTGCCGTTTTTTGATCACTTCATCGAGCTTCCGTCATCGTTTCCCACAATTTTTACGCTGCACTCTTCCAATTTTCGCGGTATTTTTGTGAAATAATTCTCCGCCATTTTGAAATTAATCGAACGCTGCAGACACTTCCAGTTTTCGTGGTATTCTTGTGAAATAATTCTCCGCCATTCTGAGAATTAATGCAGACATAACTATCCGTCATTTATTGTGTCACAAGAAAAATAAAGGGTTTTTTTTTGGGCCATTAATTTTTTATCGAATTTTTTTTTGGTCGTTTTGGATATTTTCGTGACCAAAACAGGAAAATCGCTTTGCCTAGAATATTCGTTTACAAAAATCTACTGAAAAATATGCTGCTGACCCTTAATTTGGACTGTGCTGTTAATTAAAAAATATTGTTGTCGTCAATTTTTTTTGCAAAATTTTGTTGCTGACCATTTCATTCATTCTTGAGCATCTTCTTTTGACCCTTCTCTCATAATTGGCTTAAAAATTTACCAGTTTAAAGATGGACAGGTAGCTCACTGAGAAATTTGTGAATTGTGTCAACGATTTAAAGGACTTTGAGAGCATGACGAGTTCAGAAGATACTATCCATGGTTTGGAGGTTCTTAGGGTGGAGCTCGATTCACTTTGGGATCAGATTAAGAAATCCTATCAGGGGTGCCGAGATAGGATATCAGAGGGGGAGGAAAAGCCTATCGATAAGGGTAAGCTTCGGACACGTTATCAGGAGGCCCTATCGGTTTATAAGCGTTGTTTAAGTTCAATCAATGGGGATATTCAAGCAATATCTGATCGCAAGGCTCAGGAACAACTGGAGTTGGCGTCAAGAACCATGAAACCTGCTGGAGAAACCGAACGTACACCAATCTCTAGGTTACCGCCATGCGACACGGATGTATTCTCAGGAGGGTACAGCAAATGGCCGACGTTTCGAGACCTTTTTCAATTTTAAATGGAGAAAATACTCGCCTGAGCAAAGTCGAGAAATTATTTCATCTTACGCAGAAGACAGCGGGAGAAGCCCGTGAGATAATAGGCCATGTTCCTTTGACCCATGACGGATTTGAAATTGCATGGAAAATCTTAGTCGATCGCTACGAAAATAAGAGAATGCAGGTTAACGAGCAGCTGAAAATTCTCTTCACCTTACCGAATGCTTCTGTTGACTCAGGGTCCTCTATTCAGAAGCTTCAACGCACCTTAAATAGTTGTATCCAGACTCTGAACACTTTGAAGATCGATACCGATGGATGGGATCCAATTTTGACCTACCTCTGTTCGGCTAAACTACCACGAACTTTTCTGAAGGAATTTGAGAATACATTACCCGATTATTCGGTACTACCGACCTGGAAGGAGTTTGATCGTTTTTAGACCCACAAATTTAAGACTCTCGAATCTGTGGGGAATATTAAGCCGTTCATTCAAAAGATATATAATCAGCCTATATCTGATTTTAATAAGAAACGCACCAATTCGTTTCCGACAAACGTCCATCAGAATACGGCGCCGAAGATCCACGGTTTCACAACCGGAAATGATGGTAAAAAAGGCTCACGTAATATTAATGGACAAAGTTGTCCTCTTTGTAGGGACAATCATTTCTTGCGACTTTGTCCTAAATTTCTGGAGAAAAGTATCAATGATCGCATCCATGTTGTGAAAGTATCTCACTTATGTTACAACTGTCTCTCTGTGGATCATGGAGTCAAAGACTGCAAAAGCCGATATAGTTGTAGGGAGTGTAGCCAAAGACACAAAACTTTGCTCCACAAGGGTAAAGATACCCAATCTGCAACTAGAGACGAAGCACAACCTAGTACAAGTGCTGCGGCTCTACCTACTTTTCTACAGTCCACATCGAACCTAGAATCTTCGCCAATCACCACTTTGAATCTCCAAGATAGGCCACCTAGTCAACAATGTTCACGAGAAACCTTGTTATTCACAGCCATTGTGCAAATTGAGGCACGAGGGCAGAGATACGACGCTCGCGCTATCATTGATCCTGGATCACAATCTACTTTCATCTCCGAAAAGATCAAGAATCGATTGAGGCTCCCCACAAGACGAAACTTAGTACATGTAACAGGGCTCAGTCAAACTGTGGCGGAAACCTCGACTAAGGCTTGCCTTTTCAAATTATGCTCAAGAGTGGATCCTCTTTTCGAGCTGGAAGTTTGGGCGCCGGTCTTGAGGGCCCTTCCTTCGAATCTCCCACCTCGGAATCTGGACCCCAGCCAAATTAGGGATGCTGCCGAACTCGAGCTGGCAGATCCCAGATTTTACACAAGCCGACCCATTGATATCCTTATTGGTATGGATGTAGGACCTCTGATCTACACAATGGGTGTTCCCATGGAAACAATCGGATCTCTCTTCGCACAAAAAACGGTTTTCGGCTGGGTCATCGGAGGACCACTTTATCAGGAAAGACAACAGGAGACTCAGATTTCTCCCTGTAACACAATTGCTCTTGAAAAAATACTTACACGTTTTTGGGAGGTGGAGGAGACCCCAAAAAAGATTTTGAGATCAGAAGATGACAAGTTCTGCGAAGAAAATTATAAAAATACTACCCGACGAAATAGCGTGGGAAGATTCATCGTGACACTGCCATTTAATACTTGTGAGGAACTAGGCGCATCCAGGAATATTGCATTAGCCCAGTTTTACCGGATGGAAAAAAGACTTCAGAAAACCCCGGAATTAAGAGAGCAATATGACAACGCCATTTTGGAGTATCTTGATCTAGGCCACATGCGGAAAATCTCTCACTCGGAAATTGAGAATACACCCCATTTCTACTTACCACATCATGCCGTTGTTAAGCCAGACAGAGTAACAACCAAGCTCCGAGTTGTTTTTAACGCTTCTAGTCCCTCGTCAAATAAGAAAAGTCTTAACGACATATTGCACCCTGGACCAATTCTCCAACAAGATTTAGTTTTACAAGTTTTGAAGTGGAGGTTTTTCAAGTATGTCTTTAACGCGGACGTTACAAAAATGTACCGACAAATCTTCCGTGAACCATCTCAGACAAAATTTCAACGGATTCTTTTTCGGAAATCTCCAAATGATCCAGTGTAAGATTTTGAGCTATTAACCGTAACATTTGGCGTAAACTGTGCGCCATTTCTCGCCTTAAGGACACTTCTTCAACTTGCGGAAGACGTGAAAGACTCTTTGCCTCACGCAGCTGAGGTCATTCGACACTATTTATATGTCGATGACGTATTAGCTGGTGGACACACTCTAGAAGAGGCGGTCATATCTCGAAGACAATTAGTAGAGATCTTAGACTCAGCAGGATTAGAGCTCCGAAAATGGACCTCGAACGACCCTCGTATGCTACAGGGACTACCATCAGATGCCCTTCTACCAGTAGATTGGTTAAATTTATCAGAGGATTCTTCAACTATATACTATACAGATATCTTTCCGTCGATCTTACCAATACAAGCAACATATAAGTTGCAATTATTATTATATGTCTTCAAATGTCTGCATAACATAGGTCACCATACAATCTCGTTTTCCCAAAACCAACATCGATTTTACACTCGCAATAATGATAATTTGAGCGTCGTACTTTGTCGGACAGAAACAACAAAACAACGCATTGAGTATTCTGGTAGCAGGGAATTTAATAATTTACCTGATGAAATTAAGTCTAGTACAACAATTTCTCTTTTCAAATCAAGATTAAAAGAGTTTTTAACGCAAAATATGGATGAGCTCCTGAGATAAATAAATTTATATATGTATATCTAAATGTATATTTAAAATTTTCTTTTGTAACGTAAATAATATTTCAAATTAAAAATAATTGTAATCGATAACTTTGCCAACTTGCCTCAAAAATGCCTTACGGCGCTGAGGCCCTTGTTATTTCTAAGCTTTGAATTATTATAACGTTTTTGAATAAATTTAATAAAAAAAAAAAAAAAAAAAAAAAAAAAAAACCTTGGGTATACGATGGAATGTCTCTACCGACTCATTTACTTTTACTGCGCCTCAGATCGAAAAAACATGTGCTAGTACAAAACGAGAAGTGCTTTCAACTATTGCAATATTCTTCGGCCCCTGTGGATGGTTGGCTCCGGTCATTGTAATTGGAAAGCTCATCATGCAGGAAGTCTGGTTAGACAGGATCCAATGGGATGATATTTTAAAGACAGTGACACAAATGAATTGGCAGAAATTTGTTGACAACTGCCCGTGAATCGACACTATTGCGATTCCTCGATGGATATGTTTTGAACCAGAAAGTCGAATCGAGATTCACGGGTTCTGTGACGCCTCGGAGAGCGCGTATGCCGCAGCGATTTACGCAAGGGTTGAAAATGGCCCTTCTCAAATCCATACCTTTCTCTTAGCAGCGAAAACCCGTGTTGCTCTCTACCACGACTCGAGCTTTGTGGAGCTGTTCTTTTGGCTAACCTGTCAGCCGCCATAATTCCGAATCTTCAGCTCAAACAGTTTTTTACACAATTCTGGACTGATTGAACCATAGTTTTGGCTTGGCTGAAGAAACCACCCTGTGCCTGGAGTACATTTGTTGGCAGTAGAATCTCGGAAATACTTGACTGCGTGGGTGAGGCTAACTGGCAACATGTGGATTCCAAAGATAATCCGGCAGACGTCGCAAGCCGAGGTTGCACTTCTAATGAGCTACAATCCCATGAATTGTGGTGGCATGGGCCTCCGTGGCTAAGGTTATCAACGAATCAATGGCCATTAAACAAGACAATCGCAGACACGGACCTTGAATCCAAATGGTTCGAATATCCAGTTAATGGTTCGAATATTAAGATCCGAGTTTTGGATATTTAGACTCAAACCACTCGTAAAGAAAGTCATCCATCATTGTTAAACTTGTTTACTCTACAAGCAGAAGACGCAGACTCAGATTATGTCGTCATTGCCACCTGAGAGAACAATGTTGTCAAGACCCTTTTACAACACGGGAGTTGATTTTGCGGGACCATTTCCGATCAAAAATTACACAGGGCGTGCATGTCTCATCACCAAGGGATACGTGTGTGTCTTTGTATTTTCGCTACGAAGGCTGTTGACAGTTTATCAAGTTATTCCTATACTAATATATTTAGTGGAAGTGCCTTCAATTTTAATATACCGGGTTATCTTAAAAAGTCAATATAATTGAAAAAACCAAGTGCATATTTAGATTCAGCCTCCCAAATAACCATAAAAACAACATTCAGTTCTTCATCGACAAATACCTTGTTCCCTTATGTTATCTCTCGATAGAAGTTAAACCTTTACTGCACAACTTATCGAAATGTGTGGGCGATGGATATACAAATACCAGTCCTGCTTGAAATTTCGGACACTAAAACATTACTCGTATATCGATAGGTTGAGCCTAATGTCCAACTAAACTTTAAAATTTTAGCAATTTCAAAAGAAAATGTCCACTTTTATGATGCATTTGCGATAAATTTTGTTTTACTGCGCGGTGACCTATCAATAATGACAGCTTTTCCAATATCTTGAAAGCTATCAAAGTTAACAATGGCGGCCAACTGTCAGAATATTGCTTAGTATTGAGTCACGCCTGCCGAACTTGTGAAGTAATTTAAAATTGTTATTGACACGTCTTTAAAGCGCAGGCAATTCGTTGCACCGGTAGAACTCTTTTGGACCCTGAGCCATGATTGGTGCGAAGTGAAAACAAGTGGACAAATTAAGTTCGACCGGGCTGAAGCTTTTTATATATCCTACATTATATATTGCGGTCCAATATAAACATCTTTTCAAGGGGGCGTGGCACCGCCGACTATTCCACCAGGATGTGTTTCATGAGATTTGGTCTTTCCAAGTTCAGTGTTGTGTGGGCGGTACCACGTCCCCTATTCGATTAACATCGTAATGTAAGTTACAAGTATCACCTGGCCGGACGTAACTAAAGGGTCATAATTTCGTTACGATCGTAGTTGATAGTAGTAAGGTTGACTTAGTCTCGAGATTGACTCAGTTCTTGTGTGGGGAAAATTTGTTCTTCTTGACCGATCCAACACGTTTTTAATACCAACCATTTCAGTCCATCAACACATATTTCTGTAAAATTTCAGCCACCTAGCTTTAAAAATGCGACCAGTAGTTTGCTTTTCACAGACTCGATTCCACGATTTAGAATATAATGGGTGATCCAAGTAGAGATACTTTTTTCAATAGCCTTTTTGACAGATCGCGTGTGTGTCGTGTCATGCTATTTTTGTTTAGTATTGTTTAGCATTTGATCATGGAAAGATTTTACCTGAACAACGTTTTCAAATCGTTCAACTTTATTACGAAAATTCATGTTCTGTGAGGAATGTGTTTCGTGCACTTCGTTCAACTTATGGTCAACATAATCGGCCAACATTTCTGGCTCAATGGGTATGTAAACAAGCAAAATTGCAGCATTTTGGCGAAGAGCAACTAGAAGAGGTTTAAGAGCTGCCACTTCATTCAGAAAAAACAACGGTTTGTGGCCCGGTGGAATCATCGGTACATATTTCATCAAAAATGATGCCGGTGAGAACGTAACCGTCAATGGCGACCGTTATCGTGCAATGACTGCACCGACTATTTGATGTCTGAAATTGAAGCTAGTGATCTCGGCGACATTTGGTTTCAACAAGACGGCGCCAATTTCCAAACATTGCATCAATCAATGGATTTGTTGAGAGAACACTTCGGTGAGCATATAATTTCACGTTTTGGGCCGGTCGATTGGCCACCAAGACCGTGTGATATCACACCGTTAGACTTTTTCCTGTGGGGATATGTAAAGTCTTAAGTTTATGCAGACAAAGTCGCTTCGATTCAGGCCTTAGAGCAAAACAACACGCGTGTCATTCAACAGTTACCAGTCGAAATGCTTGAACGAGTCATCGAAAATTGGACTCCACGGATGGACCATCTGAGACGTAGCCGCGGCCACATTTGATAGACATAATCTTCAAAAAATAAAAGCCAAAGAATGTTTTTTCAAATGATAATTAGCATTCCCCATTTTTTCTTTAAAAAAGTAGGAAACCTTGAAATGGAACTCCGAGCACTATTTCGAGGTTTTACCAACGGAATGACTTGATGGAGGCCATAAAAAACATAGCAGAATGACCCATAATGCAGATTTGGTGCCGATAAGTTGAATGAAACTCCATCGAAGCCAATCCGGCTTATTTTTTAGTGTGATTTGGGCCTGCAGGTGAATAAAATTGAGCGGACAGTATCGAAAAAGACCAACATTTTTTATTATTTTGCCGTTTTATTTAGAACAACATCCGTATAAGAATGTTCTGACACATGAATTAAGTCTTGTCGACCAGTCATTCTTAGCCGCCCTCTCGCGTTTTATTGGACGACGTGGTTGTCCATCCCGAATATATTCTGATAATGGCACAAACTTCGTAGGAGCTGCTGAAATGATACGTAAAGATCGAATTTCTTTTACGAAGAATATTCAAAGAGACGCCCAGCACCAGCACATTGCATTTGAGGAACTTTCGACGATCTTAGCTCGTATAGAGTCCTGCTTAAACTCGAGACCCTTGAGTCCGGCTAGCGACGACCCTAACGATCTATCCCCTCTGACTCCGGGCCACTTCATTATCGGAGCTCCCATGATGGCGCCAGCTGAACCCGACTTGACGGACGAACTTATTTCCCTCGCCAACCGGTGGAAGCGATTGAAGATTATTTCTCAGCATTTCTGCAATAGATGGAAATCTGAGTACTTGAACGAACTTCATCGTCGATATAAGTGGAAAGACCAGACAGATAATGTTAGCGTCAACGATTTAGTCGACGTCAAGGACGAAAAACTTATTCCTCATGAGTGGAATGGGCCGAGTAATAAAAACCTATTTCGGACCTGATCAAAATGTACGCGTGGTCGATCTGCATACCTCAAACGGCACAATTAGTCGACCAATAACAAAAATTGTTAAATTATTTCCTAACTAACTTGCCTCATAACGATAACACTCTACCAAACCTATCTTCTCATACGCTTTCTTATATTTCCCTAGATATGGCTGGCCACTTACCACGTCCGCCATCGATCGCCAACACATCGTCATCGATCACCCGTCCAACAACATCAACGCCAACATAGACCTGCTGACTGACAGTACTCGTGTGGTCTATGTCAAGTGGACCACCCTTTGAAAACCTGCGGAAGATTTCTGCAACTCTCCCCGCACAGACGCTATGAAACGGTTGAAAGACGAGGCTATTGTAGGAATTGTCTCGCTCGAAGTCATCTGGCCCCCGATTGTCCAAGTTTAATCGGCTGTCGCCGGTGTGATCGGCGTCACCACACGGAGCTTCACGGTGCCCCACAGTTAAATGAAAGGCCCCAAATTGCCATCATTGAGACGCCATGTTTTAAGTGGACTACAACCTTTGTGCCCACGGCAACGATCCGTGTGTCTGGTGACGACTTTGAAACATGGAAGTCATTGCGAGCCATCGTTAGCCAGTCAGCAGCGGTCTCCAAAATAGCAGGATCAACTTTTCGACGTTTGGGTCTGCGCTCATTCCAATACCGAGGTCAGAAATTCACCAGTTTTAAGATCAAGGCTCGTAATCAACGTCGCAACTGGGTGTTACGAGTCACAGCCTTGATCACCGACGACCTGCCTAGACGACCCTTCTCTGACCCGATGATAGATGACCCAACTGTCGATTTACCACCAGAATCCCTAGCAGACACCGACCCAAGAAGCAACACACCAATCGACATCGAGTTAGCCGCAGATACGCATTCCAGTATCGTGCTTGATGGATCCATTTCAACCGGAGTTGGCAAAGTGAAGGCGTTCAACTCAACCCTGGGACACATCCTATCAGGACTTATTAGAAGTCCATTCTAAATTAGTTTATATTGTTAAATCACTGTTTCACGGGGGGCGGGATGTTTAGATTTGTGCTATATTTGATAACATTGGTATATTGCTATTTGAATTAAGCAGCGATGTATATAGCGGTTAGTCTATACATACATAACTTTTGCCAAATTTTCTTTTCTTCTTTCGTCATTGTTTTGTTGTTGCTCTGCCGACTACTGACTGCAAGAAAACAAACGCCAAGCTTGCATCAAGTCGTCGGCGACAACACATAGATCATTCCCGTTTTGATATTTAAAGAGTGAGTTTGTTACCCCGTGACAGTTATAGTTTAGTCAAAATTTTGTGCTAACAACATTTAACATTAAAATCACAAAAAACATAAAAATTACAAATTGTGTAAACATAAAAACAACATTGAATTTACAAACATAAGTTTTAAAACTAAACATTATCAAAACACAAAAAAAAGAATAAAATTAATTTTTTGAATTTAAACATTGAAAACAACCCAAGTATAACTTTCATTAAAAACAGTTACAAACAAACACCATTATTTCGTACATTGTTGCGGCACAACAATATTATGATCATCACAACAATAGTATGTGTCTCACACACCATACTATGATCCCCACAACCATATTATGAGTCACACTCAACCAGATCCCCAAAACCATATTAAGATCCTCACAACCATATTATCTTTCACATACAACCATAGTATGGTCCACACAACCATAGTATGATTCACACGCAACCATATTATGATTTCTACAACCATAAAATTATTCCACTCAATCATACTATGATCCCCAAATTTATTTTTTGGGATTGGGTCATGTTATTATTCAACATTAGAGATTCTAATTAAGCATTTTTTTAAAAATGGTTTATATCCAGATTTGAGACAATGTATTGAACATTTTATTTTAGAAACAAATGTATATTTAAGAGCCTGTCGAAAAGGCTTTACTCTACAGGTAATTGCAGGGGATGAATGCTTTTTTACCATTCGTAGACCCCAAGTGATGAACGTGATTAAACCGTAATGAGTGGCTATATACTTAAGTGAGGCAGATTTTAAGTAAACGAGAACCAGTCGGCAGTGGAGTATTCCACCGAACAAAGTAAACACAATGAAAATTCCTCACACTGCATTCTGATTGTTGTTATTTTTTTATAATGAACAACAACAATGCACTGTATCGTGTGTGTATGTTGTTAATTTTGGTATACCAAAAAACACACACACATAGTCTTTAAAACCTGTTATGCTTTTTCATAGTCTCAAATATACAGTATGAATGCGGTAATCATAATATTGTTATCGTAAATATTTAATTACAATACTTATGTCGCACCAACAATATTTACATGGCATTTACAACCATATTTTCATTTCTAAATTAAGCAATAATAGTATTGTTAGATTTTAACAATATTAATATTGCCGTAATTACACTGTTGTGAAAATAATATTCAAAAAACAATACTATGTTTGCGATGAACATGCTTTTATTGTAGAGATCATATTATTGTTGCCGTGACCATATAGTAAACATATCTTTTCTCTGCGTGCACGCACAGCCGTACAATAATTATTAGTTTTGTTTTAAGTTTTAGAAATGAATTTTAGTTTGTTTTCCTTTTTTTATTTTTGAATTGTTTGATGTTTACTATATATGTATTAAGTATACATATGTATATATACATATATTCAAGCTTACCCGGCGAACTTCGACTCGCCTCAATTATCACCTTCAGAAAAACACCAGAGTGAAAGTAAAACAGAGATAGTTCAAATTTCAATGCGTTTTATTTGACTAGAATCGAAATCAGTGGAGAGCAATGTTTTTTAATTTGTTCTCTGACACAAAACCTTACAACGAATACTTTTTGCCATCATTCGTGCTAAAAACTGGGAAATTCCTGATTAATCGCACAGACCTCCAACGATCATACGTTTTATTGATTGTCATAGTAAAAGCCAACCGTACGGGCAACTCTTACAGCTAACCGCGTATTGTTGCACAATTTCGTATGATACAGATTCCGCAAATTGATTATGCTGCGGAGTTTCTGGTACATCAAGCGAGTTTACAAAATCCTTCTGATAGTTTGTCTCTTGAAACTTGTCGGTCACGCTGTCAACGAATTCAGTTCTCCAGCAATTTGATTAATCTAATTCAAGCATACGGCGTTCTATTTCTTCGCTGATTTTATTGTTTACACTAATACAATAGAGATTTTTATAATTTTGTGCAATGCCGGGGAATACTTTGGTCACGAGCTCCTTCTTCGACGATGTGGACTCTTAAAAACTTGGCAATAACGATGTCGATCCAATAAAAGCATCAACGCTCTCATTTCTTGAAGACCGCAATTTCAGACATGCATTAAGTTCATAGGCAGCAGTACATTTCGGGATGACAGGAAGCGTTTGACGGAAATCTCCGAAGAGCAATATCATAGCCCCACCAAATTATCTCCATTCATCGTTCGGTAAACTGCCTTCATTCAACCCAAATGATAACTTTGCATCCTCGCATAAAATTGGCACTCGCCGAATTCTTGGTCATAGTGCACGTTGGCTTGTCTGCGGTGAGAAAATTGATCAACAGCTTCAAGGCCACCGTTATCACCTTCCAAAAATATGGCAGCAATGTAACCGGATGCAACAGCCAACGCAACTTGAGATTTTGACCAAATTGTTGCCAGAATCAACAAAATGACGAACGTCTTGCCTATCTCACGGGGGCATCGAGAAAGTAAATGACTCTAGTTTCATCGTCAAGAATACAAAATATATTAATTTCAACTTTTACATCAAGAATACAAAAGTTATTAATTTGCATCTATGACATGAAGGCGAATGAGCTGTTACTGCGTATAATATATATAATAACTGTATCATTGAAATTGAGCAAATCATATTAGAAGAAAGTGGGCACATTAAGATAGAAGTTAATAGTGAAGATTAAACCCTAAAAGAACATTTAATCCTCCAATAAATATGCGAGTATACGTCGGATGAACAAAGCGCGACCTTCACAGTCATATAAAGTTTATTTAGAACATACATTTTTCAAGAATTAGGAAAATATTCCCGAAAATGTTAGTTCCATAAGACCTGTACAAAGACAACACCGTTGAGCTCAAGATGCGCCATACAGAAGATTAGGAGCCTTTGCCTCAAAGAAGAAGACAAGTTTTACGCCCACCAACACCGGAAGCTTTGTATAAAACTCCGCTAAAAATTGACGGAACCAATCATAGTCTACAATCACTTACAAAATTCATGCCTAAAGATAATCATTCGTTTTGTGATAACCTTTCGCACTTGCTTATGAATCACTGCTTAATCTATAATTAAAAAAAATATAATCTAACATTAATGAGTAACAAGTAAAAGCTGCGCTTAATTCGGTCGGACCGAATCTTAAATACCATCTACCATGGATTATGTTCAAAGCAAGAATCATAATAATAAGATATGAGCCAGTATGGTAATAAGTTATGAGCCAGTATGGTCCTGATCCGTAACAGTTAATTTCAATTTCATGGAACTACTTTAAACTTAATTTTGTCCAGATCAGAAAGGAAATGTGGATCTTTATCTAAGGGCTGTATAAAATCATGGACCGAAATAGTCTAAATTATAAAAAGTTAATTTTCATGCCATGCAACTATTTTGTGTCAAATTCCCTCGAGATCAGACAATAAATTCAGTTTCTAGAGCGCCGGTATTTGAACTCGGAAGGTACTTTATAAAGGGGCTATATCAAAACATTTAACGATTTGGCCCATATTCAATTCTAAATAGGCCATGTCCAAACGACGGTTCCATACCAAGTTTCAGCAGCTTAGGTCAATTTTATACAAAATACCCCAAAAAGTGTAATTTTGCAGATGTTATTTGAGTCCTTGTATAAAGAACCATTTTCCTTCTTTATCGATTTGGTCCATTATAAATCCCCAACAACTTGCAACAACAATACCTTTCTCTGCAAAGTAATGACTTTCGAGGTCGATTTTTGTGAATGCTATCGTGCTTTCAACACTGATGCACGGACATCGCTAGAGCTCCTTAAAATTGTAAGCTGAATACAAATATACTATATAGGGTATCGGGGTATACTTTACACTGTATCAGAACAATATTTTGAGGTTAAACAAACGAAATAACAAATTTGGTACACCCCCATCCCATGGCGGTGGATATAAAGAGGCCTACGTAGAAAATTATCAATTTTGTTTATTTAAATAAAGGCAATACTTAAAGGCTCAATGTAACATATTTGCATATATTTTGTGTCACACAAAATCGCATCTTAAACTCAAATTATAATACGAATTGACACCAATTACTAATTTTCGGAAATTCTACAAGATTAAAACTATTATAGCAGTAAATATAGCTAGTATAGATTGGCCTAAATCATCGTTTAGTGTTATGAAAAAATGTGAGACAAGTTTAATAGGAGGCACGGTTTTCAAATTTCAATCCACCCGAAACATAATCCTAATCTGTTATAGTCGTTTCAGAATATAGAACAGGGTGAGATACAATTTGTAAATGTTCCCTTGAGATTCTTTATCAAAGCTGTAATTTTTCAGTATATGTTGTGTAAAAAAGGTCTGACTTCTCCAACCAGTTTATGGATTCGTGTGGATTTAAGGAATGAGTAGTAGACTAGTACGCTCACCACGTTTACATATGACATATGAATATGAAGATTCCCCAAATTTTTGCCGTCAGTTGTCGGTCCACTAGACTGTATTTGGAATACATATATAAGTACTCGGTGCATGTTAAATAATTCTTTCTTTTTAAGACAAATGAACTTCGAATTTTGGGTACATAGACTAAAGAATCTTGTACGAATCCACAATTGCAATTCATGTCATCTGTATCGAAGAAAGAAAGTGGAGTTTGTTATGTTCGCCCTCTACTAGTAGGGACATAAATACTGTTACAACATTGAACACACCCATTTCAATAGTAGAACTGAACATACTCCGTTAATGTCGTATGGGCTTTCAAAGCTAACCTCAGTAGCGTTAGTCTGTAACGAGATTTTAAAATTGTTTCAACTTTCATCATGGAGTGGTCAGATAATGAGAACCGTATCGGTGTAATAGCGCTCTTCAAGTGTAAAATGAAGAAAAACGATATTTTCAAAACGCTCCGGCCACTAACGATTTGCCGCATTTTCGTCTAGCGATGCATGTTACTGGTTAAGGAGACTGGAGATGCAAAAGACCGCCATCGGTCGGGCCGCCCATGCTCTCCTCGAACACCGCATGTCAATAAAGCCATTAAATCTAGAATTCACAGAAATCCGCTCCGAAAACAGAAAATCATGGCCCGTGAGATGAATATCACGCAAAAGTCCATGAGTCGAATCATTAAAAAAAGACTTGGAACATGGGGCTTTCAAACGACGTACCCTTAAAAAATAGGATTGAAAAATGCAAACGTCTTATGGTGAAGCACGGTGATAACTTGCACAAAAAAATTTTGATCAATGCTAAACAATTTTTACCGTTCAGAAAAAATTTAACAAGAAAAATGATAGAGTTTATGCGCGGTCATCTAACGAAGCATCTGAACTGATCCAAAGGGTGGAAAAAGGTCATCACCCAGCTTCAGTGATGGTTTGGTGGGGTGTCTCTTACGATGGGGTCACTGACCTGCATTTCTGCGAACAAGAAGTCAACATCGGCCAAAGTTTAGCAAGAAACCGTTTTGGAAGATGTTGTGAAGCCTCTTAACAATTCCCTGTTCCAAAACCAGCCATGAACTTTCCAGCAGGATTCTGCGACGGCCCATAAGGCTAAAACGTCCCAGGCCTGGTTTTGAAACAATTTGCCAGCGTTTATTTTCTCTGAAGAATGGCCCTCAGGCAGTATAGATTTGAACCCATTCGATTACAAATTGTGGACGGATTTTAAGGACAAGGTTTGTCACAAAAGATACCCCAACATTGGAACTCTTAAGATTGCTTTGGTTCGAGCTGTGGTCAATTTTCCAATGGACGAGGTTCGTGCAGCTATTGACGATTGGCCAGTGCGACTTAAGGCGTGTGTAAAGGCAAAAGGCGGACATTTCGAATAAGTAGATTCTTTTTGGATACAATATACATCAATAAATATATTAAAAAATATTTGGTCCAAAAACATTCAGTACTTTTTATTTTAGAGAATAAAACGTGTCTAACAGTATTTATGTCCCTACTAAGTATATCGGCCATTTTCGTGCACAAGAGTCGATTTTGTTGGACTCTTTGAAATTAAATCATATATTGAAAGGAAATCACGAAGGGATATTCCCTCGTGTTTGTCTGCGTTGCGACTAATGCAATGCATCTTGTAGCGGGAAATGACTTGTCTACCGCTTGCCTATTTGCCGCCTTTACGCGTTTCTTCTCTTGAAGAGTTGTCCCTTCAATTGAATTCAGAAATGCACATACGTGGAATTTACGACAATATTAGCCAGAGCCGGGTCCATTGACTTGAGGTGGCTCTGCATTGCTTTCTCTGTGGAATCCTATATTAAATTCTGTGTATCAGTTACATAAATAGGAAGCAAAAGCTTAAAATCCTATACCGTTCCTTTGTTAAACGGTGGAAGGCAGAATACCTGGTTAAACTTTACAAGAGAAATGAGTAATAGTGTCCCTAGAACAAACATGCACAAACGCTCACACATGTGCCCAAACTTTTGTATACATGTCCTGATTTCTCTACTTTAAAATTCAGCTTATCTTCCTGTATGCTCAGCACTAGTAACACGGTGAAAATACGATGTGTTTGTTTAGTTAACGATTGATACGTTTTGATCTCTATCGTAGTACACTTGAAATGTTTTAAAATTTGATAAAGAATTTTGAACTCATACACCGACGAAATGTATGATATAAACCAGTAGTTAAGCTCGTTCTACGGGCTGTTTTATATATTTCTGGCCTAATAACGAAAATGCGAATATTTATCATTAAAAATGGTTTTATTGTTTTTCAAAGTATTCTCCAGCATAATTTATACACTTTTGCATGCGCTCAAACCAATTGTAAAAGCACTTTTTCCACTCCGATTTAGACACTTCAAAAATATGGTTTTTGAACGCATCAACAGCATCTTCAGGCATTTTGTTCTTGATCTGCGGGAATAAAAAGAAGTCATTGGGTGCCAAGTCAGGGCTATACGGCGGATGATCCATCAAGTCGACGTTTTGGCCGGTCAAAAAGGCGCTCCTAAGTTGTTCAAGCAGATCAGTCGCCAGATGACCAGTTTTGCCGAAGAAACAGGCGAGCAGTTACTCCACACGATCGATTGCTGTTTTGTTTCGGGCTCATACGAACATGCATACACATACCGATCGTATTTTTTAAAAAATTCTTTGCACCAATCGACACGAGCCTCTTTTTGAGCTATTTTCAGATTGTGCGGGACCCAACGAGAAGAAACCTTTTTTTACGGCGAGGTGTTCATGCAATATCGAATGTATTCTGGTGGAAAAAATGACCAAGGATGCCTCTATCTCACGGTATGTCACATGACGATCTTGCATTATCAGGCATCAATGTTCTCATCTGTTCTCTGTTCGCACGGCATCAATGTTCTCTGGCACCACGGCCATTTTTTGACGACCTTCGTCTTTGAGCGAGCGTCGGACACTATTGATTTCATTAAACCAGTTTTTCACAGTGCTATAGGATGGTGCTTCGTCGCCAATGAAAGATTTAACTTCACGATGCACTCCTGTCGTGATAATCCAAGTCGAAAGTTGCTAAAAATGATCGAACGAAACTGTTCACGAGTTAATTCCATTTTTTTTTGCCAAATTGATTTTTCAAGTCACCGTTATCAACACAAAAGATGGTCGTAACGTTCTGAGTACGTTTATGCTAAAAATTGTCAAACTTTCCAATGAAAAAATAAAATGGGGCCAGGCAATACTTAGTGTTGTCTAGACCGGAAATATATATAGCAACCGTACTTTCTTCGTACGCAGGACATGAAGGACGTACCGATTATTATTTATTTATTTTTTTCATAAAAAACTTGACATTCATTAGGCTTCAGCGGCATTATAGAGGTAAGAAATAACATAATGAATTCATTGATACAAAATTGTGGTGTCCTACTAAGAATTGACCTCCTACGTTGCTCAAGCAGAACAGTCACCACATGACCAGTTTTGCCGAAGAAACAGGCGAGCATTTGCTTCGAAGTGCTTCTTATACGAACAACTTTCGTTAGATTTGGCTCGTCTTCGAAGATCCACAAAGTCGATTGCTGTTTTGTTTCGGGCTCACACGCATAGATCCATGATGTGACAATGGTATACAAAGCCGACGAAGCATCGCCATCGTATTTTTTAAAAATTTCTTTGCACCAATCGACACGAGCCTTTTTTGAGCTATTGTCAAATTGTGCGGGATCCAACGAGAAGAAACCTTTTTAATGGCCAGGTCTTCACGTAATATCGAATGTATGCTGGTGGAAAAAATTACCAAAGATGCTTTTATCTCACTGTATTTCATATGACGATCTTGCATTATCAGTGCACGCACGACAACATCAATGTTACAGATGGGCTCATCCTTTTTTATTTCCGGAAATGTTCATGTCGATTTTCGTTTTCTGTGGCCGATTCTGAGGGGACTGCATATTTTTATATTTTTCATCTCCTCCCCCATAAAGTGCACTTCACCCGAAAATATGTATGTAAACACTTTTTGACCAAAATTCCGCTAGCAATTCCGTTAAGCTAAAACAACTATCAATAGCTACAACTATCAATAGCTACCTTCGTCCTTAGGTCGTTGATGAAAACTGTTATTATTTGTGATACCAAACAATATTTCAATAATATTTACCAAAATCTCAAATGATAATAATTCCAAATTTTATTGCGGTCTTTCGCGATTGTTTTCTTATTTATTTCACAAATTTCTACGAAACGTCATCGAATCAAATCACTTGCCGAATTTACTGTCTTCAAAAATCAGAGACATTGAGAGACGTGTATTTGTAACAAAGTGGATATGTATTGCTATAGTCTTCGCTAAACTGTCCTGTGTAAACGTCAGGTAAACATACACCTTAAGTGCGCATAAGAAGGGATCTTCGAAACAATCAGATTAAGAAATGCTAATTATTTAATATTTAATAATACGTGTTTCCCACATAAATAATTGATCATTTGTTTGTCATGATATTAATTTGTCATTATTCAATGGCTGCACAATAGTTGCTGACTAGCCTTAAAAATGCCCTACAGGCGCTGAGGTACAACTTAGTAATTTATGTTGTTTAGCTCGTTTGTTTTATTTTGGTCTTTTGCTTTTACACTTTGAACAGGGATTAATCGGCTCGATACCTCTTGTATCTATATTTAAACAGAAGTGATTTTTTTGTAGATACTACTATTGTTAATATCGTAAACGAATAAAGAAAAAGTATGTAACACTGAGCTAAAATGAACTTATTGAAGTTTTAAGTACTGCTGGTTTAAATCTCCACAAATGGATGGCAAATGGCTAAGGCTTATTGCAAGTTCTCCTCTAAACATTTGTAAGACTCTAGGTTTTTGAATCACGGATACCACTACCGCCAAAACTTTAAGTTCACGTTCCAGCGCTGGAAAGTGTACTTTCATTTTCAAACTCGCTTCAATTTTTCAGAAATCCACAATCAGAAAACACGCAGTTTTGGCGGGAATTTCAAAATTATTTGATCCAGCTGGCTGGCTGACCACCAGAACAGTCAGTAGGAATATAATTATGAAACATCACTATAATTATTGCATTTTCGGACGATTATAGTGAAGTTGGAAAATTAAATTTCAGCGTTAGGTATATAGAAGCATGAATTTCAACATATCGTCGTAGTTCCCAACAGAAGGCCTATGTGTAAATTATTCATTTTTATTTTTTTGGCGCTTTTAGTAGTCCTATTGGTCATACATGTACCATCAAATCGCTATCTTTATTGGTTTAGGATTTAGAACACATTACATTACATTATTTTATAGTAATTATCATAAAAAATTTTAAAGCCCTATGTGTTTTTCTTTACATAGGCCTTTTTAATTCTCAAATCAATAATTCTAGTTAATTCTATATTGCCCATATAAATGACAAAAACGAAAGTAACATTGAGTATAGTAACATTCGTACTTAGATCGCAAACAAAGGTAATCATCCTATTTTGTTATACGAACATATCTTCTTAGAATATATTTATTACAGTTACGTCTCAAAATAGCTGACATTGAAGAAATATTTATTTTAGATGCGGCTACTTGGGTTTTTTTTTAAAAATGTTTGACCTAGACAATAGCATATTCCAAAGATGGTTCAAAACTAATAATAATGAAGTATTACATAAGAATGTACTACAAACAGAATTAACAAAAAAATCTGGTCCTTAGTTGTTGGATAACATTCCAAAAGTCCCGAGCCATTATTGACAAGCATCAAACCATAGTATTTACGTTGATGATACATTTAAATCAAAGTTAGCAATACAAAGGGTATATTCTGTATGGATTGAATATAATAACGAATTAGCAGAAAATATAAAATGTTTCCGTGCAGTTTAAAAAGAAAAAAATATAACTAGTTTAAAGCCACACAAGGATTAATGTAATATTTGTGTTAGATATAAAAAAGGAAATTCAAACGCAGAAGGCTACCATCTTCTTGTAGCAAAAAATGATGAAGCACGTGCTGCAAAAGTGTACCAAATAGTGTAGTGTTGTTGATATGTTGGTGGTATCAATGGATATGCAGAGCGTCATGTTATTTCCAAAGCTTTCAATTTCTGAACAATGTTATTAATGAAACTTCAACGTTTACATCAAGAATACAAAAGATATTAATTTCAACTTTTACATCAAGAATACAAAAGTTATTAATTTGCATCAATGACATGAAGGCGAATGAGCTGTTACTGCGTATAATATATATAATAACTGTATCATTGAAATTGAGAAAATCATATTAGAAGAAAGTGTGCACATTAAGATAGAAGTTAATAGTGAAGATTAAACCCTAAAAGAACATTTAATCCTCCAATAAATATGCGAGTATACGTCGGATGAACAAAGCGCGACCTTCACAGTCAAATAAAGTTCATTTAGAACATATATTTTTCAACAATTAGGAAAATATTCCCGAAAATGTTGGTTCCATAAGACCTGTACAAAGACAACACCGTTGAGCTCAAGATGCGCCATACAGAAGATTAGGAGCCTTTGCCTCAAAGAAGAAGACAAGTTTTACGCCCACCAAAACCGGAAGCACTGCTTAATCTATAATTAAAAAAAATAAAATCTAACATTAATGAGTAACAAGTTAAAGCTGCGCTTAATTCGGGCGGACCGAATCTTAAATACCATCTACCATGGATTATGTTCAAAGCAAGAATCATAATAATAAGATATGAGCCAGTATGGTAATAAGTTATGAGCCAGTATGGTCCTGATCCGTAACAGTTAATTTCAATTTCATGGAACTACTTTAAACTTAATTTTGTCCAGATCAGAAAGGAAATCTTTATCTGAGGGCTGTATAAAATCATGGACCGAAATAGTCTAAATTATAAAAAGTTAATTTTCATGCCATGCAACTATTTTGTGTCAAATTCCCTCGAGATCAGACAATAAATTCAGTTTCTAGAGCGCCGGTATTTGAACTCGGAAGGAGCTCTAGCGATGTCCGTGCATCAGTGTTGAAAGCACGATAGCATTCACAAAAATCGACCTCGAAAGTCATTACTTTGCAGAGAAAGGTATTGTTTTTGCAAGTTGTTGGGGATTTATAATGGACCAAATCGATTAAGAAGGAAAATAGTTCTCTATACAAGGACTCAAATAACATCTGCAAAATTACACTTTTTGGGGTATTTTGTATAAAATTGACCTAAGCTGCTGAAACTTGGTATGGAACCATCGTTTGGACATGGCCTATTTAGAATTGAATATGGGCCAAATCGTTAAATGTTTTGATATAGCCCCTTTATAAAGGGGCGATTTGGTCCATTATAAATCCCCAACAACTTGCAACAACAATACCTTTCTCTGCAAAGTAATGACTTTCGAGGTCGATTTTTGTGAATGCTATCGTGCTTTCAACACTGATGCACGGACATCGCTAGAGCTCCTTAAAATTGTAAGCTGAATACAAATATACTATATAGGGTATCGGGGTATACTTTACACTGTATCAGAACAATATTTTGAGGTTAAACAAACGAAATAACAAATTTGGTACACCCCCATCCCATGGCGGTGGATATAAAAAGGCCTACGTAGAAAATTATCAATTTTGTTTATTTAAATAAATGCAATACTAAAAGGCTCAATGTAACATATTTGTATATATTATTGTGTCACACAAAATCGCGTCTTAAACTCAAATTATAATACGAATTGACACCAATTACTAATTTCCGGAAATTCTACAAGATTAAAACTATTATAGCAGTAAATATAGCTAGTATAGATTGGCCTAAATCATCGTTTAGTGTTATGAAAAAAATTTGAGACAAGTTTCAGAGGAGGCACGGTTTTCAAATTTCAATCCACCCGAAACATAATCCTAATCTGCTATAGTCGTTTCAGAATATAGAACAGGGTGAGATACAATTTGTAAATGTTCCCTTGAGATTATTTGTCAAAGCTGTAATTTTTCAGTATATGTTGTGTAAAAAAGGTCTGACTTCTCCAACCAGTTTATGGATTCGTGCGGATTTTTAGGAATGAGTAGTAGACTAGTGCGCTCACCACGTTTACATATGACATATGAATATGAAGATTCCCCAAAATTTTGCCGTCAGTAGTCGGTCCACTAGACTGTATTTGGAATACATATATAAGTACTCGGTGCATGTTAAAAAATTCTTTAATGTTAAGACAAATGAGGTTCGAATTTTGGGTACATAGATTAAAGAATCTTGTGCGAATCCACAATTGCAATTCAAGTCATCTGTATCGAAGAAAGAAAGCGGAGTTTGTTAAGTTCGCCACCTACTTAGTAGGGACATAAATACTGTTTCAACATTGAACACACCCATTTCAATAGTAGAACTGAACATACCCCGTTAATGTCGTATGGGTTTTGCAAGCTAACCTCAATGGCGTTAGCCTGTAACGGTCATCTAACGAAGAATCTGAACTGATCCAAAGGGTGGAAAAAGGTCATCACCAGCTTCAGTGATGGTTTGGTGGGGTGTCTCTTACGATGGGGTCACTGACCTGCATTTCTGCGAACAAGAAGTCAACATCGGCCAAAGTTTACCAAGAAACCGTTTTGGAAGCTGTTGTGAAGCCTCTTAACAACTCCCTGTTCCAAAACCAGCCATGAACTTTCCAGCAGGATTCTGCGACGGCCCATAAGGCTAAAACGTCCCAGGCCTGGTTTTGAAACAATTTGCCAGCGTTTATTTTCTCTGAAGAATGGCCCTCAGGCAGTATAGATTTGAACCCATTCGATTACAAATTGTGGACGGATTTTGAGGACAAGGTTTGTCACAAAAGATACCCCAACATTGAATCTCTTAAGATTGCTTTGGTTCGAGCTGTGGCCAATTTTCCAATGGACGAGGTTCGTGCAGCTATTGACTAAGGCGGACATTTTGAATAAGTAGATTCTTTTTGGATACAATATACATCAATAAATATATTAAAAAATATTTGGTCCAAAAACATTCAGTACTTTTTATTTTAGAGAATAAAACGTGTCTAACAGTATTTATGTCCCTACTAGGCATATCGGCCATTTTCGTCCACAAGAGTCGATTTTGCTGGACTCTTTGAAATTAAATCATATATTGAAAGGATATCACGAAGGGATATTCCCTCATGTTTGGCTGCATTGCGATGCATCATGTAGCGGGAAATGACTTGTCTACCGCTTGCCTAATTGTCGCCTTCATGCGTTTCTTCTCTAGAAGAGTTGTCCCTTCAATTGAACTCAGAAATGCACATACGTGGAATTTGCGACAATGTTAGCAAGAGCCGGATCCATTGACTTGAGGAGGCTCTGCATTGCTTTCTCTGTGGAATCTTATATTAAATTGTGTGTAACAGTTACATAAATAGGAAGCATAAAGTCCTATACCGTTCCTTTGTTAAACTGTGGAAGGCAGAATACCTAGTTAAACTTTACAAGAGAAATGAGTAATAGTGTACCTAGAACAAACATGCACAAACGCTCACACATGTGCCCAAACTTTTGTATACATGTCTGATTTCTCTACTTTGGAATTCAGATTATCTTCCTGCATGCTCAGCACTAGTAACACGGTGAAAATACGATGTGTTTGTTTAGTTAACGATTGATACGTTTTGATCTCCATCGTAGTACACTTGAAATGTTATAAATTTGATAATGAATTTTGAACTCATACACAGATGAAATGTATGATATAAACCAGTAGTCAAGCTCGTTCTACGGGCTGTTTTATATATTTCTGGCCTAATAACGAAAATGCGAATATTTATCATCAAAAATGGTATTCTCCAGCATAATTTATACACTTTTGCATGCACTCAAACCAATTGTAAAATCACTTTTTGCACTCCGATATATACTTGTTAACGTGTAATGTAAACATTGTATATTATTGTGAACTTAGTATAAGTATGTAACAACCCTGTATTAGTGATAGTGTAACCAAGGTTTATGTATAGAAGGTTACGCCATCCCAGCCCCCTTCCCTTTTCTGTTTTTGACGTTTGTCACCAATGACGTCACGCAAACTTTGTTCCTATTGGCTAAAAATTTCGAGCTAACAGCTGATAATATTTGTGTATTCATAACAGTGGGACAATTGACTATTTTTGCCATCAATTTATTTGTTTTATTTTATTTATTTGTTTATTTTCCAAAAATTTGGCCACTGCACACTTCATTTTTACTATTTTGTTTTTTTTTCTCCTATTTTTGTCACACTTCTATGGATTAAAAACACAAACTAAATATTTCTAATCAAACAATAAAAATGTTACTTATACACATACTCACATATTTTTTACTGTTGGTTTTCATACATTTGCCCACTGCACACTTAATGTTTACGTTTCGATTTGTTGTTTTATTTCTTCACAAATCTGACAAAGTGATTTAAGCTGTAGGGCTGCCAACTCACTGCAATATGTACATTTTTCACATGAAATCTTAGCTTTGTTAACTAAAAGTAGGCAGACATAGAGCTGGCAACCCACTTCTTTTTGACGTTTGTCACCAACTACGTCACCTAACGGCAATTTTTGCTGATGGCGTAACCTTGTATTTATAAACCTTGAGTGTAACTACATGTTTGTATATTGAACATAGGTTATGATAAACAAATATGTCATCTGGTTATAAAAATAAAGTGTAGGTGATACAAGATACAACATGGTGTCAGATGTGATTTAAAACACAAAAGTAAATTGGTTAAATTTGAAAATTTGAAAAAGAACAAAAATAATAAAAATATGGCTAAAAATGAGGGTGATGTGCCACAATTGATGCCGAACACATTACTGCATATTAATTTAAAAGCTGCAAATGTAGCAGAGATGTGGCGACTGTGGAAAACCCAATTCAAAATATATATGAGGGCTTCCAATTTGGAGACACAGGATGATAAGCGCAGAGTAGCTATTCTTCTGCATCAAATGGGACCAGATGCACTGCAAATTTTTAGCTCATTTAATGTGGATGTGGATGAAGCTAAATATGATGAGCTGGTAAAAAGTTTTGATGAATACTTTTTACCAAAAGCAAACATAGCTGTTGAGCGCCACAAATTTTTTACACGAAAGCAAATGCAGCACGAAAGCATTGATGAATATGTGACGGTGTTAAAAAATTTAAGCATGAATTGCAATTTTAGAGACCTGCGAGAGGAATTGGTCAAAGACATTTTTATTTGTGGCCTAACAACAAAAAGGGCGTATATTAAAGAAAGGCTCTTAAGTGATGGAGATATAAAACTGTTCAGAGCAGTCGAAATTGCAAAAAATATGGATATGTCAGCGACCGAATCACTTTGCAATAATGTGTTTTGCTAAGCATAAAGCTAACGTCAACAACAGTAGATATGTAAGAGCTATGGAAACTGGAGAAGAGGATGATGAATATGTTTATGTTGGGGTGATAAAATCTAGGCAAGCCGAAGATAAACAAAATTGGTTCGTGGAGGTGGAGACATCCAAGAAATTTTTCAAATGCCAGGTGGACACAGGAGCGCAGGCAAATATATTATCTGTAGATACAGTAGATTATATAAATATGAATCACTTTATAGAATATTCTGATAAGAAAATTCTCACATTTAGCGGTGGAGAATTACCTCTATTGGGAAAAATTAATTTGAAATTTAATTTTTAAAATAATGAGTATGTTGAAGATTTTCATGTACTGGATATGCCATGTAACAACATTATTGGTTTAAAAGCGCAAAAGCCATGAATTTAGTTCAAACAGTAAATGTTATTGGTGGAAATAAAATTTTGGAAAAATACAAGGACGTTTTTTCGGGGTTATGGCTTTTGAAAAACATATGTGATTTACAATTAAAGGAAGGTTTTACACCTATCGTAGATCCTCCCAGGATAATACCTTTCTCTCTTCATAATGAGTTAAAAATGGAACTGGATCGATTGGTAGGAATGAATGTTATTGCCCCGATATCTGAACCAACTGAATGGGTCAGTTCAATAGTTCTGGTGAAAAAGCCAAATGGTCGACTGCGACTATGTCTTGATCCACGTCATCTAAATGAAGCTGTTTTGAGACCACATTTTCCATTCCCAAACGTTGAAGATTGCAAGGCAAAATTATGTGGCTCGAAGTATTTCAGTAAACTGGATGCAAATTCAGGGTTTTGGATGATACCATTGAGTGAAAGTTCATCCAAATTATGTGTTTTTAATACGCCATTTGGGCGTTTCAAATTTTTAAGACTGCCTTTCGGGATAAATGCCGCACCAGAAATTTTTCACGGTGAGATGCTTAAGCTTTTTGGAGATATACAAGGATTGGTGATTTATATTGATGATTTTTTAATTCATGCATCCTCAGTGGAAAAGCATTATAAGATTTTGAAAGAAGTATTGGCGAGAGCTAGGGATGTGGGTGTCCGATTCAATAAAGAGAAGTCGAGAATTGGTTTAAATGAAGTGAAATTTATAGGTCATGTATTTAATGAACAAGGTGTTAAGGCTGATAGTGAGAAAATTGAATCTATAATTAAGATGCCAGCACCAAAGTCAGTTACAGAGTTGCAAAGATTCATGGGTATGATAAACTATTTGGGTCCATTTATAGAGAATTTGTCTGATAAAAACAAAAACTTAAGAGTTTTATTAAAGAAAAATGTAATGTGGCACTGGGACGCGGCTCAGGAAAAAGAATTTGTCAATTTAAAACATGCAATTACGCAGGCACCTGTTTTGAGTTACTTCGATAGAAGCAAGAAGCTAGTTCTATCTGTGGATGCGTCTAAATTTGCATTGGGGGCTGCCATATTAAGTGGAGGCAGGCCGATAGCTTATGCATCGGCGTCTTTAACGGATTCCCAGATGAACTACGCGCAAATTGAGAAAGAACTGTTTGCCATTTTATTTGGTTGTGTAAAATTTCATCAATATATATATGGCACAAAGGTTAAGGTTGAAACAGACCATAAGCCACTTGTTAGTCTTTTTAAAAAAACCGTTATACAAAATTCCAGCAAGATTACAACGCTTCATGTTGAGGCTTCAGGCATATGATATTGATGTTGAATATAAGCCAGATATTTAGTTTATAGCAGACACTCTATCGCGGTCTCTTCTTCCTGAGAAGTTAACACAAATGGATAAGGACATTGAGATACGCTGCAACATGATTATGACTCAAATCGTTGAATCAAATTCGAATCATGATATAACAGCCATTAAAAGGGAACAAGAAAGGGATTCTATCATAACGAAGATAAAGGGGTACATAAGAGAGGGTTGGCCCGGAGTTAAGAAACTTGGGATTGAGGGAACAATGTCCTACTATAAAATTAAGGATGATTTGAATATTATTGATGGGATTTTACTAAAAAACAAACAAATAATCATACCGGAGAAATTGAGAAAAAATATTTTATCGAAAATTCACGAGGGTCATTTTGGTATAAATAGATGTCAAAGTATAGCGCGTAGTTTGGTTTATTGGCCTGGTATGAACAATGACATTTTAAACGTTGTTTCCAGCTGTCAAATTTGCGTAAAGCTAGTAATGCAAATCCAAAAATGGAATTATTGCCCCATGAAATTGTTGATATTCCGTGGCAAAAGGTGGGATCGGATATTTTTGACTTTAATAAAAGGCAATATTTATTAATTGTTGATTATTTTTCCAAGTTTATTGAGGTAGAACTTTTGTCTAATGGATACTCTAGATCGCAGGTTGTCACTAGGTGCAAATCAATTTTTTCCAGGCATGGAATTTCCCAAACTCTCATATCGGATAACGGCCCGCCTTACAACTCGAAAGAGTTTAGAAAATTTTGTCAAGATTGGGGTATAGAACACACTACTTCGAGTCCGTATATGCCAAGATCGAATGGTTTAGCGGAAAGATCGGTACAAACAGTGAAGAAAATGTTGATCAAGTGTAGAGAAGACGGAACAGACCCATATATTGCAATGCTTACGTACAGAACATCTCCAAAAGAGAGTCTTCCAAGTCCTTCAGAATTGTTAATGTCGAGGCAATTGCGAACAAGAATACCATCGATTCAATCCAATTTTAAGCCGAAAGTTGTAAATATCGAAAGCTATAAGGCAATGTTGGAATCACGTAGGAAAGTTTGTTCAGGGTATTATAACAGAAATGCCAAATGTTTAAAACCGTTTGAGGTTGGCGAACAGATTGTCTTTAGGAAAAATCCAACTTCGTGCTGGTGTAGTGGAACCGTTGTTCAAATTTGTAATCATCCGCGGTCTTATATTATACGTGATTCAATTGGGGTTGCGTATAGAAGGAATAGAGAATACTTAAAGAAGAGAAATGTTCATGATGTTTTGGAAACGTCAAGAAACGGACCGGAATTGCATTCATCATTTTATTCGGAAACGGTTTTTGGTGGTGACGACAATGCGTCAGATAATTCCAGAAGTATTGAGGTTCCCAGTGAGGAAAGAGAAGATGGGGTTAGTAGCCGGGATGTAGTATTATCTCCGCAGGAAGAAAGAATAACTGTATCGGATGACGTTTTATCCTGTAGAGAAAGAGAAAGTGGGTATGTAACAGGGTCAGGAAGGCAAGTGAGACCATCGATAAGATTTACGTTTGATTAGCATTAAGTTACTTTTAAGTTATTTATTGTGTTGGGTAAAAAGGGGAAGATGTTGTATATACTTGTTAACGTGTAATGTAAACATTATATATTATTGTGAACTTAGTATAAATATGTAACAACCCTGTATTAGTGATAGTGTAACTACATGTTTGTATATTGAACATAGGTTATGATAAACAAATATGTTATGGCAACTGGTCATCTGGTTATAAAAATAAAGTGTAGTTGATACAAGATACAACAGTCTTCTTTTGTTCGTTTTTAGAATTTCCCTGAAGACTTCAGGCAAATAAATTGTGGTGTCTTGCTCAGAATTGACCTCATGAGTTGTTCATGCAGATAAGTAGCCAGATGACCAGTTTTGCCGAAGAAACAGGAGAGCATTTGCTTCGAAGTGCTTCTTCCACGAACGACTTTCGTTGGATTTGGCTCGTCTTCGAAGATCCACACGATCGATTGCTGTTTTGTTTCGGGCTCATACGCACATACACAAATACACATACCGATCGTATTTTTTAAAAAGATCTTTGCACCAATCGACACGAGCCTCTTTTTGATCTATTTTCAGATTGTGCGGGATCCAACGAGAAGAAACCTTTTTTTACGGCGAGGTGTTCATGCAATATCGAATGTATGCTGGTGGAAAAAATTACCAAGGATGCCTGTATCTCACGGTATCTCTATCTCACATGACGGTCTTGCATTATCTGTGCACGCACGGCATCAATGTTCTCTGGCACAACGGCCGTTTTTGGACGGCCTTCGTCTTTGAGCGAGCGTCGGACACTTGATTTCATTAAATCAGTTTTTCACAGTGCTATAGGATGGTGCTTCATCGCCAAAGAAAGATTTAACTTCATCGATGCACTCCTGTCGTGATAACTGTTCACGAGTTAATTCCATTTTTTTGCCAAATTGAATTTTCAAGTCACCATAATCAACACAAATGATGGTCGTAACGTTCTGAGTACGTTTATGCTAAAAATTGTCAAACTTTCATATGAAAAAGTAAGATGGGGCCAGGCAATACTTAGTGTTGCCTAGGCCTGAAATATATATAGCAACCGTAGTTTCTTCGTACGCAGGACATGAAGGACGTACCGATTATTAAATTTTTTTTTATAAAAAAAAAAATAAAAAAAAGTAAGAAATAACATAATGAATTCATTGATACAAAATTGTGGTGTCCTACTGAGAATCGACCTCCTACATTGCTCCAGCAGAACAGTCGCCACATGACCAGTTTTGCCGAAGAAACAGGCTAGCATTTGCTTCGAAGTGCTTCTTATACGAACAACTTTCGTTGGATTTGGATCGTCTTCGAAGATCCACATGGTCGATTGCTGTTTTGTTTCGGGCTCACACGCATAGATCCATGATGTGACAATTGTATACAAAGCCGACCAGTCGACACGAGCCTTTTTTTGAGCTATTGTCAAATTGTGCGGGATCCAACGGGAACGTAATCTAGGCTTAAGACCCAATCATTGCTTGCGGCTCATCTACGATTGTGTAATAATCAACGATAACAACAAGTACATAGTAACGTCTTTATTGTATGATATGTTGATGATAAGGTGCCCTTAAGTGGTAATGTTACAACGATTTACAGAGAGATAATAATTCAATGTATATGAGACCAATGTATGCCATTTGATGCAAATTCAATATAGAACCTTAAGGGTACTTTAAACTAAGAGATAAGAAACAAAAACAAAATAATTTAAATGAAAATATGTAAATAATGATTTAACAAATATTAGAATATTAAACCCTTAAACTATTGTTGAATTATTGATTTAACATATTGCACGCCTTAATATTGATGGGTTCACATAGAAAGCCATGGACGACAACACTAAACTTTGTGTTCTGGACCTTTTTAAAAGAATAGCTATCCAGAAGTGCGGTTTGGCCCTTTTAAAGGCGGATGGGCCCTTTTATCGGGTACAACATCATCGAACTCCAGAAGCATAGTAAGCAGCTGTTCGTTAACTGCACTGTAATTTTTCTACGATCATAAAGTCTTGAAGCCATATTTTATTGGTTTTGGTGACGAGTTGAAACACTCCGAATGACATATTCTTCTTGTATGATGACGGTGCGAGGCTGACTTGATGTTTTTTTTGACGGTTTTACGTCGCTTCTGAGCGGACATCCATCGAAAGTCCGGGCAACGCTTGAGCAAAGTAATTCTTGCCACAGAGCGGACATCTTCCACCGCAGTCCTCGGTTCTGAGGAGAAAAACAAAAGAGAGAAAAAGGAAAGGAAAAAAAAACATGCAATACATCATGGGAATTTCAAAATATGATCACTGGCAAGATTCAAACTTAGTTTTGTGTCAGGTTGTTGAGATGGGAGTACGCAGAGCTTTATGATCGGACGCGTTTTTATTCCCTTTTGAGTGTTAATTTGACAACATGAAAATTGTTATCTTTACCGTAGACTACTTTTGTTATACGGCCCAAACGCCACTCCGTTGAAGATAAAGGGTCGTCTTTCACGATTACAAAGTCATTCTCATGCAAGTTGTTTCGCGTACACTTCTACTTGTATCTCATTTGAAGTGCCGTAATATACTCCGATTTACATCTCTGGTTGAATATATGTTGCATTGCCTTCAGACTTCTCCATCTGGTAAAATACGACAAATTCTCTCTTGGAGGATGAGAGAATTTATCAGGATGAGTCAAAGGGGCGCTACGTAAAAAATTTCCGGGCGTCAATGGTAAAAATTCCGATACGTTGTCTGACATGGGTGACAATGGCGTCGAATTCAAAATTGCTTCAGTGCAGATCAGTTTGGTGCTGAATTCCTCGTAAGTAAAGCTGCAATTACTTGACAGTTTCTTAAGGTTAGATGTCATTATTTTTACAGCAGCCTCCCATGTAGGGAGCACATGGGGATATAAATAACCAGATAAAGCCTTGCATACCAAATTTATTGATGAGACATTTCTCTGCTGACTATAGAAACGCATGAAGGTCCTGTAGCAATATATAACTAGCGCCAACAATTTTTTTTTTTGCATTACCGGAGAACATCGTTTTTGGCAAACCTCGTCGGCATGTAAATCTGGTAAAAGAAGCTAACAAGGCATCTGTTGAAAGGTCCAAACACACTTTTAAATGGACGGCTCAGGTTAAAAGGCAGACAAACACTGCCGCATAGCGTTTCAAAAGTTTAGCATAGCTCAAAGTCGAGGTTTTAATACCTGCGCATTCCGCACCTGTATTGGTGAAGGCCAGCGATAATGTTACCCGCTCGCGTGGCAATGAAGCCTTCATTTGGTTTTAAAATTTACATTTGAATATCGGACATCCCTTGCACGCTCTAATACATTTTCGAATGACATTTTTTTGCCTGGTGATGTAGAAGCCTCGATGAATGGCGCGTAGCATAACATTATATTCTACATTCCACATCTTATGAGGATACCGGCAAAGTGCGACCGTTCTGGGACAAGAATCGAATGTCGTTCGTCGAAAGTTATGCAAATGCGGGGGAATTGCCTCATCGCAGTAGATGTTTCCTTCCCACAACAGCTGCATCAACATCTTTACTACAATGACGATTTGTCCTAGCCAACCTCGTATACCAAAAAACCTGGCAATGACCGAGAGTATTTGACGTTTCGTAACATGTGGAAAATTATTTATCGGACTTATATCGTAGTAAAAAGTATCAGATATCGCAAACCACTGAATGCCCAAAGGTTTGACTGTAGCAGAGGCGTCACATTTCTGGAATTCTTCATCAAGAATATATTCCCGGGCTACATATTCCAGCAGGTATTTATGGTTTGCTGTGATCTTTTTGAACTTGGGTTTATCTATCATTCGCTTCACCCAAACTGTGTCCTAGTGTTTCAGATGTTTTAGGGCTCTATTATTTGCAGTCACTACTAAACTGTCTCAAGGTTCGTATAGCAAGAAATGGCACATATTTAATTCCGAACGTGACCGTTTTGAGTTCGAAGGATTTGACTGGATCCTTAGACTGAGGTCGAAAAATCACTTTTTGATATGCTGGATCAGGTTTATAAACAACTATCTAGCGATACATTTTCTCGATGTCTCCTGTGAACACGAACTGGTAGTGTTGCCAGCGGGAACAATTTTCTGGCTGTCTGTTTGAAGAATTGGACCAGAATTCGAAACATTGTTAAGAGAGTAGCCACTACTATTTTTGCAGATTTATTAAAAACAACTCGTACTTTTGTGGTTTTACTCTCGGGTTTCACGACCCTATGATAAAAAGAAAGAGCTCTGTTTCTCTTCTGAAGTTTCAAAAAATTATATCCCCAATGTGGCCGTGCTCTATGTACTGCTGTAAAACTCCTTCGTATTGCTGCTTCAGCTCTGGAGGATTATTTTGTGTTTTCTCCATTCGATTATTATTGCACATATTGCCCATCTGGTTGTCGATAAGTTGTCTGTTGGTAAAATTCCTCTCAATATTCATCATACTCAACAGCTTTTACCGGTTGCTTAACTTCTTCGTATTCCTAAAATTTCTTAACTTGAGAATTGAGAGCAGCATCAACTGATTCACGGACTGATGTTGAAAATGTATTGACTGTCATTGTTGATAGGGTGCCAGACAAATACCATCCGAATTATGATTTCCTGGCTTCCAATCCGTTTTTCTGGTAAGAAAGGATGCCCTCCAAATTAATAAGAGGCAAATAATTACTCCCTATTATCAGATCAGTTGATGATAGATTAAAGAAATTTGGGTCTGTAATTTTATATGTTCTAAGTCTGGTAAATTTTCTATTTTGATTTTCTTTGATGGTAGAAAATGCGACAATTTAGAAACAACGATGTATTTTATCCTAATTTTAAACGTTGAATCTAATGATTTCAAATTGACTATGCACTGGCGACTTGAATTTTCCTTCGTGTTATGAAAAGTGAGTTTGGACAGCAACAATTGTCAAATTATTTGACCAATTACATGTAGGGTGCACATGCAAAGACAATGATGGTTTTACTGGTTGTGACGAATTTCTAGCTTCTTGCGTTATATGAGTCGAGTTTCGTTCTTTAGATTCTATATAAAGTAGGGAATGGTGTTTTTTTATAACACTGTCATCATCCCTTTTACTGGAACATTAGGATTTAAAATGATTCGATGATAAGCAATTTGCGCAAAATTTATTAGCGTAAACTCATTAAATTCAATCATTAACAGACAAAGATTTACAATTTTCGCAGTTCCTTAAATTATGTTCACCATTACATTTTTTGCATTTTAACTTGTGTTTATTCGGCTACGTTTTTGCGTGAAATGACTGCGATTTATTTTTAAAAGTCTCCTGATATTGGAAATCATTTCTAGCAACTCAATTTTTTTTGTTATAAATTCGTCCATTTTATCCCAGGTTGGGATTTTTTTTATGGTCAGACAACGAGTCTTCCCACGCACGCCATGTATCCACTTGTGTTTTCGAAGCACAATGATAAACGAAGATTGGATCCCAATTTTCAATTTTCATGTTATAAGATTTAAATATCGTTAATCTGTCATTGATTCCTCGCTGAATTTGTCGAACCGATTTCACAATTTCAACTTGGGCCGCTTCTGTACCAAATAAAGTATTCATGTGCTGATGTTCAAGTATCCTGGGGTTCTCGTAACGATTTTTGAGTGCATCCCACGCCAGCTGAAAATTACCATTTACCAAATTAAACTGCTTTACAATCTGGTGAGCCTCGCCTCTGGTTTTGTTCCTAAGATGATAGTTTTTGTGGCGATGAAATTTTTAAATGGGAACCAAAAACCCACCAAAATATATCTCGAAAGGCTGATTATTGGAATACCCACCTTTGAAAGGTTGCGTATCGCAGGGTGGGAGTTTTAGTGATGAAAACCCTTGAGACCCTAGTGTTGTATCACGTCTGCGTTCGTCCAGTTGGGATTAATGCTTTTTCTACAATTTCGATATTGCACACAGGCTAACGCATACTTCTTTACCGCTATTTCCAAGACTCTGGTGCGTGATCTCCTTCATTTGCCGCCATGCTGAATTATGCGAAGAAATTTTTTCCATTTTTTGCGAACACATCAACATATGGCTATTTAGAAAGATTATGTTTTATATTCACGATGAATATGGTTTAATTATGCTCCGTATTTAAATTTTTGTAATTCAGGTAATTTTATTTCTTTTATTTTTTCTTTAAAATTTAAAAATTGGCGATTTTGGGTATTTATATCAATCCCGTGAATAAAACTCACGATCGGCATACCCTATTTTTTCTCGAGGTAGGCAATCCCTACCTAATGGGTGTTGTACTATGGTGATACGTATTATATGCCATTAGCAATATTATTTTTCAAATGTTTTTTGTTGACTTCACTACACTTTTAAGTAATTGTCTTTTAATTTTTTTAATAAATGTTCTATGTTAATAAGTTTTTTTCACTGACGTTTTTATACGTCCGTCCACTTTGTCATTCGATCACTTTTGATTTTTTCTTTCTTCATTTCGTTCCCAAATGTTCTCGCGTGTGTTTGTTGATATCTATTACCTCTTCTGTTCTAGGCGAATTTGATGATTTTTAACTCTCTTCCCCTTCTTAGCGATTATGAGGTTGGAGCATTAAAACAAGGTGGGAAGGTATGAAATGATTTTTTTCTTCGTGTGGGTACTAAAAATTGATTATTCGCTTTGTTAACTTTGATAGCTACTTGGTTTTTGCTTTTCGTTACTTATCTTATGGATTCTTAATTTACATTTTGAAATGTCTTTTTCCGATATGAAACATCTTTGACTCGAACTTTTCGTTGTTTCTTTTTTGACTATTTTAAATGATCATACTCATAGAAAACCAATTATTACTGCTCATACCTGCTCTTATCCTCTTACTCTTTCAGGAATTAAATACTACGACCTTGGAGCAATGTGTTGGATTTTGATTGATGTTGTCGTCTTCTTCTGCCAGTAATATAACCGTTCCTTGATGGGCAATACAAATGAAGCAATATCGGCTTTGTAGGTTTTATAAAATTTCCGGAGATACCGGGAAACGTGAATAAATAACAATTTTTTTCGAGAATTCTTGTCCCGGGATTAAACAAAATATTATTCGTTTCCTTGAATTTTTTTAGCATCTTTAGAGATGATGATTTATTGAATATTTATTCTTTTTTTTGCTACATTTGCATTTAGTTACTATTTCATGATTAATGACACTCGGACAGTACCACATAGAACACAAAAATATAAATAATTGCAATAATAATAAAACTTAAAAATTAAAAAAAAAGTTAAGTTATGCTTAAATCACAGTGAGAGTACGAGAGTAATTACTATTCAACCATAAATAGCAATAACTTTCATACTTTGTTTTTTATTTATTACGATTGAAAATACATCAATTGTAACAGACTTTTTTTTAAAAATTATAATAAATTTTAAGCCGAATTTCTTTGAATGTAGATTTCAATTGATAATGAGAATGAGGCATAAAGAATTAGGTTGCATTTCTTTTCCAATTAGCGGTAAAAGTATCAGTAAAATCATATATAAGGTGATCCATCTAGGGGCATTTTTTCAGAACAAAAACAAAATATAAAAATTCAAATCAAGTGTGGAATCTTTATTGGAAGTTTGAAAGGACATTTTAAGGCATTTATTTTTGAAAATAACTCTCTTCAAATGTTGGCAACTGTATTTTGGAAATGGGCGTTCGGTGTGAAACGGGAAGATCCGCTGTATTCGATCAAAATTTTGTTCAGTGATGAGGCCCATTCTGGCCCAACGGCAAAGTCAATAAACAAAATTGCCGCATTTGGGCTGAAGAGCAACAAGAAGAGGTTCAAGAGGTGTCATCATACCCAGAGAAAACCACGGTTTGTTGCGGTTTATAAGCTGGTGAAATCATCGGTGCATATTTTTATAGTGCTCGTTATCGCTCCATGATATCGATCTTTATGCTACCTGAAATAAAAGCTCGTAATCTTGACGACACTTAGTTTCAACAGGACGGTGCCACATGTCATACAGCTGCTCAAACAATGGATCTATTGTGAGGTCATTTCGAAAAGTAGATAATTTCAAGTTTTGGATAGGTTTGTTGGCCGCCTAGATCGATATCACACATTTGGACATTTTTCTTTGGGGTTACGTAAAGTCCTAAGTCCATGCTGACAAACCAGCTACGATTCAGGTATTGGAAGCCAAGATTACGCGTATCATTAAGATGTCGAAATGATCGAACGAGTCATCCAAAATTGGACCCTCAGAACGTACACTCTGAGTCGTAGTTGCGGCCAACATTTGAAGGAAATTATATTCAAAAAATAAATGCCATAAAATGTCCTTTAAAATTACCAATAAAAATTCCGCACTTGATTTGAATTTTTATATTTTTTTTTGTTCTGAAAAAATACCTCTAAAAATTCCAAACAACTTGCACAACAACTATACATTTCTCTACAAAGTTTGGACATTTTAGGTTGATTTTTTGGACCGCTATCGTATTTTTAACACCAATGGGCGGACGGTTGGACATTGATAGAACCACCTAAAAACATAAATACTTTTTAGTATATAAGATCAATATTTTGCGGTGTTCCAACGAAATGCCAAATTTGGTACACCCCATCCTATGTTGGAGGATATAAAAAAGACCTTTGTAGAACATTATAATTTTTTTTAAATTTTAATACAGAAAAGGGAGTACTTAAAGGGCCTTGCGACATTTTTGTGTATTTTATAGTGTCACATAAATAAGATTCGACTGAAATTACTAGTTTTAGGAAATTCCACGAAAAAAATGTATTAAAATCTGGCAGAAATGTTCCTATTTGAATCAGTCGCCCTAGTATACTTATAGTTTGGCCTTAGTGTTACGAAAAATTTTGAGACAAGCTCCGTACAATTTTATTTGTCCCAGCTTTTTGTTTTAGAGGATATTTTGGCACGAAAAAAAAGCGCTTCCAATTTAAGACAAATGAGGTTCGAATTTTAGGTTCATAGATTAAAGAATCTTGTACGAATCTATAATTTCAATTCATAGTTACGTTCGCCCGTTTTCCTTAAAGAATTTCCCTATAATGGCGGTTTTCGTGCACTATAGTCGATTTTTCTGTCCCCTTTAAAATTAAATCATATATTGAAAGCGAATCACGAAGAGATATTTCCTTGTGTTTGTGTGCGTTACAACTAATGCATATCATCTGAAAGCCGAAACGACATGTCTACCGATTGCCTAATTGCCGCCTTTATGGGGTTCTTCTCTAGAAGAGTTGTCCACCAATAATGTTCTCTTCATTGGAGTTCAGAAATGCACATACGTGGAATTTACGACAATGTTAGCCAAAGTCGGTTCTACTGACTCAAAGTGGCTCTCCATTGCTTTCCCTGCAGAATCCTAAACTTCCAATTGAGACATCAGTGATGCGCATAGGAAGCAGAAGCTTAAAGTCTTACCCGGCAGAATACCTGGTTGAACATCACAGGAGAAATCAGTAAAAGTATCCCATACATGCACAAACGGTCACACATGTGCGCAGTAGCAGAATTTTTGTGCACATGTATTGATTTATCTATTTTGGCGTTCAGCTTCTCTGCCTTGAAGATAAGCACTAGTTATACGATGAAGACACGATGTGTTTGTTTTGTTTGCGATTGATTTGTTTTTCTGCCTTTCGTAGAACACTTGGAATGGTTTGATATTTGATAAAGCACTTTGAAATCATACACAGACGAAATGTATGATATAACCCGGTAGTCAAGCTCGTTCTACTCTCTAATGAGAACAAAACAGATTGCCATTTTTTTGTTCGTGTTATAATGTCCGCGCTTTGTACGCAGTAAAATCCTCCACATCATCTCAGTAATAAACCCTTTAATGGAGACATGACGGTCGTACAGAAGAGATCCCCGTTGTAGCAGCCGCCAGTGTCAATCAACAGATCTACTCACCAGGGCCATGTGATCCAGACTTAGGGCTCAATCGCTGCTCTGGACCCTACGATTGTGTAACAAATCAACGCTTACAACAAAGCTATATTCACGTGTATCCAAATTCACCTTGTCTTATTTTTTGAATTCTCATGAAGTCTATATTTTTAATTCACCTCAGCCCGCTAGCTTCTATATTGCACTTCTCTAAGTAGGCGGGATGTCAGACTGTCATCATATTAGTTTGTAAGAAAGCGAATTGTAAATAAAACTTGACGCTTATAACAGAGAACTTAAATAAAGGAAAATATTAAAACTAAGTAGCTGAAGCCACCTTCATTGTATTTACTAAGAAAGCAATTAAATAAACCCAAGGGTACGAATATCCAGTAACCCTTAAATATTAAAAAAAAAAACGTATCAGTTTGTCCCTTCTTATTTCTCGCTGTCGGTTGCTCGTCTTTGTTCTCAATAGTTTGTACAAACCCTTCCCCCTCACCAGACTATAAATAAAGTTTTTATATAAAGTGTGATTTTTACAGATGTTGTTTGGGTCCTGATATAGAGAACCAGTTTTCCTCTGAAAGGATTTGGGCCATTATAAATCCCAAAGACCTTGCAACAATAAGCCATTTCTCGGCAAAGTTTGGACTTTCTAGGCTTGTTATTGTGACCTCTATCGAGCTTTCAACACGGACGGACATCGTTAAAGCGTCTTGAAAATCTGGCAGAAATGTTCCTATTTGAATCAGTCGCCCTAGTATACTTATAGTTTGGCCTTAGTGTTACGAAAAATTTTGAGACAAGCTCCGTACAATTTTATTTGTCCCAGCTTTTTGTTTTAGAGGATATTTTGGCACGAAAAAAAAGCGCTTCCAATTTAAGACAAATGAGGTTCGAATTTTAGGTACATAGATTAAAGAATCTTGTACGAATCTATAATTTCAATTCATAGTTACGTTCGCCCGTTTTCCTTAAAGAATTTCCCTATAATGGCGGTTTTCGTGCACTATAGTCGATTTTTCTGTCCCCTTTAAAATTAAATCATATATTGAAAGCGAATCACGAAGAGATATTTCCTTGTGTTTGTGTGCGTTACAACTAATGCATATCATCTGAAAGCCGAAACGACATGTCTACCGATTGCCTAATTGCCGCCTTTATGGGGTTCTTCTCTAGAAGAGTTGTCCACCAATAATGTTCTCTTCATTGGAGTTCAGAAATGCACATACGTGGAATTTACGACAATGTTAGCCAAAGTCGGTTCTACTGACTCAAAGTGGCTCTCCATTGCTTTCCCTGCAGAATCCTAAACTTCCAATTGAGACATCAGTGATGCGCATAGGAAGCAGAAGCTTAAAGTCTTACCCGGCAGAATACCTGGTTGAACATCACAGGAGAAATCAGTAAAAGTATCCCATACATGCACAAACGGTCACACATGTGCGCAGTAGCAGAATTTTTGTGCACATGTATTGATTTATCTATTTTGGCGTTCAGCTTCTCTGCCTTGACGATAAGCACTAGTTATACGATGAAGACACGATGTGTTTGTTTTGTTTGCGATTGATTTGTTTTTCTGCCTTTCGTAGAACACTTGGAATGGTTTGATATTTGATAAAGCACTTTGAAATCATACACAGACGAAATGTATGATATAACCCGGTAGTCAAGCTCGTTCTACTCTCTAATGAGAACAAAACAGATTGCCATTTTTTTGTTCGTGTTATAATGTCCGCGCTTTGTACGCAGTAAAATCCTCCACATCATCTCAGTAATAAACCCTTTAATGGAGACATGACGGTCGTACAGAAGAGATCCCCGTTGTAGCAGCCGCCAGTGTCAATCAACAGATCTACTCACCAGGGCCATGTGATCCAGACTTAGGGCTCAATCGCTGCTCTGGACCCTACGATTGTGTAACAAATCAACGCTTACAACAAAGCTATATTCACGTGTATCCAAATTTACCTTGTCTTATTTTTTGAATTCTCATGAAGTCTATATTTTTAATTCACCTCAGCCCGCTAGCTTCTATATTGCACTTCTCTAAGTAGGCGGGATGTCAGACTGCCGAAGCCACCTTCATTGTATTTACTAAGAAAGCAATTAAATAAACCCAAGGGTACGAATATCCAGTAACCCTTAAATATTAAAAAAAACGTATCAGTTTGTCCCTTCTTATTTCTCGCTGTCGGTTGCTCGTCTTTGTTCTCAATAGTTTGTACAAACCCTTTCCCCTCACCAGACTATAAATAAAGTTTTTATATAAAGTGTGATTTTTACAGATGTTGTTTGGGTCCTGATATAGAGAACCAGTTTTCCTCTGAAAGGATTTGGGCCATTATAAATCCCAAAGACCTTGCAACAATAAGCCATTTCTCGGCAAAGTTTGGACTTTCTAGGCTTGTTATTGTGACCTCTATCGAGCTTTCAACACGGACGGACATCGTTAAAGCGTCTTGAAATTGTACGCTGATCAAAAACATATAAACTTTATAGAGTATCTGTTAGGTCACCGTACAATAATATCATATTATTAAGTTCATCATTCATGTGTTCTCTTTAATGCACTGTATTGGTTAGTTCTACTTTAAAACGAAACTTTTCTCTGCTTGCGTCGGTCGTAATCTTTCTCTTAACGATTGTATTTAGGGATTAGTAGTATATGTTGTTTCTGTTGTTTTGTCTGGTTCTGCTAGCAATAAACTTCAAAAAGCACTCAAACGTATGTATGCACGTATGATGGTAAACCAACAAGCCAGACTTAACAAGCGGTGTCTATTAATGACATATTAGCACATATTGAAATATAAATTTGGATATACATATTTAAGTTGCAATTTTCTTTTGGTCTCGATATTTGTTTATTTGAATTTTGTAAGAAATAAAATATACCCTTTTGTAAACTTAAACTCAACCGAGCAACACCTCTTGTGACAACTTCAACTAGATTTAAACAGTCGAAATGAATTTTATAGCAGAATGTGGAACCTCCACAAATCTGCCTGTTAGGACCCGTGACATGACTCTGTAAAATTTCATGTTTTTTGTGGTCACTGTGAATTTTCTTCAACAATTGTTTTCGTTAAAATAAATAAACCATTTGTTTTAAATCATCACGTCACTGGACGAATATGTATAAGCAGCAACGAACGAAAACCAAGAAGTTTATAATCGAAGCCAATGGAAGGCGTGAAGCTAAAACACTATCGCCAACCGATCTAAGGTGCCGCTTGTTAATATTAGAATCTTATTTTAAACAAATGCCTCACTTGAAAACCCAAATTAAAAAACTTGATGTAGATGATAATGGCCGGGCAGACATCCAGACAAATTTAACAACAAATTGGTGATGACGCTCACAACACAACCTTTTCGGACCCCTCTATAATGTTTCCAACTTGCAGCAGCGAATTGCCCCAACTTAAATTGCCAACTTTTGGCGGTAAGTACAGCAAGTACAAGAATTTCATTATGTCATTTAATCAAATCATTGAACGCGAGCATGGGCTTTTTAACATCAAATAATTCAACTACGTGCAAAATTGTCTTTATGGTTATGCCCTAGAAAGGTCAAAAAAGGTTCCAAATCAGCAACTATAATTACCCCAAGGCTTTGGAATGACTCAAGGTTCGCTATGTTAATAGCACCTTTATATTTCTAGAGAATATTACTTCACTCGGTTTATGTCAACGCTTTAAGGATTCAGCTGCGGTTCCAATCAGTGAAAAAACTTGGTCTTTGTCTTAACTGTATTTCGAAGGGCCATCAAGTTAATAATCAATATTTAAGTGCAAAAGCTTCGCTCGGTCAAATTATATATTACTCCATCGCATTCAATATCTGTCAAGGTCTTCATCCCCTAATTCTGCTGCAATGACATCAACATCTAATGCCATGTTTAATAATTATAATATTGTTCGAGATGTTTCTGGTGCATACTAGGTGGGTCAGCTCCGTCTGTCAAAAAGTAAAACCAGTGTTGAAGTACGACATCTTTGCCAAAAGTTTGTATATTCTTGCCCACAATGTATAAGTATATTATATCGATCAAACCTCCGAAAGCAAATGATGTCAAACTTACCAGCAGACCGTCTGAATACATAATGGGTAGTCGCAAAATGTGCTATCAATTTTTGTGTGCCAGTCAGCACATATCTTCGAATTAGGAGCAAAATTCCGTATAAAATGTACTTTGCGGTATTTTTCTGTCTTGCAACAAAGGCCGTACACATTGAAGTTGTATCAGATCTTTCTACGGCTGCCTTCATTGCTGCTCTCAAAACAATGAATGGATGAATGAATGGTTTAAATTTGTTGATACAACGACACTAATTTGGGGGCGCCTATATTAAGCTCAAGGGTTGAAATCATTCTTATTTAATACTAACAACCAATGTCATGTTGTGAATTTTTGGTCCAACTTTATTTTATTGCTCCCAGGGCACCCCACGTTGGTAGACTATGGGAAGCCGCTGTTAAGTCCGCCAAAAGACATTTCCACCGGACTTTCGCAACCAGACTTTCTTGTGGAAATAAAGGCAATCCTAAATTCAAGGCCCACCCCCCTCTTTCATTTGGTCCACTCGACCTAGAAGCCTATATTCCAGGCCACTTTATTAAGGGTTCAGATTTACGATCCCTTACTATGCGATATCTATCGCAAAGGGAAATAAATCGTCTTGAACACTGGACTTAAATAAGTGCTGTGAAAAAGCGTTATTGGAAACGCTCAAGCACTCAAACGTATGTATGCACGTATGATGGTAAACCAACAAGCCGGACTCAACAACGGTGTCTATTAAAAAAATTTTAACACATATTAAAATATGAATTTGAATATACAATTGCAATTTCCTTTTGGTCTCGATATTTGTTTATTTGAATTTTATAAGAAATAAAATCTGCGCTTTTGTGGACTTGAACTACACTGAGCAACACCTCTTGTCTTGTTACTTCGACAGCTAAACAGCGTATTTTAGATGAGTGTTGAACCTTCACAAATCCACAGATCTGCCGGTTAGAGAAACTCTCCTAATCGAACTGTATCAAATCAATATTTTGACGTGTACGAAAGGAAATGCCAATTTTGGTACATTTCCTTCCTATGGTGGATGATATAAAGAGGCCTTTGTGCAAAATATCATTTTTTAATTTAATACTGATAAGGCAATACTAAAAGGGCCTATGTGAAATTGTTGTATATGTAATTGTGTGACACAAAATCGCATCTTAAACCCAAATTACAATATGAATCGACTGCTATTACTAATTTCCGGAAATTCCACGAGACTAAAAATAGTATAATCTGTACAGAAAAGTTCCTATTTGGTTCAGTTGCCCTAGTATAGATTTGCCTAAATCATCATTTGGTGCTATGAAAAATTTTGAGACAAGCTCCGTACAAGTTTCTTTGTCCCAGATATATTGGCACAGTTTGCTAATTCGAATTCACCAATTTTATATGCCTAATCAGTTATATTTGCTTCAAATATAGAAGAGGGTGATATATACATTTTGTGAAAGATCATCTTGAGATTCTTTGTCAAAGCTGTAGTATTCTGTGTTAGAAAAAAAAGCTCTGACTTCTCGAAACAGTTTATGGATCTGTTTGGAATAATATGAATGAGTAGTGCACTAGTGCTTTCCAACGTTAACATATGACGAAAGATTTCCCAAAATTTTGCCGTACGGTGGTCGGTTCACTAGACTGTATTTCGAATTTCTCTGCTTTAACGTTCAGTTTCTCATCCTGGACGATCAGCACAATGAAGGCAAGATGTGTTTGCTTTGTTTACGATTGATTTGTTTATGCTCTCTATAGTAATACACTTGGAATGGTACAAAGAAATGGATGATATAAACCGGTAGTCAAGCTCGTTCTACTCTCTTAATAAAAAGTTTGCAGTTTTTAGTTCGTGCTGTTTTTTGTTCGTGTTGTGATGTCGCTTCTTACGCAGTCGAATCCTCCACGTCAGCTAAGTAATAAACGCTTTAATGTAGACATGAAGGACGTACAGAAGAGTTCCACGTTGTACCAGACCGCAGTGTCCATCAATCCAGTCTTAAAACCCAATCAATGCTCCGGCCCCACTACGATTGTGTAGCATGTCAACGCTTGCAACAAAGCTATATTTAACGAGTATCCTAATTCATCTCGTCTTATTTTTTGAATTCTCATGTAATCTAAATTTTTAAATGACCTCAGCCCAACCTAGCTCCGGCTAGCGTCTATATTGCACTTCTGCAAGTAGCCAGGATGTCAGACCGTCCCCATATTAATTTGTAAGAAAGCGAATTGGAAATAAAACTCGACTCTTTATAACAAAGAACTGGATTAAAGGGAATACTTAAAACTAAGTAGCTGAAGTCCCCTTCATTGTATTTACTAAGAAAGCGAATAAATAAGCCCAAGGGTACGAATATCCCGTTACCTTTAAATTTATTGTGATTTTAGAACATCTCAGATTGAAACCGTATCTCCTCTGTTTGCAAGACCGCAAACAGATGTTGCGGGAAAGCTCGAGGTCATGTCTGGCTAAGGGCATTAATAAATTCAAAAATCAGGTGTTGGTGTTAGTATTTACTAACACCGCGTTTTATATGAACTCACATATGGAAATGGATCGTAGATCAGACAACCAAACGCTTCAATGGTTATACAAAAACTAATTTCATTTAATACAAATTATCTTACTATACTTAAACTAAATATACATATTGCAAATGGCTAAAGCAAGCACATTTTTAAAAATCACCATAAATCTAAAGTACCCTTCATGTTATCGTAGTAGTCCCCAGCATACCTGCGTGCACCCACACATAGGCTAATAATTTTGAAACACAGATAACGTTATAATCAGAATCATTATTAACGCATCTCGCTACGCACAGAAAAGAATTATCTCTGTTTGTTCTTTTAGTTGGTCGCCCTTTTCCAAAGAACCATTTAGTAAATGATAAATGCACCTAAACAGTTGGTGTTATCTGTTTTATTTCACTTCGACGATCATCCTCAGGGGATATTAACTAAAACACAAAACTGATAATTGCTTTTTTTCACTAGGCACTTTTGAAGTGTTTTCAAAAGTTTGGCCAAAACAAGTCAAAATGAGAAGTTTTCCCATACAAATTCAAGTGATGAAAACGTCTCACTTTGACTTGTTTTTGTACGAAAGAGGAACGATAATGTTTCGCACAGGCGATGCCATCTGAAATAACGTGTGTCATCTCCAAAATAAACGTTTTTTTTATCGTTGGATTGTCATCTCAAGGCAGACATTTTTAATCAATCGTCAAACATATCGAGCCATAAGCGCTAACCTATCGTAAGTCAAATTTTTGGAAAAAAAATTTTATTGCTGAAAAATAATCGTTAGGACAAGCCTCATCGTTTTGTATTTTTAAAATGACAAAATTGTTAGTAAAACATCAAAAAAAAAGCTTTTGCATTTTATCGTAAATGATTGTTTAAATTTTATTGTGTAGCAATTTTATCGTAAGTCACACATCAAATTGCTGCAGCAATCGCAAATGTGTTCAGATTTTTTTTTTTGTTTTTTGATACAGTTATATGAGTAGGTAGAAATCTTAAATTTTTGCATTAAAACATTTGCATTTTTAATAAAGTTGTTTGAAATAAATAATAAAAACCGTCTCCTGTAAAATTTGCATTTTTTCACTTACGATAGGTTAGCGCTTATGGCTCGATATATGGTGAAATAGATACTTTATGAAGTAAAAGTAAAAATGAGCGTGCTAAAAGAAAAAAACTTAATATAATTTATCCGTTTGTTTAAGAAAAATATGTATTTCATTATTTTAATAGTCACGACGCTGTTCTTTGTTTGTAAACAATAATGAACTGTCAAACGAAAACCAAAACGAGAATGAAAACGACCACAAATTGTGTGAAAATTGGTTGAGACGTTTTGAAAAGTTTCGAGCAAAAACGAGAATAAATGGCCCAATGAAAATGCAGTATAAAATAAACGACAGAATTTGTACAACAATAATTTTTTTTAAATAAATAAACTTCTTCCTTTCAGGGTGCTGTGCGTCTTAAAGCTGTTTTTGTTGTCCGTATTAAGACATTTGTTATTGTATAGATAATACCTCGTTATTTTTTTTTAATACTCACTATATATTTTGATAGTCCGTAAGCAGGTGAATCTATAGACGAAAGAATTGGTCGTAAAGGCATTCCTTTTTTATGGATCTTTGGAAGTCTGCATAAGTGGTGCCATGGCAGTCTGATTAGTTTTCATATTGAATATTTTTTTTTAAGCGTCAAACATATCTTCCAGAATTGTCCTCATTTTAAGCTCCTAATCATTTTTATGTATTGCCCATTTTTTCCTTCAAAAAAGTCCTGGTTTGTCCCACTGTGTCAAGTATCAGTTTGTCCTTTCTTATTTGTCGCAGTCTGTAGCTCTTCTCTGTTCTCTATAGTTTGTACACACCCTTCCCCATCATCAGACTATAAATAAAGTTTCTATATAAAGTAAGATATTTACAAATGTTGTTTGGGTCCTGGTATAGAGAACCAGTTTTCCTCTGGAAGGATTTGGCCCATTATAAATCCCAAACAACTTGCAACAACAAGCCATTCTCGGCAAAGTTTGGACTTTCGAGGTTGGTTATTGTGACATCTAACGTGCTTTCAACACTGACGGACGGTCGGTCAAACATCGCTAGAGCATTTTAATATTGTACGCTGATGAAAAACATATATACTTTATAGGCTATCTGTACAATAATATCATAGAAGTAAGTTCTTCATTCATGTATTCTCCTTAATCCACTGTATTTGTTAGTTCTACTTTACAACGAAACGTTTGTCTGCGTTATCGATCGTAAACCTTCTGTTAACGGTAGTACATAGGGATTAGTAGTAAGAGTTGTTTCTGTCGTTTTGACTGATTCTGTATGTATGCACGTATGATGGTAAACCAACAAGTCGGACTCAACTAGCGGTGTCTATTAAACACATATTAAAATATGAATTTGAATATATATATTTACAGTTACAATTTCCTTTTGGTCTCGATATTTGTTTATTTGAATTCTGTAAGAAATAAAATCTACGCTTTTGTAGACTTGAACTACACTGAGCAACACCTCGTGTTTTATTACTTCGACAGTCGAACAGAGTATTTTGAATATTATAATCTATACAGAAAAGTTCCTATTGTGATCAGTCGCCCTAATATAGATTTGCCTAAATCATCGTTTGGTGTTATAAAAAATTTTGAGACAAGCTCCGTACATGTTTCTTTGTCCAGCTATTTGTTTCAGAGGATATATTGGCACAGTTTGCCAAATCGAGATGTGTTCGTATCGGAATATAGAAGAGAGATACATTTTGTGAAAGATCATCTTGAGATTCAGTTCTGTGTTAGAAAAACAAAGCTCTGACTTCTCGAAACAGTTTATGGATTTGTTGGATTGTTTGGATTGGAATGACTAGTGCGTTCACCACGTTAACATATGACGAAAGATTCCCAAAAATCTTGCAGTACGGGGGTCGTTTTACTAGACTTTATTTGGAATTTTTCTGTTTTAGCGTTCAGCTTCTCATCCTGGAGGTCAGCACAATGAATGCACGATGTATTTGTTTTGTGTACGATTGATGTGTTTTTGTACCAGCCGGCAGTGTCTATCAACAACTCTTCTAACCAGTGACATATGACGCAGACTTAAGACCCGATCATTGGTAGCGGCCCTACTACGAATGTGTAACATATCAACGCAACAAGTCCATAGTAACGTGTATACAAATTGATCTCGTCTTTTTTTTTTAATTCTCATATTATCTATATTTTTAATTGAGTTCAGCCCAACCTAGCTCCTGCTAGCCTCTAAATTGCACTTCTCCAAGTGGGCGGGATGTCACACTGCTCATCACCTTAGTTTGTAAGAAGGCAAATTGTAAATAAAACTCGACGGTGTGACCATTTTCTTTGAAAAAATGGGCGCAATTCCATCTCATGAAGTATCTGTGGGTTGGAAGCACTCAATATACTACAATTTTGATTGTTCATGTTGCCGTTTTAATCGGAATGCGCCTCGTCTGACTTGAAAGACAGTTTAACATGTTTGCGTCCTCTTCCATCATTTGAAGCATTTTCTGCCAAAATTTAAAGCGAATCGGGAAGTCTGCTGCTTTCAGTTTGTTGGCCATATGAATTTTGGGAATAAATCTAAATCTTTGTACATAATTGACTGCAATGACTGTCTGCTTATAACCGTTTGAGCAGATAAGCTGCTTGTCGAATCTCTTGGATTGTTTTGAATGGCAGGAGCTACAGCAACGATTGTTTCCTCAGTTCAAATTGAAGGGTTTTCGATGGACTCCAGTGCTTTAAGGCGGCAGACAATTCAAATTCTTGTTTCAGTTTCCCATTTATTATTTTTTGTTAAACCTAAAAATCAATCTGCAAAAAAGAAATGAACCAGATTCATTAAATAGAAAAAAGTTTCTATTTTTTTTTGGTAGCAGTTTTAATCTTACACCTTGTATATATTATTGTGTCACACAAACTCGTAGCTTAAACTTAAATTTTATAGTTCTCTTTACAGGAAAATTCCTATTTGGATCAGTCGGTCTAGTATAGTTTGCGTAAAATCATCGTTAAGTGTTATGAAAATTTTTGAGACAAGTTCCCTATAAGTTTCTTTTTCCCAGGTATCTGTTTCAGAGAATATTATGGAATGGTTTTCAAATTCGGTTACACCTGAAACATAAGCCTAATCAGTTATATTCGTTTCAGAATATAGAACAGGGTGAGATACATTTTGGGAAAGATCGTCCCGATATTCTTTGTCAACGCTGTAATTTTTCCGTATATTCTGTGTTATAAAATTAAGCTCTGACTGTTCAAAAGATTTTAGAAATTCGTTTGGATTTTTATGAATGAGTAGTAGACTAGTGCGTTCAACACGTGAACACAGGACTAACTAGACTACACTGTGTTTGCAAGGTAAAAAAACATTTAAGACAAATAAGTTTCAAAATTTGGGTACATAGATTAAAGAACTGTTAACGAATCTTTTATTGCAATTCATGTGATCTGTGTCGGAAAAGACAGCGGATCTAGTCGTGTTTGCCGTTCCCCCTTAAAGAACTTCTTTATAACGGCCGTTTTCGTGCACTGGAATTGATTTTGAACAATATATACGTTGAACTTAAACAATATCTTAAAAGTGAATCACGAAGGGATATTTCCTCGTGTTTTCTGCGTTGCGACCAATGCAATTCATCTTGTAGCCGAGAAAGACATGTCTACCGATTGCCTTATTGGCGCCTTTTCGCTTTTCTTCCCTATAAGAGTTGCCCAGGAAAAATGTAGGTAATCTCCTCTGTTTGCATAATGGCAATGAATGAATTGTAAAAGAATTTCAGGGAAAGCTGGAGGTCATGCCTGGTTCGAGGTCATTAATAAATTCAAATTCAAAACGCAGGTGTTGATGTTGTCTTGTTAGTGATGTTTTACTTGATGTTTTATTTTATCTTATTTTTAATATTCCGCTTGTCTTCGATGTTCATTCTCAGAGAATATTAACTAAAACAGAAAACTGATGAAAATTCCAAAATAACCGACAGAATTTTAAAATAAAATCTTTTTAATCAAAATAATAAACTTCATCGTCAGATTCTATTTGCGACTAAATACAATTTTTTCGTATTTAGAGACTTGGTTTTGTATTATGAATACCTCGTTAATTTTTTTAAACGTTGTATTCTAATAGTCCAAAAGCAGGTGAATCTGCCGATGAAAAATTGGTAGTAAAGGAATTATTTCTTCATGGATCTTTGGGAGTGCGCTTACGAAGTGCAACGGCAGTCTTGTTGGTTGATTTTCCTTTCTCCGTCAAGTAAATTATATTCATATTGAATATTTTTTCTATAACTCTATTATTTTTGTTCCACAGACTTGATGTTGGATCTACTTTTAAGCGTCTATATGTATACATATTGCCCAGAATTGTCCTCATTTTAAGCTCATAATCATTTTTATGCATTGCCACAATTTTCCGTTCCTTGTTAACACTTAGATTAAAAACGTCCCACTGAGTAGTATCAGTTTGTTCCTTCTCCCTATTAACGGTGTCTGCAAATGATCATCGATCAGAGGCACACATTTAATACTTGCAGTCTTTTGCACTTCTTTGTCCTCTATACACGTTTTCCCCTCCCCTATTATGTTAAACAAAGGGGATTTTATCCTTGTCGTAGGCAGTGCGTTCTTGCGACCTAGCAAGAGTACCCTGCCAGTATTTTCCATCGCGTTACAATTAATTCATCGTAGAAGTATCTTCCGCATTCAGAAGTTATTCCGCTTGAAGATAACTTCAAGAAGTCATTTATGAGTAACTACCAATAGTGATTTCTTAGTGCGTTTTTATAAAGAAATAAATTCATAGTGCCGTTTAGCAATCACTTATTAGTGCCATATAGAAGTCACTTTATACTGCTGTTTAGAAGTCACGTCATAGTGACGAAATCACAACTTGGAAATCACATCGGAAATCGAATTTTTATCTTTACACTTGAACTATAAACTAACGAAACGTCATAATATTTTTGGCTAGAAACAGTGGGTTCACAAATTTCTTTACAATGGGCTGTAACAATTATTCTTTTTTTTGAGTTTTTCCACTAGTTGCACTATCATTTATATGTGGTATTACTTTATTCGCTTCTCTTTTGCTTTTGTTTCCTTGATTTACAGATAATATACTCGTATTGGCTATAGGAAAAAAATATGTGAACACTACAGCGATTACAAAACATAAGCACACTGACTGACTGACTGACCACAGCAAAAGCAAGATACCAATGATCCCGATGATGCCTAAAACTTCTTTTTTGCATTGTTCTCATTTCTTCTTAATTTATTTCGCGGTCACAGCGACTTTGGCGGAAGTACATAAGGCACATGTCATTTTCGGCTGGTATCGTAAACAACAAACAATATTTTAAACGTCGTAAAATGCGTCACTTCCAGACTGTAATAGTAAGATTGTTTGAATTTTACAAGAACAATTTCCATTACATTGTCTTTTAAAAGATTGTTTGTTGTTTACAACACCAGCCGAAAATGACACGTGCCGTTTTGGATTTTTAAACAAGAACAACATTATCCACTTTAGACAGCACCGAGTTTTTTTGTATTTATTCTTTTGCTGTGGTCGGTCAGTGAAAAGGTGTTGGCTTCTTTTTTGTAATTGTTTTCATAAAGTTTCCAGTATATTGAGAAAACTTTTATCCGCTTGAATTTTGTACAAAGCCACGCTCTTTAGATGATTTTGAACGATGGAAAGCAAAGGAAGGGCACTATGAAGTGACTCTTAAATGACACTCTTAATTGACTTCTTAGAGGCTAAAAAGTAACTTCCAAGAAGGCACCAGGAAGTCACTTTTTGTATTTACGCAAAAGTGACTTCTAGAAGTTAACTGCGGGAGCTACAGTGATAAGAACAGACACACACAAGAAATGTGAAACTTAAGTGTTGCCTGGCGCCATCTGACATTTCCATTGGAAAGTTTTACATTTTTTAGCATGAACGTACTCAGAACGTTTTGACGTACGACCATCATTTATGTTATTTACAGTGACTTCAAAAAATCAATTTGGCAAAAAATATCGCACAAAAATGTGCGATCATTTTTCACAACGTTCGACGTGGATTATCACGACAAGAGTGCATCGATGAACTTAAATCTGTGCATCGCGATGAAGCAACATCCTACAGCACTGTGAAAAACTATAAGTAGTTTAATGAGTTTAATCGTGACCAACGCTCGCGCAAAATCGAAGGTCAGCCAACAAAGGCCGCTGTGCCAGAGAACATTGATGCCATATGTGAAATGATAATGCAAGATCGTGAAATAGAGGCATCCTTGGGCAACATACTTTCGATATCGCATGAAAACCTGGCCGTAAATGACGTTTGTTCTCGTTGGATCCCGCACAATTTGACAATCGCTAAAGAAAAGGCTCGTGTTGATTGGTGCAAAGAAATTTTGAAAAAATACGTAGATCTATGGGTATAAGCCCGAAACAACGAAAGTTGTTCGTGGAAAACCACTTCGAAGCAAATGCTCGGCTATTTCTTCGGCAAAACGGGTCATGTGACAACTGTTCCGCTTGAGCAACGTAGGACGGTCAATTCTGAGTGGTACACCACAGTTTGTTTGCCTTAAGTCTGTGGAGAAATTCGAAAAATGAACAAGAGAAGACGAACCATTGTTCACCATGACAATGCGAGCTCTCACACATCGGCTCAAACCAGCGCCTTCTTGAACGGCCAAAACGTTGACTTGATAGGTCATCCGCAGTACTGCCCATGACTTGGCAACCGATGACTTCTTTTATTCCGGCACATCAAGAAAAAATGTGCGGTCAACAATTTTCGTCGCCAGAAGATGCTGTTGAAGGGTTCGAAAACCAAGTTTTTGAAGGGTCTAAATCGGAGTGGAAAAAGTGCTTTGACAATTGGTGTGAGCGCATGCAAAAGTGTATAAATTATGCTGGAGAATATTTTAAAAAACAATAAAACCATTTTTGATGACATATTCCCATTTTCATTATTAGGCCAGAAGTATACATAGCAGCCCTCGCTAGGCCCAAGTACACTCTGCCTATGACAAGAACAGAATACATTTGTTTAAAATAATGACGGAGGGGGAAGTATGTGTACAAATCATAGAGAACAAAGAAGAGCAACAGACTGCGAGTATTAAATGCGTGCGTCGGATCGGTGATAATTTACAGATAGCAAAAATAGAGAGAAGGGACAAACTGATACTGGACACGTTTAAACTTTTAGTGCTGACAAGGGAGGGAAAAATATAGAAGCAAGATGTCTTGAGCCGGGTAATCCCTGTTCATTGAATAAATATAAATTTTACATAGGACAAGCACATACTTTTAATGCACTAAAAATCTAATGTACCCTTAGGCTTATCGCCGTAGGCCCCACCATACCTTAATGCAACCTCACAACGGCTAATTCTGAAATACAGAGAAAAGGTTGTAAATAGATTAATTTTTGCTGCATCTCGTTTTTGGAAAACGCACGGAAAAAATTTATCTCTGTATGTTCCTTTAGTTGGTCGACCTTTTCCAAAGAATAATTCAGTGGATGACATATGCAACTGAACATTCTGTCGACCTTAAAATATCCCAATATTTTAACCAGAAATAATAATAATATCTAATTATTTAAAAAACAAATTTAAATGTCCGAAATCCACATTAATGTTTTTCCTGCTCCTTTGGATTCTTCTGTAGCTGCTTGTACTGCGATGTTTTACTTCCCCTTTCATACATTTTGAAGAGGACTTTGGCCATTTTCCCGAACTCGATATACTCTGGCTTTGAGCATGCGATATCATATCGCGGCAGTGGAAACGACATCTTCCTCGTCTTTAAATTTAGTATCCTGGCGGCGGATACATAACCTTTCTCTTCTTGCCATACTCTGGCATTGAGAATTGTATCCAGTACCTTGGCAGTGGGCGAATATATACTTTTCTTCTTCTACTCTAGCGTGGAGTATTCCAGTCTTATTTCCTATTTCGTTAGGATCTGGTTAGCAATAATTTTTTTTGTGACTTTCTTTTCACCACTGCGTTCTCGTTTTGAGTTACATATGTTATTATTTGATGTATGCAACTTCTGCTGTTTATCTTCTAAACGGTACGTAACTTTTAGAAGACTACGCGCTAGTTCGGAATTTGTTTCCTCTGCTTGCCTTAGCATCTCTTCAGCACTATCATTTTCGGCTTTCAATATTTTCAGCTAATCTTGGTGGAGTACTTTATTTTTTTACCAGTTCCACCATCTTCTCAAGTTCTTCCTTCCACTACTGCCTTTGGAGTGCGGAAGTTTTAAGGGCCTCTATCGTTGATTGCTGCCGTCAATTTGTTTCTTTCAGCTCTAGAATTTCGTCCAATTGCTTTTGTATGTAGTATTCATTCACCCGGTTGCTACTTTCCAACACATTGATGCTATATGCGTTGGTAACCCCGTTCCATCGCATTTATTATAATTCGTCCTTCATCGCCAAATTTTGATTTTATATATTATTTTTTGTAATCCAATGTATATAAGTAGCCTCGGAAACGCTGTCTATTGATTACTTAAAAGATCACTCCATTTACACTCCTTGTGTAAGAATATCAATTATTTCTTGACATGTGAAATTATTTCATCACGTCGGGGTCACCAATATGTGCAGGGTTCTAGCGGAGTAAAAGACTTAACTCGTTGAGAGTTGTAGGAGAACTACTTTATTTTTCAATCTTAACATTACATTAGCCTAAATAACATAAATTTTGTATCAGCATATACATACAAGAAAACATACAATGCACGCGGAGTTTTAGGATCCTTTCAAACGATGCACACATGCAAACTATCGCGCGGCACAAACAAATACGGACATAAATTATAATACTAACGATCAGCCCTTTTCTTAGGAAATTAGGAAAAGTGTTATATTATTTATCTTTTCAGAGTGACTGCTATTTAGACACACAAGGCGCAATTCTACTATGGAAATGCGTTTGTATTCTACCTGAATATTTTAAGATACTCTACTAATAAAATGCATAATAATTTATATTTCATTCGAGATAAGGTACATTAACCTTATTGAGACTCTTTTCATTATCTTTAGTTTACTAAGTCAGAATTGCACAGATATACTTTCATTTGCATTACAGATAGCCGGTATTTTTAATACGACGTCAAGGTATATGAGTAGCGTAAAGGAATGATGCAACAATTACAGTTCACCATGGGATACGAAACAGTCCACAAATTAGCATACTTACCTCGATAACACACAGACATAAAAACGAACTTAAGATGGACTTGTATCAAAAACAAACAGCATCAGGTCGATTAAGTACATTTTTCTTTAAACATCCAAAACGAATAAAAATAAAAATAAACACTGCCACTAACTTCATAAATCGAGTACTAAACTCAGCGACAAACAATTTCACAGCAACAATGAGAAGAAAATTCGACGCATTCTAAGAAATAAACGATTTTCCAAACATAGCAATTGAAGAATTGATTAGGTTTGTAAAAGGAAAACGACCAGTAAAAATCAAAGAGCAGGTACAAAAGATTTACAAACTAACAACCTATATTACGGGATTCTATGAAAGAATTTGTAACTCCGACATCTACAATAAAAAAATTTTCAATAAGCTTTTAAATCGATAGATAAAATGGTTAATATTTTTAGCAGTACAAATTCGAAGATCAAAAAGGAAGACAAATGCGGATAAAATGTAACGGTGACGAGTCCTACGTATGCCAGAAGGTATATGTTGACACATCTGAGACAAAATTAAAAAATAGATTTTTTCGCATTAGTAGCCCACTGTACACTTACAGGTAATAAGTCAAACTTCAATGACGTAGAAATACTGACACAGAAGATTAACTACCGAATAAGATGCACACTCGATATGTTACATATTTCACAGTGTAACGAAAAAGAAAGAAGTCAAAATACCTGGGAAGTGTAATTTTTTTCTTGTAGATCTTGCTGAGTACAACAAGAAACTGGTTTTGAAATTTCAAAACATCTAGAAAACCTGGATTTACGGGTTAAAAACCGCTTTTCGAATCTAACGCACTTATACGCCGGTAACTTGGTTGAATATCAACCTCTGAAAGTATGTGCCACAAATAAAAATTTACAAAATGTCCTAATGGTTAATTAAGACTTATTTAGAGTTGTGTTTTGAATTAAGAACTAGTGGTAATGTTGACTAATATCGAATTATCAAGCTATGAAGACGGAAACGGAAGAAACATAATCGTTAGATCCATAGTTTTTATTGGAAAATACATATGTACAATATATAGCTTGAGTGAAACAAACCCGAATTCCACGTCGCAACTGTTAGCAAACAGAGTTAGTGAAGCTAACTGAACAACAAGTCAAATAAATTAAATTTACAGTGCAATTTGTTCTTTGGTATATTCTAAGTTAGCTGAATATGGACGTTGCAATGACACTTAGAAATTAAGTTGATCTCAGTAGGTTGATCTCAATTGTGCAAGTATTTTTAAACATTTTTTTAATACGCAATACATGACCTTTGGTTCGTAAATAAAATAATAAATACATGTTATACATGATCTTGAGAATTTTAAAAATGTTTAAGTTTTCGTCCATGAATAATAACTATTCATTTCCAGACATTTTTTTTAAAAACTATTTATCTCAAATAAAAATACACATTTCACTTGGGAAAACAAGTATTTCTTTAAATCTTCCCATTGAACGGTGCTATTGTTAGTTTATATGTTCTCATTTTCTAATGTAACAAGTTCAATGGTTTGCCTATATCCCAAATGGTATTTCTACACCACATCTTGTTTTCGATAAGTTTTATAAAAATATATTTTTTGCTCTACAATGAGGTTCCAGGATATGACCGTACTAAGTTTAGAAGCAGTGGAAATACACTATCTATCACTTACAAAATAGTATGGAAACATTATGTTGGAATATGACAAATGGGTGGGGGCCGGATTGAGTCGATTTTTTCACCAAATGAACCCTCCTGAAAATACCGCCATCGCTTTGGTTTCCATAAGCTACGAAGTCATCAAATGTAAAGGCATATAACTGTCGCAAACCTCCTTCAATACAATACTAATATCTTTTTTATAATTGTAGTAAAAAGATCCACTGTTTCTCTGACAGTGGCCCAGTATAACCATCATTCATATTAGAAATACTCAAACGGTAATTAACAAATAATTTTTATTTTTCTTTGACAATTACTATGATCACTTACGCTTAGCCTTTTAGGAATACATTAAGAAGAAACCGCAATGGGCGAAAAAGAAAAAACAAATTGTGGAAATTGTATAGTTTCTTGTTTTGTTTACCTTATATTGACATTATTTTCGTTGATATGCATTTATTTTTCGCAAAGCCAGAAAGAACATTCAAATTTGTTCATTCTGGCTTTGTAGCAAGCCAACGGCATTAACGTCTCGTCCCTGGACGAAAATTTTAGTTAAGTCAGACTTAAAATAATATTGCTACATCTAAATTTCTCTAAATCATAACAAAAAACATTTTCACTTACCGTTTTTGCATCATTGTAATTTGTGAAAATGGTTTTATCGCGCTTTTTCTATTTTCTTTCGTTCTTTTTATTTTCTTTCTGTATTGATAACAGTAAACATATGAATTGGATTTTGTTATAGAAGGCGGGGGTGTCTTAATATTTTTTGTTAAAAAATAAACGAAACGAGTTAGAGTTATCTAACTCGTTTCGTTGCCAAGAAAAAGCCAACTCGGTTTCTTACCGAGTAACTTCCATACAAATGCTTGTTTAGTAACCTGAAAAGAACACGGCTATTGTAAACATACTAGCAAGTAGCTCGTTTCTGTAACTCGTTCCGATCGCAGTTACCGATTGAAATTACCGATTTGACGTCACTCTGACGTCATTTTCACCTTCAATGTATCAGTAAAAAACATTGCCGATTCTTATTCCATTCACTCGTTCCAAATCGGTAGGAATCGCTTTAAAAATGTTTCTGTAAGCAAATCGACTCAACTTTCTCACTGACTTTAAGCCAAATGAGAACTCTGCTTATTACTATAGTGTAAATATAACTTTTGAAACCAAATACAATTTTATTGATGTTATTTTACACAAATAAATATTTCATTAAAAAAAATTGTTTTAATTGTATTACCGCGGTTTAATTGTGTTTGAAAAAAGTAGCAAATCGTAAACATTTTAGATGACACTGTGTTGAATAAACCGGTTTCAACGAAATCGGTATGGTAATGCAAAATAACTGAGTGCTAATGTTTGTTTACTTGCAATGAACATCACCAACTGTCAGCTTATTTAATTGCTCGTTCTTTATTTGTTTGTTAACAAAATGAGTGAGAAGGTAAGTAATATTGATGTAGTTAAAATACAAAATATTTGTACATGAAAACATCTGTTCATCTGTTTCAATTCTTACCGTTTCTTCCCGATTTGTGTTTCTTTCCATCACAGATCGAATTTTTACCGATTTCAACGTACAGAAATAGCAGTTATCACGAAAGCGATAACTTTCAGTCTTGTAGGTGTGACGTCACATAAATCGGCAACTTACCGATTTATTTACAGAAACGAGTTACAGATCAATTAAATATATCAAAACTTGGGGGAAAAAATGTAAGAAGTTAAAAAAAAGTATTGATATTTGTTTTAAGAGTCAGAAAGTCAAAGCACCGTAGGGTTGAAAATGGATTTCCATTGTCTAACATATACCTCTTTAAAATTCTTGAACCAAAAAACAGCTTCAAAATTGTGTCCTACGCTGATGAATGCACAATTCTGATGTCAGGACCTAAAGTAAATGACACATACGAGAAAATCAACTGTGACCGCACTGACTTAGCACGCTGCTTCACTGAGAGAAATAACAAAATATTCGCCTCCAAATCATCAGCCACACTGCTTACTGCATTAACCGCAGGGAAGCGGTTGTCTTTTAATCAAAGAACGAAAATTAACCGATTGCTACGGGAACCGTTCGCTGTTCGAGCGAAACCAATTCATTTAGTTTTCATGGTTTTGTATCATGACAACAAACGATACACGAAACATTTCGCCTCTGCCGAACAATACACGATTCGAAACACATAGCGCTCCTTACGTTGAGTTGAAACGTTTTGTGTATTGGTTAGTGATCATGACAACAAACTAAACTTTTCATCATTTGGTTTTTTGGCACTGTCGATCACTAACCAATCGTTCACTTGTTTTGTGTGTATGTATGAAAGCTGTGGGTTATAACCGATTGCTATGAGAACTGCTACGAGAACAAGACTAGGGCGGTGATTCTAAAACAAATTATTCCATTAATTATCACTCATTTCAAGAATTATTCCTAAAAATATCTATGAAACAAATTAGCAAACCTTGCAATCATACCATTGATTTTATTTTTATTTGCTTCAAAATAAAATTTAACAAACAAACATTTAAAGTTTAACTTTTAAACCACACGAGAAATTATAAACACTGCATCTATCTACTACATACATGTATGTAGGTGTACAAACATACACATGAGAGCGAACCATTGAAACCGTTTCATTGGGTTTCGTGTTATGTTCTCGAGCTCTCTTGTTATTGTTTTGTGTATGGGTTTCACATCGCGATCATTAACTAAACAAAACGAAAAAATTATTTTGTGTGTGAAACAATTCAATCGTTAGTGGTTTTGGTTCACAAGTGATCGTAACAAAACCGAAATGAACAGTTCGTAAAGGTTAATTTTCGTACCCTGCTTTTAATGTGAAAGTTGATGACTTCCACAAACCGACTACTAAATACCCCACATTGTAACTATAGCCGTTTTCGATCCTTTGCACATGCTACAGCTATTTGCGATAAGCTTAAAAGTAGAAACAATGTTCTCAAGTCACAAACCGGCAGTACTTTGAGAGCCGATAAAGAAACCATGCCTTACAAAGCGATATGTCGGTCTATAGCAAACTATGCAGCCTTGGTGTGGTCTAAGGAATGAGTTCGACGAGAAATCTCAGCAAAAATCTGGATTCGTATTGGCTACGTATTCATGGCAACGTTTCGGACTTATGCCGGCCTGCCACCAGGGACCATATGACGGGCTACGCCTCTTCAATTGTTTGGCTAAGCCCTATCAGCAGACCATCAGGTCTCTCTACGAGTAGACGCTTCCTGTTAAAACGGATCTTTTTCTATATTTGACAGCGCATAGAGAAAGGGACCTAAGGGTAAAAAAATCAATTTGCTTTTATTTTCTTTTTTTGATGTGGACAACATCTGAGCATCGAATGAGACCGATCCCATGCCCCAAAAGTGTTCCCTCCCAGAGATATGTGCGTTTTATGAAAGCGAAGTCGACGATTCCAAGCGCAAATAGAAAGGAACCTAATCTTTAAAATGGCTATCCTGAACAAAACTGGTTTTTAACCTTAGGTCCCTTTCTATTTTGCGCGTCACATATCTGGATTTTGAAGCAAAACAAAACATATTGTTGCTAGAGCAACAAAAAGCGACTTTATACTTTATTAAAGTTTCAAAAATATCCAATAATTTTTATTCTTTTAAAAGTGTTCAAAACAGAATGTGTTGCCGTACGCGGAAAAAATGTACTCTTGGAGTTTTAAGTCACGGAATTGGACTGTTTTTCTATTAGTGACATTACTACAGATTTATCATTTAAGAATATTTAATCTGATGCCAAAACAAACTAAATAAACACAATTAAACTCAGTATAACAAAAGTGAGGTGGGCCTTTATGTCAGAAGGCAAACATCAGTTGAATGCAATTATTATTTTTTACAACTGGGTAGTTTGCAAATAAAATTACAAACAGACTGTCTGATATGTTTTTGTTTTGTTTCTACTGCAGCATGAACAATATTTGACCCGAAGAATTAAAAAATAAATAAATACTTGTTTATGTTAAAAATACTGCAGAATTCAAAGAGTTCATTTAATTTTTGTGATACGCGGGAATCCTGGTAAGAGCAAAAAAAATTTTTTGTAGCACTACAGAAACTTTCAAACTTTAATTTAAAATGTTTTTTAATTTAATATTTATTATCTTGACGGACGAATTCGTGTGATTTAAAGACGAAAGGTACATGTCAAAGCACACTGCAGTTCTGGCGTTTGCAAATTTTAAATATTCAGTTTCCTAAATTTCTTCTTTTCTAAGCATCCTAAAACAATTAGTTTCATCGCCGATTTTTAAATATTCAGCCAATATTGAAAAAACTTCTGCAATAATATCTTCACTATTTTCATTTTTAGATACATACATTTATCATAGCCGATGTTAACCTAATTAAAGTTAATTGTGAGTTTTATACGAAATATTCATTTATTGACTTTTGAGTTTCTGTTTTTGTCTTTTGAATAATAATTATTTTTTTCTCGATTTCAAATGCAATTAATAAATTTAATCGGAATTGTTATATTTTTTTTATGATATTTCCTATATCACAATTGAAAAAGGTGTGGTAAATGTACATATGAACATACAAAATCAAATTACCTGTTTTTGCGAACTATAAACGGACTGAAAATTTTATTTTACGGCCCAATCAGATGAACATCATTACTTTTTTCACTTGGTTTCTTTGACATAGAAATCTGCATTACATTTTCAAACATTCTTTATATTTTTTAAGTTTTGCACTTCAAATGTATCCAGATGTTAAACATTATATTTAAATTGAGTATGTGATATATTTTGCTTCATTAATTTTTTTCAACATTTCTTTTGTTAAAGACATGTTAATAAATTTGGTGTTTTTTAAAAAAGTTGAAATAAACTTCCAATAAATTCGATCAGTTAGTTAGTTATAAAGGCGGTATATAACAACTGTTATGAACTACGCCAGCCAGGGAAGAGCGAGGTTCCGGTGAAAGGGCTAAGTTGAACAAGACATGCAAATTACCAGGAGACAACTTGCTTGGTCTGAAAGTGATTGGAAAACATTTTTATTACTGGCCAGGACCATCGGAGTTATCATGGCACTGACTCTATAAGGTCATGTTATAGAAGCATACTCGTGTATATGTAGGTACAAGGGCGTATCAATACACCCTGAATTTTCTAGCTCTCTTTAAAAGCCATCTGTTAATAGTCTACTATCAAATTTTGACAAAGTTCCGTCATTTAGTTTTTGTTTAACAGCTGTTCAAAAAAGGCAACCTCGTGGATTTTGTTAAAATTGCATAAAGTTCAAAGTTCGAGTGCTCGTTAAACATACAAGGAAAATCTTAATAAATACTATAGGGGCTCTGCACCATCCATTTCTATTTTAAAAAGTGGTTTACTGACTTTCGTTGTAGTGACACAAGTACAAATGACGCTGAACGTTCTGAGCGGCCAGTACACTCGAAAATGTGCAAAAAGTCAACGTTATTGTTTTGGCCGATCCAGGGTAAAAGTGCGTGAGGTTGTGGATGCCATGCGAATTTCATATGGCAGTGTGGTTTCGATTTTACATGATCAGTTGAGTTTAAGAAAGCTGCCTGCAAGATGTATGCTGCGTTATCTCGCAATCAACCATAAATGTAATCGCGTAACAACTTCAAAGGATTGTTTGGCTTTTTTTTAGCTGCAATTCCATTGAGTTTTTGCGACGTTTTGTAATTGCGGGTGAAACATGGATCCATTACAACACTCCGAAGACCAAGCAGAAGACGGTCAAGGTGACTTAGTCGACCATTTAGGTGATGGCAACAGTTTTTTGGGATGCATGCGGGATAATCAACATCGATTACCTTCAAATGGGGAAAAAAATAAACGGCAGCATTATTGGACCGATTTAAAGACGATTTGAAAAAGCCGACTTCAGATGGTGGAGATTCAGCTGCAACGATGAAATAATTAAATGCATATTTTATCGACCTCGACAAATCATTATTTTTGGAAGGGAAACGTTGAACTAAGTGTATTGATCTTAAGGGGGATTCTGTTACTGTGCTTTATTCGAAAAGTCACGGAATTAATGATATGCCCCCTTACTTGAATGATCATATACATAGACTGACTTAGTACTGACCCTAAGGCCGACGAGGTGTTTAGGTTAGTGTACTTTATATGCTGGCAACCATAAGCCTTAGTCTCAAAGCCAAGTAAAAGTTTCTTAAGAAATGCATTAGCACTTCAAATCTATTATAAAACTGTAGGCTTCAAGCAATGATAATAAGATAGGGATATTAATTTCAAAATGTGATAATTTCAAACTGATGGCAAAATTTCAATTACAGTGTCGTCCAATTTTTTATGAAATTGACAATTCATTTATAATATCAAATGTGTGCTTTATTTTCAGATGCAGTGATCACTTGCGCCGATTTCAAAGGGTATGACGAAAATAAATCGAATTTGAATATTGCGAGTTTTGGTGCCCCTGAGATGAATTCTGGGCCAGTTGAAATAACTCATGCTATCAGGAACAAAAAATATTGTGACAATACTTCCAGCATTCCTCCTTCAGTTAATTACAAATGCATATTAAATAGCTCACTACATTCCACATCAACTAATGCTGACTTTTCAAATTTAACCAACGTGTCGTCAGGCTCTCCTGGCCTTGCAGAAAAGCTAGGCGAAACTATAACTGAAGATGAAAAAGATGGTATAAAAACATCATGTATGGCTTCACCAGGTCCATTGCTTGTTTGTAAAGAAATAAGTAATTTAAGCAGTGGAGTAAACTATAAAATACAGACAAACCAAATTGAATCCGCAGAGAATGTTCAGTGTCCTCTCTGTCCACATAATTTTACGGAAATGAAGTCATTCGACAATCATCTGATAACATTGCACAGAATTGATAGAAATGGGTTGCTGCAGATGATAAGCCAATTACAAACCGCTGCTTTAAAAGAAACAGATATATCGCAATGTGGAGATATTAGGAGTAATTCAATAATAGCTTTAGATGGTGTTATTTCCCTAAGTGATAGCAACGGTTCTGGTTTGAAAGATTCGACGAATGAGTTGCACTGCTGTCAGAAATGTGATTCCAGTTTTAGGCGGGAGCAGGAACTGCTTTTACATGCACAACAGATGAATCATTATAGTGTTCGACAAGGAGAGTATGTTTGTCTAGCTTTCAACTCCTCGCAGAATCCGTGTTCGTTACGTTTTCAAACTGCAGCTGCAATGTGTAAGCACTACAATGATATACATATAAATTTGGTCATTTCGGAACGGCATGTGTACAAATATCGTTGTAAGCAATGCTCATTGGCATTTAAAACACGAGATAAGTTGTCAACTCATATTATGTACCATACCATTCGCGATACTACAAAGTGTAGGATTTGTATGAGGAATTTTCGCAGTACGCAGGCCTTAGCAAATCATATGGAATTAAGTCACAACGAGCCCAGTGATTTTACTAAATGCGGTAACTTTGACAATATTTCATTCAAAAATTCCTCAGGAAGTGAACCCAACCCCGCAAACTATAAAATGGATTTATTTCCCACTCAATTACCGGACACATACCAAAATGAAATACAGGCGGGACATTCTCAACCACCCGATCAGCAAGAACAAACCGCCGCACTAACGGCGTTACTTAAAAAATATCCTGCGATTTCACACGCATTATTTCAAAACCTAAAAAAAAAATTAGGCTCAAACTACCAAGAATTGAACAACATACTTAATTTGCAGCAAATAGCTGCTGCCGCGGCGGCATCTGGTTTGGTCCTTAATCCCGTTGAGATGTTAAACATTATTCAATTCCATCATCTTATGTCATTAAACATAATGAATTTAACACCTCCATTAATAATAGACAATATTGACGCAGGTTCTATGATGCAAACAAATTCTCTAACTGAGGATAAAATAAATCAACAAAATATAACGTCTTCAGATATAACTACACCACCTTTAAAGATAATTTCTACACCAGAAGTGATAGACATCCAAAACTCGAAGCATAAAAAGAATGCTCAGATGGTCTCTAGCGCACAGGTAAGCACATGCTAATACTAATGTAGGATTATTCCATGTTATATTTACCGCGATATTTACCCAATAAACAGGATTTCCACACAAGCTTATTATACCTACAACCATTTTTCCTTACAACACTTTAATATATTTATCGTATTAAATTACTCGGATTCTAAGAAGGTCTAGTTTATCCAAAAGTTTATTAAAAACACAAATACATGGTACATTATCCTCACACCGTTAGGTACATTATGGCCAAAAAATTGCAAAATAGCCAAACATAAGTGTGCTCTTGCGTCTGCCACTACGCTCAGCCAAAATGTCAAAATTACTCTTTATTTGTACTCTTTGCAAAATTTGCCTGGTGAACCAATTTGTCGAGCTACAGTTCTCTTTTTGAGGTGTTTAGTGCGTCCCAATCAATAGTAACCATTTTAACCAATGTCCGTCCACAAAAAAACGAAATTAGTTTAGCAAATACTCAAAAAACTCATAATGCAAAACTTCAGGAGCTAATTTTGTTCCTTTGACCGCTTTCGTGCTCTTAACAGACAGATGGACATGGCTATGTCGTATTAGAATTTGAAGAAGATAGATAATTTATATCTAACTGCAGGGTGTCCGCTCACAATTTTGTGGTGTTTCAAACCGAACGAATAATCTGGTATACCATTCACCTTATCCGTGGGTATACAATATTTATAAATTGTAATAATTAATCAATGAAATGCATCGAATCAATTAATTATAGCACTTTAGTTTTGTACAAATTTCTTTAAACTATCAGTTTGGGTTAATTGTTAATTACAATTATCCCTTCTCATGCAGATAAACTCATTACAAATTCGCCGATGAGACCTCTTTTAACCTGAAAAACATGTTTTTATGTACGTGCGCAGTATCTCTTACTCATATCTACAGCGATTTAAGACCAATTCGTTTGCTAACCTAGTAACTTTCATAAAATGCTAGTTTAGATAACTAAATTGAACACAAGTGATATGAACTTGCGATTAGGTTTGCATTCTGTTTATTTTTGAGTAATTCAGTCTGTCGTCCAGTCCGCAGGCGTTTCTCTATGTCTTGCGCGTTCACCGTTGTCAGTGTTACAGTTCTCTCGTCCGTCTCTAAAACAAAAAAAATAAAGATTAAAAAAATAATTTATTTTCGGACATACTAAACAAACAGAAAACTACTAAACAAACAAAACAACTAAACCACAGCACTCAAACCAATAAATACAATATCACACCAAAAAGCCAAAACAACAAATAATAGAGAAAAACGAAAAAACATAAAATCAACATCAATAAAAACAGAAAAATTCTCAACATTTTGGGTTTATTTATTGAAGTCTAAAGTCGGAAAGGGTAGAATCCCTTAACGGCTTTGACGCCCTTTCCGATTTAATATAAAAACTTTTGAAGATTTATCCAGACAGTGACATTGTCGTTGCTGGAGATTTCAATGTACATAATTCCGCCTGGCTTTCACATTCGAGCCATACAACTCCGGAGGACCAATACGCCGAGGTCTTCGCCGCACAAAATCACTTGACGCAACTAGTTAATGAACCGACACTTATTCTTTGTGTAGAAGGGCACCAACATAACATTATTGACCTTTACTTAACTTTGCACCCTGAAAAGTACGAAGTTAATGTACTTGCACATCATGTTAAGTCCGATCACTGCATTCTTTCAGCATCTTTTCCGTATTCCGCATTTCGTGTAGCTTCAATACCAGCCCCAAAGCTGACAGTTTTTTCTACGAAAAGGCACGTTAGGATGAGCTCAACCACTTTTTCCAGCATTTCAATTGGAAACTTTGCATTATTGATAAAGACGTAAACACTGAATTAATCCAAAATATATTTTTATCTGGAATAAAGACTTTTGATCCAAATAAAATTATGTCGGCTGAACCAGCCAAAAACAGTTGGTTTAACCAGGCATGCAGGGATGCTATCAGATCTAAGGAGGAAGCGTTCAGAAATTGGTGTTTGAACAAAAACTCCATTACTGAACTGCTGCGAAAACAGGCAAGTTGTTTCTGCACGAACAACGTCTACGTATAAAGGTTCTTACTTCTCCCAGGGGAAGTAAGAACTTTTGGCCGTTTGTAAGAAGAGTAAAGGATATCCCAACTCTTGCTAAAGACGACCAGGCATATCAGGTTGATAAAGCTAACCTTTTGACTGAAATATTTCCAGGAAATTCTTCCTTGCTGGAAAGCAATGAACCACTCCCTGCGATCAAAAAAGTATCAAGTTCCATGCCTCAGATATTTTTTTCGAACACGTGGAGTTAAAAGGGTTCTTGCGAACTCCGATGTAAATAAATCTTAGGGCCCGGATGGTATTTCGGCACTTGTCCTATGTAGGTGATCTTCGACGCTAGCCCGTCCATTACGCAACCTTTTCAACCTTGCTTACCGTGCTGGTCTTCCCAGCGTGTTGGAAGGTCGGGAATGCAGGATTATTGGTGAAGCCAATAATCCTGCGAATTATCGGCCAATTGCGATTTGGTCTGCGCTCTCTACGGTAATGGAGAGCATGGTGAACCACCATCTTGTGAGTTATTTAGAGACCAACGATCTGCTAAGTGATCGACAGTATGGCTTCCATAGAAATCGCTTTACCGGAGACCTGTTGGTGTTCTTGTCGCAGCGTTGGAGTCGGTCTATCCTCCAGTTTGGTGAGAGTAAGGTCGTGGCTCTGGATATATCCAAGGCCTTTGATAGAGTCTGGCACGGTGCACTTATTACAAAGCTGATCGCTTTTGGTGTTGGTAATACGTTTGCTCGATTTATATCGAGCTTTCTTAGAGATCGCACTATTAGAGTAGTTGTAGATGGGTTCTCATCCAACACACATAGGCTGACCGCAGGTGTACCACAGGGCTCTGTCTTTTCTGCCTCTTTATTTCTTATTTTTATTGCAATCTTTTGGGACAGACCGTCTTTTGCAGATGACAGTAACCTCTGTCATTTATATTCATTCGACCGTAGGCCGAGTCTTCAAGATATTAAAGGCAAAGGGCGAATTATGTACAAGACAGTGCTGCTTGTTGTCTCAAAAGCGATTCGCTGACCCAACAATATCGTAAATTTCTATCGATGGTACGGATATTAAAGAATCAAAAGCTCTTCATGTTCTGCGCATGAAAATACAATGTGACGCTCCTTGGGCGAGACATGTATTTGAAGTGTCGAAAGAAGCACTCAAGTGCATAGGCTTTTTAAAGCGGTGCAAGAAATATTTTACTCCTTCTGATCTTTTCAATATCTATACAACTTACATCAGGCCGAATATGGAATACAACACCTTTATATAGGCAGGTGCTCCAAAATCATCCGTGTTCAAAAGAGAGCGACGGTGCTGATTGGTGACAGTACGATATCCAAGTCTATTGTTTCCCTTGAGCATCGTCGGAGTGTGGGTTGCGTGACGCTGTTCCATCGTTACTTTCATGGTGTGTGTTCATCAGACAATCGTCGTTTTATTCCTGACGTGAGGATGTTCGGCAGGAGTACGCGACTTTCTAGGAATTCACACCCGTATGTTATCGATTGGCCAGTTGACCGCACTATACACTGCAGATCAAGATCGTTTTTGGCGCGTACACTGCGAATGTGAAATCGACTTCCGACAAATGTATTTCCACTAATTGCGACATCCAGAAGTTAAAAGCAAGTGGCAAAATTAAAATGGTACTTGGTATTTCTAATACCATTAGGAAAAAAACAGTTTTATACGAACTATTTTTCAGATCCACTTGCCATTTGTTTTGCATGACAAAATGTTTTTGTACGTTTTTTCTTAAAAAAATTATGGTTTTATATGAACTATTTTTGACACTAACACAATTTGCGGTTTTTTCTTATAAGAGATGTTCTTACATAAGTTCCGGTCTAAAGTAACATCTTAACCGGAAAATAAAGATATTGTATAAGGCGCACACAATTAACAAAAGTATTAAAACCAGAAATTCTAAGTAAGGGATAATCAAATAACTTAAACACTTATTTATGTATAACGTTGGTAAATCTTTGAATCTAGAACGATGAACGCTCCTGTTATTTTTGTTTTTTAAACTAATATGACATAACATTTGTAAATAAAAATTCCTTTTTATTCCATTCTTGCCAACGTTTCACCAATTGTTTTGACTTCGGGATACGTCTATTTAAATAAAAACATCACAAATTACAAATTATCTCCTAAATGAAAAGATTTTATAGCTTATAGTACTCTTATTATATTAAATTTTTTTGTTGTAAGTGAATAGTTGACCTTTAGTGTTGTTATTTTATAAAATTATTTTTCATAAACACACAATTTCAGACACATAACGTAAATACTGAGAACTTAAATTAAATATCACAGAAGCTTATATTGCAACACGTTTACTGACGCTAATGTTGTTCGTGTCCTCTTTAAATTCATTGTTTTTAGTAAAGTTGCTTTTTCTCCCATTCGTCAATAATCTTTGTTTTGAGCATGTCTACGTTGGATCTTCTCTCAGTGTTCTGTAAGTATTTTTGTCTTCTAGTAAACTGTTTACTTTATCTCTGTAGCCTGTTGTTAATACCAAAATATAAGTAGAATAGACTTCGGCGAGATTATTCAAGAAGAAGTCTCATTTCGTCCAAATTCGACTTCAAATTTGAATATGCTAAATATGTAAATTTGTAATTATTTTATAAACATTGGTTTGTAACATATTTACCGTGCAGAGATACGTAATGGCAACAAACTTAAATTTTATTTCTCGTATAACGTCAAACAATAGCAACAATTTTTTAATGTTTTTCTTTGTAGCTAGCAAATGCCCGCTACTTCGTGAACGGAATAATCCTGTCTTCACTTGTCTACAGTCTATCTACTATCATCCAGTTCGCTTTATATCGTTTATCTCTTTTTTATATTTTTCTCGTCTTGACCCCTTTTTTAATCTGATGTCCCACTTCTGGATAATTCACCAAGTTTTTTCTTCCTTTTTTTATTTGCCATATTATCGATTTTACTATCACTATTTTCGTACTTTTTTTTATCCCTATTTCTATTCTCTGTTAAATAAGTTTTTTTACTCTAGTGCTATGTAATAATCCTGCTTTATCACTTTACGTATATCGCCCTGTTTTATTTGATATGTAATATTAAGTGTTGTTTTCCATTTCGCCGCTTTTAGACCATTTATATTTTCTTATAAATGTCAAAAAAAACATTTAAGTTTCAAATGAAAAAAATCTTGTAAATTATGCCTAGGTATTTTTTTGGAATTTTGGAGGCGAATGTCGGCGCCAGAAATATTGAAAACAACAGGTTAAAAGGAAAAAAATCTGAAAATCTGGGTTTTTTCTGTAGTTATTTTTTTCCACTACGTAAGGTATTTTCCCACATGTATGAGGGATTTCTTTATTTTTTAATGAATGCGTTTGAGACCATCCCTTTCGGCATTAAAGCAATATCATCTGTACATAGTACAGCAGCTTCATTTTGCACCAGTTTAAAATCAGATACTTGCGGTACACCAGCAGGAATATTTCGAAAAGATTAATGCGATTTGTCAACATAAACAACAAAGGAATATTTCGAAAAGATTAATGCGCGTCGTCAACAACAAATGATATTTCTGACAGAAAACTTTTTATACATTTTAAAAGATATATGTGACGCGCAAAATAGAAAGGGACCTAAGGGTAAAAACCAGTTTGGTTCAGGAGAGCCGTTTTAAAGATTTAAATACGTGTATCTTTCATAAAACGCGCATATCTCTGGGAGGGAACACTTTTGGGGAATGGGATCGGTCTCATTTGATGATCAGATGTTGTGCACATCAAAAAAAAATAAAGTGAAAATTGATTTTTTTTTACCCTGAGGTCCCTTTCTCTATGCGCATTCACATATAGGGTATACGAATCTCGCTGTTTAGAAATCAATCCATTGTGCCGTATGGATTCAAAATTATTTTTGATGTCCAGAAAAACTATTACAGTGTTACCTTTTATTGTTGTCTATTAAGTTTTTGCTTTACCTGATGTATAGTTAAATGTTGCCTTCAGAATCCAAACTTTTCTTCTTTCAAAGCAAAATTATTTTCTGTTATATCCTTTATTCTTTGCAAAAGAATTTTTTCAAGAACTTAACCAAGGCGATTAAGCATACTTATAGGGCGGTAGCTTTTGGGGATCTTTGAAACTTCTTCATTTTTTTAATATCGGAACGACTTTTGCTTTCCTCAAAAGTTTCGGAAAATTTCCATTTCTCAGACAACAATTATAAATGTTGGTAATAACCTTAAGAAGTAAGTTCGGCGTTGTTTCAAGACTACTGGTTTTATTTAACATAATATTTTTGAAGTTTTCAATACAACATTTAACTTTATTCAAAGGTGTTGCTTCTCTATCTCTTTGTGCTAAGATTTGTCTGTCAAGCCATTCTATATGTCGGAGAACTCTTTGCTCATATGGATGAAACATTTAATGAAATTCGGTGAGAATCTTCGATATCTTGTTAAAAAGAACCGAGATTTTCCTCTCCGAACTTTGGATAATATTTGTCGTTTTTGACATACAGTGCCGGACAAAATTATTGGCACAGTGTCAATTTTTTAATAAAACCTCAAATAATATACAAAAGAACACAAAATATTTCTTCATTTTAAAAGTGAACTTATTATATTCGTATTCGTAAAAAACATATTTCAAGGTCGACTTTTATATGGACAAAATTATTGGCACACTTATGGGAAAATAAAAAAAAAATCGTTTTTTTTATAAGGTTAATGTTTTGTAGCATACCCTTTTCTTTTAATTACATCATATAACCTCTTTGGCAGGGAACCGGTTAATTTCTTTGTAACATCTGCACCGATATTTTGCCATTCTTGTCTCATAAAATCCTTCAGTTGGTCTCTTTTGGAAATGTTATGATTTCTTATCCTTCTTTCAAGTTTTTCCCAAAGATGTTCAATTGGGTTCAAGTCTGGAGATTGCGGTGGGTGCGTCAGAACATTATAAATAACACACATGCGCACAATGTTAGATGTGTGCTTGGGGTCATTGTCGTGTTGGAAATAGTAGTCTCGTCACATATCGAGCTTCTCTACATATTTTTACATTTTCTTTGAGAATATTGAGGTATAGGGTTTTGTCCATAATTTCGCCAATAAAAACCAACTCGCCAACGCCGGAAGCAGACATGTAACCCCAAACCATTACACCTCCTCCACCATATTTTACGGTACCAACTGTGTTTTTTATATTAAATTCTGTATTAGGTTTACGCCACACCAATACTCTACCGTCTGAATGGAAAATGTTGAATTTGCTTTCATCTGAAAACAGTACAGTGCTCTAAAAGTCTTCCGTTTTATTTGTGTAATCCTGGGCGTACTCAAACCTCTTCTTCCGATTTACCTCACTTATAAGTAGTTTTCGTCTTGCTACTCTAGCATTGTACCCAGCACGATGCAACGTTCTTCGAATTGTTTTGGGATGAATTTTCTTATAGAACTCCTCATTTACCTCGGCTGCGATCTGCGTCGACGTCAATTTAGTATTATTTTGATTTTTCGGACTATTTTTGTCTCCTCTTTAGAACTAAGTGCTCGTGGTTGACCAGTGTGTTGACGACTTCAGAGAGTTTTCTCTCTTGCAAAACGTTTTATAATACTCCGAATTGTAAACCGACTACGCTCCATTAATACCCCGATTTCTGCGTACGATTTATTTTGTCGATGCAGGTGTAAAATGATTTTTCGCTCTGCTTTAGTCATTTTTTTTGGTTTTCTGCACATGTTCGTGCTCGTTGCTATTCACTGCTAATGTTATTTTCAACTTTGCAAGTGCGTCAGTGAAACAAAACGGTACAATCGTGTCATGATCTGCGTAACTGGGTTGCCAGAACAAGCCACAAGATAATATTATAATGATTTTTATTGGGTGTGCCAATAATTTTGTCCGTGTCAAACCCGACTTTATTTTGCATTTCATTATTTTTTTTTAAAAGAGGAATATTTTTTTTTAAATTTTTTGAATAGTTTTGAAGAATAAGTTTCGATTTTAAATGATTAAATATTTGTCTTTGTTTTGCATGATTTTTGTTGTTATTCAAAAGTTCTCTCTGTGCCAATAATTTTGTCCGGCACTGTACATTTTCCACATTCAGCTGAGAAATTATTGCAAATTCAAGGTTTTTTGTGTGGTACAATTACTGACATATTGACGTATAGTGTTCCAATTTGCTTTATGGTACAGTGCAATTTGTGTATACTTCGTATTTAGTGGAACCAAGTTTCTGCAAGCCGTTGGGATTTGATCTGATTTTAGCAGACCTGGACAAGTTTCCAGTTGCGAAAATGAAAGTCCGGAGTTCGTGAGTAAAATATCCACAACAGAAGCCATTTGCGGCGATTGGCGCTGTGTGAACCTGGTGAAGTTACTGAGGCTCTGAGTGTAGTAGTTGTAGTTCATCTGGTGGCTAAAAAGACTTCTGTCAGCTCGATTGTTATGGTAACAGTTCCAGCTTGTGTGTTGGGCATTAAATCGCCAACACCAACAAAATCCTTTGTAACTCTAATAATTTTTATCCAAATAATTAATAACATAACAACATTGGAGGAGTACTTTGGATAATATAATAAGATGCCGTTAGCCTGACTGGTCGTTTGTTTATGGGAATTAAAACAGAAATTGTTTCTAAACATAACGTCATAACAGATATTATTTGTAATTGCAAGTAGGGCTCCACCCCATTGACTTGCTCTGTCTTCCCTGTAAATTATGTAGTTTATCAAATTGGATTTATAGTTTGCTTTTAAACATGTAGGTTGAATAAAAAGAATGCTTGGAGTTAGACTTGCAGAACATGAAAATGACGCACGAAAGGGAAAGGAATCGACAGCACTTCTCGCTCAACACACAGTGGAAAGGAAGCCAACTTTCAATGTGTAAAAATACTCGACAGAGAAAATATAGAGAACAAACGATACACTTTAGGGTGTCCTAGATTACAACAATGAATTCAGAACTCAATAAACACAAAAGATGACAAAAAAAAATGCAATGCTACAATACTACGTTTCGGATGGAGCTCGTAAACATTTTAAAACCAAAGTAGTTTCGCAAATCTTATAGCTCACGAAAAAGATTTTGGAATGCCAGCTGAGTGGAATTTTCATCCTACTTCTAATGGTCAAGGGCATGTGATGGAGCAAATCTGAAAAGAAATGCAGCGAATTATATCAACACATTACACGCGACACTTTATACCATGCGAAACGAATTTTTTTTAAGAAACTTAAAAACCTTTTAGTAGCAAAGGAGACATTGAGAACACTGCTGCGGTAGCAATCGATGGTACCGCTCAATACCATGCTTTTTTACTGCTTGGTGATGGAAGACTCAAGTTGAAAATTTTTTCTGCTTAGCTCTAATCAATGCAAGCTCTTTCCAAAACTTAAACGCAAAAAAAGGGTTGACAAAGAAAGACGGTAAATAAGGAGTACGAACGACTGTGTATTTGAAAATTTACAAAACTTGAACATTTCATCATCAACAATATTATATTAAGTGTAAAAAATATATATGATACAAAATATATTTAATGTGATAAAAATTAGATTTTATTATATTAAACATTTTATTTTTTATTAATTTAATTGTTTAGCTAATTAATTATTATAACAGATAAATAAAAACGTAATTTTTCTATAATTCTATATAAAAACAGTTTTTTTGTTCCAGAGGTGGACATACTGTGGGTATTATACCGTTGGAAACCTTAACTTGTCTAGTCTCTCAGTATAAGAATTCCTTTTAAGTGTTAAAGAAGCATTTACACAAAATTATAAAAAAAATCAAAACAGTGTATATGTGACAGCGCATAGAGAAAAGGTCCTAAGGGTAAAAAAAAATCAATTTTCACTTTTTTTATTTTTTTGATGTGGACAACATCGGAGCATCGAATGAGGCCGATCCCATGCCCCAAAAATGTTCCCTCTCAGAGATATGCGCGTTTTATGAAAGTGATGGTACACCAAAGACACACGTATTTAAATCTTTAAAATGGCTCTCCTGAACAAAACTGGTTTTTACTCTTAGTTCCCTCTCTATTTTGCGCGTCACATATGCAGAAGTTAAAAAAACGTTGTTTTGAGTAACAAAACATTTGTTTTAATAAATAAATAAATCGCATCCTTCTAAGAGACCATAAAGGTGGTAAAGGAAAAGACTTAAGCTTTCTTTTCAGAAAATTGAAAAAATTCGAATTCTTTCGTATGTTGAAATGGATTAAATCTTCATGCACATATTGCTGACTCAGGTAAATAAGTTCATAAAATAGTATGTAGTTCACTTTTTTATGCGTTTACTTCATTGATCAAGCAAAGTGCCACTGTTCTGGCCCAACAAACTTTAACGAATGAAATACAACAAAACAATGTATTCTACTTAACACACAAACAAAACAATTATCACTATTTACCACTTGATGTAGAAAAAAACTGATTTTATAACATTGTTGTGCGACAACCAACTATTTCTGAAAGTAATACAAATCCATCTTACCACACAAGCAAGGTGTCCGTCCGTCCATTGCTTTGTAGTCCACATTTAATTGAAGCCAATAAGCAATATTTAAATTTTTTACAATGAGAACACAATCAGTACAGAAATTTGGTAGCACTTGAGAGTCAGCTGTGGTTCAGTAGGAAAAACAAAACTAAAATTAGAAAAAAGAAGAGAAGTTTCGACAAGGATATATAAACTTCCTTGTTTCCTTAATTATATTTTGGGATAAGCAGAAGGTTGGTCAGGCGAAAAAAGGAGATATTAAAATGCTACAAAGTTTTTATTAACATTTTTAATGAACACAATAAACAAAGGCTACGCAAGTGTTAAAAAGTCAAAAGACCAGTTATCGAAACGAATTTACAATTTTAAAAATACAAAAATCAAAAGCATTAAAAACTAAAGCTTAATGAAAATAAAATAAGCGTTTTTGGCCGCCATCCAGCGACTAATCCTCCGAGGGAGCTGCTGAGACAATAGCATCACGCCTGGAAGCTGCAGGTTAAGTCCGCCGACAATATTTTTACTCGACAACAAAAAAAACCAAACGAAAAAAGAAGAAAGTTTATCAATTTTTTTTATGCAGAAGAGGTGAAATTTTGGGGAATTTTTCTTTAGAAAATACCTTTCTAAATTTGAGGAAGTGCGCGATCGAACCAGGCTAGCGGACTTCGATCTAAAGGAGGGTATTTGCCTAGTTTTTTTTGCCACAGCGTCGCCTTTTCTTGAAAAAACAAAAAAAAGATAATAATATGAAGAAAAAAACAAGGGACAAGACGGACGACAAATTGATAGTATACTTACCTACGTACAACACACAACGCTACAAATTGCTCTCAACCACCATCCGGCTATCACCTTCCGATCCGGATCTAAGGAATTGGCGTCCTGTACATAGGTTTCCAGAAATTGCTCCAGATAAAACCTGCAAAGAAGCCACAAAAAGAAAATTTAACATTTTATCATTGTGATCTTTTATAATAACTTTCATTTCACTTTAAGTACCTTTTTTGTATTTATCGCAAAGTCCATAATTTGTTTTAATGAAGAACGTGAATCTGTATACTTATAAACATAATGTTTTTCAAAGATTAATATGTTCCAAATTAATCTTTCGTTGTGTTTTTCCCACAACATGAGGCGAATGTTTTACATTGAATAAATAAAGAGTTTGTTAAACTTTAATACATAAATTCCAAACATTTTCAATATAAATCAATATTTTGAGGTATCATGGTGGGACCAAGCCGTGATTGCGAGAGGGCGGGAATTCCTTGGCATTTGTGCGTCTACATAACATCATCTTGAGAGTAGGAGAGGTTCATAGGTTTTTTTGGGTATGTAAGACTCGCCGTTGCATTCTGTGACATTGCATCGGGATTCTTATATTTTTTTTGTATACAACATAATGTTATAGCCCGGTATGATTTGATTTTTTGTAGCTGTTGAAGCTTTCAGGTTTTTTTGGCAAAGGACCACCCCCATCCGGTGAGCTTAACCGCGCTAAACGCATACCGGCACTGTCGACAACCGTACACAAATTTACAGGTAATTGGCATTTTTCCCACACGTAACAAATAAGAAAATCAAAGGGTGCAAAATGCAATTTGGCAGTAACATACTATTTAAGAATGAACTTTTGCATTAAGAAATTCACAAACCTTTCTTGTATCAGTCTAACCAAGTTCGAGTGCTTGAGTTAAACAATCATTATCTTTGTGATACTGTCAAGGCAAAACCCCAAACACAAATCTATTGGAAGACAAAATAGTCTTTCTATAAACACACCTGCTGATTCAATTGGAACGCGTAAGTTCTTTGGGCCAATGGAAGACGTTCTTAATATTTGAGCAAATATGTTTAGATTTAGATATAGCTCCCACATAAATGTTTAACCAAATTTAATAAAAACAAAGAAATTTACTCAAAATTTCAAATAGGGCATTATTTTTAATGTGGATTGTAGAATATAGTCGGCCACTTAAAATTGATTTCATTTGTTTATTTTTCCTAAAATTAATCTAATAGCCAACTCTAACATAGTTTAAGTCTTAATTTAATAATAAATTTGCTACTGCTGTGCAAGCTTCTATTTTCTGTTCGCCACACATTTACATATGTTTCTAATAAAGAAAGTACAGGTAATTTTTATCATTCTCCGTTTATCGTATGAAGCTTACATTTTTTTTAGTATTTTTATTATTTTGTATTGTCCTAGAGGATAATATATATTATTTATATTATTCCCTAAAGCAGTTCGTATAGTGGAAACGGCCAGTCTCTCTGTCATTTTGCGCTATTGCTGTTTATTAATAAAAAAAAAACATATCGGTTAACCTTTAGTTTTTCGTGAACATGACTCGTTTGGTCAAAGCTATCAACGCCCCTCTAGTGATTTTATAGAACTCTACTATCTCTGGTTTTTTACTGGATTACTTAACGGTAACCCCCTCGTTACAACATTATAGTTAATAGACAATTATGTTATACTTTATTAATACGTCAATGAGATAAGTTCATTATCATAACAAAATATGGAAGTACCGACCTTATGACCGATTGCTATACATGTCCTTTGCGAGCGCAGAGTTCCATCAAGTATAAAATTGCACTAATACCCCAATATGAGTCGGTAATTGGGACCGACTAAACTGGACGCAATGCAAAACAACGCAAATCGAATAATTTTTCCCCACAAATTTTATGAGGACTTGTTTCAGAATTTTTTTTTTTAAAAAAGTTGAAATTTTTTACAACAATTAAATGCAGGCATATACTTATATTTATGCTATCCATAACTTTTTTATAATTTCCAAAAAATTGTCACATCATTGTTTTGATTTGATTGCTGTTTATATTTTTGAACACAGTTTTTTTTTTGTTTCTTTTAAATTTGTTTATGTTTATCGACCTTTTTTGTGTATGTATATTGCCAGTTTATATTCTTATCGGGTTTTAAAGGTTATATATGATGCAAAAAAATGAATGATTATTCATTTCATTGTTCTCATTCGACGTTTCGCTAGGATGTTTTCTATTTTTCATTTTGTAAAAGTGTGAATTACAACATAATCTAGTTATACCAGGTTTGTTGTTGTTTATCGTATAGGAAACAGCAAGTCACCGAATTCTAAGCAAACACATCATCTTCTAGTAGACGCACGTTTCCTTGTTGGAGTGGGCCGGTCATCGGTACCATATATGTGTGCTGCCGACGATGTCTCTACTTATTTAACGATTTATATAAGTATATGCAAAACATTGATTGATTTTGCATATGCAAAGTATAAGGTTGAGATGATAAAAGCGACGCACTAAAACAATTCCTACCATATTGACAGACAGTCCGACTGACGTTTTTACAAAATGAGAACATTTATATTCGTTCATACACATACATATGTCTATGAGTTCAAAGTTTCTATTTATAGAACAACGGTGTTGTTGACACTGCAATGAAGGCAGGCTTCCCTTTTGTTACATTCTTTGTGTTTTTTGTTTAGTGATGATCCGACCCAAACCCCGGATTAGTGTATATGGTTATTAAGAAGCTATTTGCTAATTGATGTAATAGCTATTGATGTCAACAAATTACCCATTGTGATATTCCTATTCGATACATAAACAGGTTTAGACACTTTTTATTCAAAGTATTCAGCAAGTGGAAGATTTGTGATATTTGATTCCATGTATGGAATTGCAGTTACCATGTACTACTACCGCTGCCACATAAGAATATTTATTTTTAGACCATATAATATGTGCAAGAGTGGTGAAAAATGCGGTCCAAAGTATAGATCGCAGTACACGGGCTCGTGGCATTCATATGACCGAAATCGAATTTCATTATGAAAATGTAACAGTTGCACATGGAATAAATAAATAAAAATACCTCTATATCTTATATATTCCGTGTTTTATTAATATATAAAATTGTTATATCCTTAATGGAAAACCCTGTACTTCGATCATACAACGTTGCTTATCGACTGTCAAATTAGGTCGTGGTTTATAATTTAATTCCTTAATTTTTCTTGTTGGAGCTATAATTAATCAATAATTAATCGGATTTATGTCTTGACCTGAAATATGTAGAATTAAATTGTTGTAAAACATTAAAATTATTGTCCATCATATCCGCAGTTAGTATAAAAGGCCAAAAAATGGATGGATTGCTTTGTGAATCATCAGTGCTATCAGTATATTTACAGTTCAACAAATTTTAATTTTAGAGCCTTGACGTCGTTTGAATGTATATTGAATATTATAGACTATAAAGATGCATAAAACAGTAAAATTATAAATGATTATAATTATAAACTTCACACAAGGTTAGAATGTCGACTGTACCTATATAGCCAATCAGAGTGGTACGAGTTGCGAGAATCCCTTATGTAGATATTAAGAAACTTGTATGGTCCAGTACACGGCCTGTTGTACGCTCGTGTTCGATCGTTTGACAATTTTCGTTTGTAACGTTGCAAACACCTTTTCCGGTTTTCGTTTTTTTGGTTGGTGGAAGCAATAGCAAATAAAGTTCACAATTTTGTATATTTGCCATGCACCACATTTTCAAACATGGAATTATAAGTAACTTTCATGAAAAATGTTTGTACTACCAAAAATATTTTAACTAGATCCACCTGTAAGTATGACGATCAACTCAGAGTCTCGAGTTAATTCTACTTAGCCACATATTAGCAAATAACCTTGAGGCAATTTGTCAGCGTTCAAAGGTTGTTTCTGGTTTAACATACATCCGCTGTTGAACCCATTTAAATTCAGATTTTATTCAAATTTGGTACAGTATATAACGATAGAAAAATAACCAATCTTGGAAGAATTTGAACTATAAACGTTCATTTTTTGATATAGTTGGGGCCCAAAATCTGCTTTCAGTGTACATATGGGTTTTGAATAACATTTAAACCAAAAATTAAAACTTTTGGGCAATTTGGCTAAATTTCTGTGTCAGGAAAAGCATAATTCATATCACATATTTAAAAGATACATTTTTTTAAATCTGAATAAATTTAGAACCTACCCAGGAGTCCGGCCACGCCCGTCTTTTGTTTTGTTATAATATATTATAAAAAAAAACAAATCTATTAGTAGCAAGTAAATACTGCATTCTCATAGTCTATAAATAAGGTTAACTACTTTACTTCTGAATGGAAAACACTTCTCACGTTAATGCCTTTTAATTAATACAAAACCCGAAGGCCTGTTTTTTTGAAACACGGTTTAAAAAAACACGGAATGCCTCTTTTCTAAAAATGCATAACAAATAAAAAATTAAAGGGTGTATGTTATAAACTTAAGTTACTTTTTCCGTTACTTTAAATTAAATCAGTTAATTTAGACATTTGAATATTTTAACGTTACTTTTATGTTATTTCAATGTCAATTTTGAATTTTATTTACGCTAATAACGTCAATCTTATGTTTCAATTGATATCGTTTGGTAAACACATCGTGTTAACTGAGTATAAGATCTCTTTATGTTTAAGTCTTTTGCTTGCCTGATCATGTTCAATTTGTTTATGTTAACAACGATTCGACAAGGGAATTTTGTCACAACGATTCGATAGGAATTAAATATTTTTTAATACCAACGATTCGACAAATGCGTTAGTTCAAGCTTACACGCCGACGATGATAGAATTGAGTAAGAAATATATTTTTTGTTTAACTTATAACCTAAGTTATTTTGTAATGTTTTACAAATCGTTTTAGATAATAAAACATAAAACCATAAACCAATAAGGCATTAAGCCAGGTAAACTCGATACACTGAGCTTTATTTTAAAATCAAATAAAGAGGCGTTTTATTATAATTCATCAAGTTATACCCGCAAGAGTGTAAAATGCAATTTGACAGTAACATACTATTTAAGAATGAACTTTTCCATAACGCAATTCACAAACCTTTCTTGTATCAGTCTAACCGAATTCGAGTGCTTGAGTTAAACAATCAATTTCTTGGTGATACTGTCAAGGAAAAACACCAAACACAAATCTATTGGAAGACAAAATAGTCTTACTATAAACACACCTGCTGATTCAATTGGAACGCGTAAGTTCTTTGGGCCAAGGGAAGACTTTCTTAATATCTGAGCAAATCTGTTTAAATTAAGATATAGCTCCCACATAAATGTTTAACCAAATTTACCAAAAACGATGATAGAATTGAGTAAATTTACTCATACACCCTTATTCTGATTGTCGTCGTCAAGACAAAACAAAGACATCTTGCGACGACTGTTGATACTTGGTATTCGCGTAGTCGTTTTTCGATAACTATTGACAACTATTGACACAACTCGGTATTCTCTAAATGATATTGACGTTGTTATTGAATTGATACGACTCTGTTTTTGTCGTCGCAGTTTTTGGTAACGACTAAGAAGTTTGCTGTTAAAATAAAAAAAAACCAAAAGTAAAAGTGCAAATATGAAAATTACAAATAATGAACAGTTCCAAAAACTTGTTGAAGAGTTGGAGAAAAATCTATCCTTAGCAAAAGGTTTCAAAAGAGGAACAGTGCCAACAAATTTTAACCAGCAATGGGAGAACATTGCAAGTGTTTTGAATGCTTCCGGACCACCGAGTAGAGATGGTGATGGCTGGCAGAAGGTTACTAACTTATATCCCTGGTTTTTTGTAGATTAATAAAATTAAATATTTTCGTTAAGGTTTGGAGAGACTTAAAGTTCAAAGTCAAAAGGAAAATGGTTGAAAACAAATCGGAGATGAGAGCAACAGGTGGCGGTGTAAATAAATATATTACACTGAGCCCGTTAGAAGAAGCTGTTGCAAACCTGCTGCAGTTTCAAAAACAGATAAATCCTGACGGATCAGCTCATGGTGTTGCAGCAAGTTATGAGGAACTTGTCACTGAAGTGCTCGGTGTTGACCCAGTTATAGAGATGGAAACAACTGTTCACTCTGAAGAAATTTTACTGGAACAGGAGGAGCCTTCAACATCAAGGAACGGAAGCAGTTCAAGAGCGACTCCATCCGGGTCAAAGTCCACAAATATACTACCCTTAAGAGCTGCAACTCCAGTCAATCGAAAAAAAACCAACTGACCGTCAAAACCTCTTAGAAAACCATAGCAACATGCAAGAAAAGGTGCTGACAGAGATATCAAACACTTTGGTTTCTATTAAGCGCACTATAAAGGACACCTGCAGTTACCAAAAGAAACTATTTGAGGTGGAACAAAAAAAACTAAAGCTTATGGAAAACAAAGAACAAAGAAAAGTGGAGTAATGTTCTGTCTGTCGTTCAGTCCGCACGCGTTTTATGTTGTCCGCGTTATAGTTGTTGTCCGTTCGTTTAAAAACACAGAAAAAAACAAATAAAGTGTCGTCCGCCTTTTTAATAGAAATGAAAAAAAAGAAACCAACCAAATACAACTAAAGCACATAAAATAAAAACCAACAATAACCATAGCACAACTCTAAAATAAAATACAACATAAACTTCGAACTCATAATAACTAAACCGAATAAAATACATGAAACCAACAACAAAATTTCAAACCATAAAAATACGAATAATAACAAAACCATAACACAAAAACCGACCATCATCAACATCAACAAAATAAAACATGAAATAAACAACAAAATAAACACACAACACTCACTTTGTGGTGCATTGCTCCCCCCCTCCCTCCAACCTTTTCTTTTCCCTTTCGTGTAGTGCAGTTACAACTCTTGCTCTTTTGTTGCTGTCCTCCAATGTTTAAGGCATAACACTAAGCATTGGAGGGATCAACAGCGTCAGAGGGGCTGGATTGTCTACTGCACTTACACACTGACATTTGTTTTTGTTTTCTGGTTGGCGTAATGGTGAAGAGATTTAAAATTCATTTCGCCAACGTACGTGGGCTGCGTGCGAATTTTTTCGCAGTGTTTTCCCACATTCATTTCCATAGGCCTGATGTCTTAGCTCTCTGTGAGACCCAGGTGCGCGAGGATTCTGATCCACAGGATTTTCACGTTCCTGGGTACCACACCCTATCCCTTTTTATTTCTCACAGAGGTCTTGCGGTATATGTACGTAATGACATAGTGTTTCAGAGCCAGCAACACTTGAACTCACAAGATCCAGAATTTAACTCCCTTTGGGTTAAATTCAGGATTGGAACACACGTACTTCATTTTGGGTTTATTTACAGAAGCCCAAATTCAGAAAGGGAGGCTTCCCTCAACGGCTTCGACGCCCTTTCTGATTCAATAACGAAAGTTTTGGAGAATTATCCGGACAGTGAAATTGTCGTTGCTGGGGATTTTAATGTCCATAATTCTACCTGGCTTTCCCATTCGAGCCAAACAACTCCGGAGGGCCAATACGCCGAGCTCTTCGCCGCGCAAAATGACTTAACACAATTAGTGAATTAACCAACACATATTCCGTGTGTCGAAGGACACCAACACAATATTCTTGACCTTTTCTTAACTTCACACCCTGAAAAGTATGAAGTTAATGTCCTTGCACCTCTTGGTAATTCCGATCACTGCATTGTTTCAGCATCTTTTTCGTATTCCGCCCTTCGTGTCGCTTCGATACCAGCCCCAAAGCGGACAATTTTTATATACGAAAATGCACGTTGGGCTGAGCTCAACCACTTTTTCCAGCATTTCAATTGGAAGCTATGCTTTCTCGATAACAACATTAATGCTGCGGCTGAAATGATCGAAAATATAATTTTATTTGGAATGAAGACGTTTATTCCAGCTAAAATTATGTCGGTTAAGCCTTCCAAAAATAGTTGGTTTAACCAGGCATGCAGGGATGCTGTCAGATCAAAAGAGGAGGCGTTCAGAAATTGGCGTTTAAACAAAAACGTCAATACTGAACTGCTGCGTAAACAGGCAAGAACGTCGTGTGCCAGAGTGCTTAGGCGTGAAAAGTTTCTTTACGAGCAACGTCTACGTACAAAGGTTCTTAATTCTCCCAGGGGAAGTAAGAGCTTTTGGTCCTTTGTAAGAAGAGTAAAGGATAGTTCTTCATCTATCCCAACTCTTGTTAAAAACGACCGGGCATTCACTGACCCGGTTGATAAAGCCAACCTTTTGGCTGAAATGTTTGCAGGAAATTCTTCCTTGCCGGAAAGCAATCAACCACTCCCCGAGATCGAAAACGTATCTAGTTCCATGCCTAAGATATTTTTTCGAACTCGTGGAGTTAAAAGGGTTCTTGCGAATCTCGATGTTAGTAAGTCCCCGGGCCCGGATGGTATCTCGGCACTAGTCCTATGTAAGTGCTCCTCGACGCTAGCCCGTCCACTGCGCAACCTTTTCAACCTTGCTTATCGTGCAGGAGTCTTCCCAGCGTGTTGGAAGGTTGCGAACGTCCAGCCGATCCCTAAAAAGGGTGAAGCCAATAATCCTGCGAATTATCGGCCAATCGCGATCTGTTCTGCGCTCTCCAAGGTAATGGAGAGCATGGTTAACCACCATCTAGTAGGGTATCTAGAGTCCAACGACCTGCTTAGCGACAGACAGTACGGCTTCCGTAGAAATCGCTCTACGGGTGACCTGATGGCTTTCCTATCGGAAAGCTGGAGTCGGTCTATCCACCAGTTTGGTGAGAGTAAGGTCGTGGCTCTGGATATATCCAAGGCATTTGATAGTGTCTGGCACGGTGCACTCTTATCAAAGCTGATCGCTTTTGGTGTCGGTAATACATTTGCTCGATTTATATCGAGCTTTCTTAGAGATCGCACTATACGAGTTGTTGTAGATGGGTTCTCATCCGATAAACATAGGCTGACCGCAGGTGTGCCACAAGGCTCTGTCCTTTCTCCCTCATTATTTCTCATTTTCATTGATGATCTTTTGGGTCAGACCGTGAATCCAATCTATTCTTTCGCGGATGACAGCAACCTATGTCATTCATATTCATTCGACCGTAGGCCGAGTCTTCAAGATATTGAAGAAAAAAGGCGAATAATGGAAGAGACACTTGGCCGGGATTTACTGGCCATTTCCGACTGGGGTCGAGTGAATAGAGTAGATTTTAATGCGCGTAAGACACAGTGCTGCTTGTTGTCTCACAAGCGATTCGCTGACCCAACAGTGTCGTCATTATCTATCGATGGTATGGATGTCGAACAATCAGATGCTCTTGATGTTCTGGGCATGAAAATACAATGTGACGCTCGTTGGGCGAGACATGTATTCGAAGTGTCGAAAGAAGCACTCAAGTGTATAGGCTTCCTAAAGCGGTGCAAAAAATATTTCACTCCTTCTGATCTTTTCGATATCTATACAACCTACATCAGGCCAAAGATGGAATACAACTCCCATATATGGGCAGGTGCTCCAAAATCATCCTTGGAGCTTCTGGACCGTGTTCAAAGGAGAGCGATGGTGCTGATAGGAAACAGTAGGGTATCCAACTCTATTGTTTCCCTGGAGCATCGTCGGAATGTGGGCTGTGTGTCGCTGTTCTATCGCTACTTCCATGGTGTGTGTTCTTCAGACATTCGAGGCCTTATTCCTGACGTGAGGATGTTCGGCAGGGATACACGACTTTCCAGAAATTCACACCCATTTGTTATCGATTGGCCGGTTGACCGCACTGTACACTACAGATCGAATTCGTTTTTCGCCCGTACTGTCCGTATGTGGAATCGACTTCCGGCAAATGTATTTCCCACCAATTACGACATCCAGAAATTCAAGGCGAATGTCAATAAACATTACTCCCTCTTTCCCCCCTTCGATCCCTTGCTTTCCAACGACCAACGCAATGCATTGCATGTATAGGGGAAAACCCCTGAGTATTGGCTAATTAAAAAAAAAAAAAAGCATAATTCATATCACAAATTTAAAAGATACATTTTTTTTAAATCTGAATAAATTTAGAACCTGCCAAGGAGTCCGGCCACGCCCGTCTTTTGTTTTGTTATAATATATTATAAAAAAAAAAAAACAAATCTATTAGTAGCAAGTAAATACTGCATTCTCATAGTCTATAAATAAGGTTAACTACTTTACTTCTGAATGGAAAACACTTCTCACGTTAATGCCTTTTAATTAATACAAAACCCGAAGGCCTGTTTTTTTGAAACACGGTTTAAAAAAACACGGAATGCCTCTTTTCTAAAAATGCATAACAAATAAAAAATTAAAGGGTGTATGTTATAAACTTAAGTTACTTTTTCCGTTACTTTAAATTAAATCAGTTAATTTAGACATTTGAATATTTTAACGTTACTTTTATGTTATTTCAATGTCAATTTTGAATTTTATTTACGCTAATAACGTCAATCTTATGTTTCGATTGATATCGTTTGGTAAACACATCGTGTTAACTGAGTATAAGATCTCTTTATGTTTAAGTCTTTTGCTTGCCTGATCATGTTCAATTTGTTTATGTTAACAACGATTCGACAAGGGAATTTTGTCACAACGATTCGATAGGAATTTAATATTTTTTAATACCAACGATTCGACAAATGCGTTAGTTCAAGCTTACACGCCGACGATGATAGAATTGAGTAAGAAATATATTTTTTGTTTAACTTATAACCTAAGTTATTTTGTAATGTTTTACAAATCGTTTTAGATAATAAAACATAAAACCATAAACCAATAAGGCATTAAGCCAGGTAAACTCGATACACTGAGCTTTATTTTAAAATCAAATAAAGTGGCGTTTTATTATAATTCATCAAGTTATACCCGCAAGAGTGTAAAATGCAATTTGACAGTAACATACTATTTAAGAATGAACTTTTCCATAACGCAATTCACAAACCTTTCTTGTATCAGTCTAACCGAATTCGAGTGCTTGAGTTAAACAATCAATTTCTTGGTGATACTGTCAAGGAAAAACACCAAACACAAATCTATTGGAAGACAAAATAGTCTTACTATAAACACACCTGCTGATTCAATTGGAACGCGTAAGTTCTTTGGGCCAAGGGAAGACTTTCTTAATATCTGAGCAAATCTGTTTAAATTAAGATATAGCTCCCACATAAATGTTTAACCAAATTTACCAAAAACGATGATAGAATTGAGTAAATTTACTCATACACCCTTATTCTGATTGTCGTCGTCAAGACAAAACAAAGACATCTTGCGACGACTGTTGATACTTGGTATTCGCGTAGTCGTTTTTCGATAACTATTGACAACTATTGACACAACTCGGTATTCTCTAAATGATATTGACGTTGTTATTGAATTGATACGACTCTGTTTTTGTCGTCGCAGTTTTTGGTAACGACTAAGAAGTTTGCTGTTAAAATAAAAAAAAACCAAAAGTAAAAGTGCAAATATGAAAATTACAAATAATGAACAGTTCCAAAAACTTGTTGAAGAGTTGGAGAAAAATCTATCCTTAGCAAAAGGTTTCAAAAGAGGAACAGTGCCAACAAATTTTAACCAGCAATGGGAGAACATTGCAAGTGTTTTGAATGCTTCCGGACCACCGAGTAGAGATGGTGATGGCTGGCAGAAGGTTACTAACTTATATCCCTGGTTTTTTGTAGATTAATAAAATTAAATATTTTCGTTAAGGTTTGGAGAGACTTAAAGTTCAAAGTCAAAAGGAAAATGGTTGAAAACAAATCGGAGATGAGAGCAACAGGTGGCGGTGTAAATAAATATATTACACTGAGCCCGTTAGAAGAAGCTGTTGCAAACCTGCTGCAGTTTCAAAAACAGATAAATCCTGACGGATCAGCTCATGGTGTTGCAGCAAGTTATGAGGAACTTGTCACTGAAGTGCTCGGTGTTGACCCAGTTATAGAGATGGAAACAACTGTTCACTCTGAAGAAATTTTACTGGAACAGGAGGAGCCTTCAACATTAAGGAACGGAAGCAGTTCAAGAGCGACTCCATCCGGGTCAAAGTCCACAAATATACTACCCTTAAGAGCTGCAACTCCAGTCAATCGAAAAAAACCAACTGACCGTCAAAACCTCTTAGAAAACCATAGCAACATGCAAGAAAAGGTGCTGACAGAGATATCAAACACTTTGGTTTCTATTAAGCGAACTATAAAGGACACCTGCAGTTACCAAAAGAAACTATTTGAGGTGGAACAAAAAAAACTAAAGCTTATGGAAAACAAAGAACAAAGAAAAAATAAGGAACACGAAGCGGAAATGAAAATTAAATCTTTGAAGATAAGAATCAAAGAAAATGAGCTGCTTCTTTTCAATAGCAAACTAGACTAAATAAATGTAAATAATAAATAACAGATACATATTATTACTACTATGTACATATTTACTTTAAGATTTTATTTAGCACTAAAAAATACAAAAAAAAGAACTGAATTAAATATAAATGAATTTGCATTACAAGAAACTATGTTTTATTTGTTCTCGTATGGCTGAGGCTTCTGCATTTATTCCACTTTCTAAATCGTTACTTTCAAAAGTTCCTAAATTATTTTCTGAAGATATGAAATCCTCGTTTAGAGGGCTCGAGCCATATTCAATGCAGATGTTGTGAAGAGCTGCGCAAACATATGTAATTTGAATTGCCTTAGCGGGCTTATAATGAAGCTGGCGAGCACCAAGTATGAAACGAAAGCGGTTCTTCAGTACTCCAATTGTGCGTTCCACAATGTTTCTTGCCTTTGCATGCTTTGTGTTAAATATAGCCTCTGCGCTTCCTTCTGAAGCGGAACGATATGGAGTAATTAAATATGGTTCAAGAGGATACCCCGCATCTCCTGTAAGACTAAAATTAACATTAATGTTTAGATGCAAATATGGATTTTACCTAAAAGCCAATAGTTGCGGTAACCTGCATCGTGACGTCCCTTAAAAAAATGTTTTGCTTTGCTTACATTCCAAATTAAAGAATCATGGGATGCGCCGGCATGTCGGGCATCCAAAAACCTTATACGCATTTTATGATCACATATCTAGTTATGAAAGAAATTTGCATAACTAATACATTTTTTTTTATAAGAATACTTACAACCATAGCATTCAAACTAAAAAATCCTTTGCGATTATAGTACATATGCTGGTCGTCTTTGTTCGGAGCCACAAATTTTAATGTGGGTTCCATCCACACAGCCAATCACACCAGGAAATCCATTTTTTTCAAAAAAATTCACTTTGGCTTCTGATTTTTCTTCATCGCTCATTTCAAGTTTAATCCAAAGTGGGCAAATAACCTTTTCCAACGCACTTAGAGTTTCCGACAGTATTCTGCAAACAACCGGCTGCGAAAGTCCGAGGTTAAAGTCGTTACCAACACTTAGCTGATAGGATCCTTGTCCCAAAAATAATAAGGTGGCAGCTAACTTTATTCTGTTGGATACACAATTTGACCTGGCTCCAATTTCCATCTCAGGAGCAATTTCCTCCAACACATAATTAAACGCATTTTTGTTTAAACGAAAGTATTTCTGAAATCTTGAATGAAAGAAAACTTTGTGATTGCCAATGGAAATTAATTAAACCTTTAACTTACTTGTTGTCTGGTAGTTTCATGACATCAGACCTATATCGCAGTGTCTTTCTCTGTAAAATAAGTTTCTTTTTATTTTCTTCATCACTTGAATCAGAGTTTGAATCAGAAACAAAAAACATTTTTCAACAATTGGATGAATAGATACAAAATCTGATGCAAAAATGTTAGGTATGTGACTTTCTTTATTGAAGTTATCGATAAACAGTCAACGTCAAGACAATAATGATACGGAATACCAAAAATGCGTTGATGTGATATTATATTGAAACGAAGTGATATTGATATTAAATTGACGACGACGTTGACGACGACAGAGTCGCCGGGTTTTACGTGATTTTCGCCACGACGGCCTGAACCACGGTGTGCCATCACACTGGGGCCGTAACAATGCGACGGCCAACGCCCCATTGGATTAACTCCGCCGGTACCAATTCGAAGCATGATAGTTATGGGTCATAACTTCCCTCTTGGTTAGGGGTCGAGGACTATCTAAACCTCTGCTGTTCTATGGGTCACAGCACCCGGTCGCAATGCAACTCCACATCGAACCGAAGTTCTCCCCGCGATTTGGGTTTAAACCACAGCCACCACGATACTCCCCGAAGGGCCGCACCATATAGTCAGGCCAGAACAAGTTCTGGGGGCTCCTGACTACCCGTGGTACCAGATTAAAGTCTCCGGTCAGACCTCGTAACCAAAAGGCTACTTCCAGTTTCTGTTCCATATAACACGGGACTGGTCACCCACAGCGACATATCGACCAAAAACACAAACATTACACAAACAATTAACAGTCGCCCTCACGGGCAATTCGATGGCCAGGAACTGGCACCAGCATGGACATCACGAACAACAACAAAAGACTTTGCCTCCCTCACGGGATACAGACGGTAGAGGAACAACAACGACGATCCAACGGCGACAAGGATCCAACGGCGACAGCAATCCAACGACGATAGTGTGAGGCAACGACAATGCCACGCCTAATCCGCGAATGGTCTCATCAGAAAAACCCCCGTTAGGCTCCTGCGAGTCTTCTCCTATTGAAGGCTACACGAGCAAACTCCCCCAACCTCCTAAAAGCCCGATCATCCCCCAAACAGCGACTGAAGTCGAACCTGTCGACGGTCTGGACAATGCCCATCCCGTCCAAGTCCCTTATGTCGCTGTACAACGGACATACCAACAGGACGTGCTTCCAGTGCTCCGGACCACCACCACATCGACAATCGGAAGTCTCAGAGAGACCCCTCCGATGAAGGAACTCATTGAGAGAGCCATGGCCAGTCAGTAAGAACCCCAGACTTAGGCCGAAGCCGAAGTCAGGGCGTCCCTTGACAAAGTCCGCGTCCCGTATGAATTCATACGTCACCCGGCCTTTGTCACTTTCTGTCCATCGCTGCCTCCACCTCGAGATCACGCACTCCTCTAAGCGTGCCTTCACCTCTCGCATATCGGGCACGGGCGCCGAAAGCCAATCTTCATCCAGAAGTGGTAGCCCCTTCTTGGCCTTGAAAGCAATCGCTCGGCGGATTACTTCAAGGTCAAGAGGCGCTACACCCAGCAATACCTGCAACGCGTCCGTCGAAACCGTCCTGCACACTGGCATGCAAGCCAGCATGGCTACTCGCTGGCACGACAAGACCTTGTTTCTGCCTGCAACAGACATAACCGTCTCGTACCATATAGGCGCGCCATATGTTGCGCAAGCAACAAATAGGCCAGCATATATGGTACGAGTGGCACGCCTGCTAAGGCCCCAGTCACTCCTAAGTATACGCCTGACTTTCGCTACAGTGACAGAAAGCTTATCTTTCACGTGAGTGAGATGAACCAAAAAGTTCATCCTCTCACTCATCATTATTCCTAGGTATTTGACCTCAGTCGCATACCTAAGACTAACGTCTCCAATGCTTACAAGAGGCGGGCGAGCCCGTGACAACCTGCCTTTCAGCAGCATCATCACGGTCTTGTCCATCGCAACAGCGACTCCAACACTCGCACCCCATTCAGCCACAACACGCATGGCCCCCTCACCCTGAGTCTCCAGAACAGCACGAGACTGTCCTTCGATCAGGATGAGCAAGTCATCCGCGTATGCGCACACCTTGTACGACTGACCAAGCTGCCTCAACAAGGGATCCATCATAAGGTTCCAAATAAATGGACCACAGATGGATCCTTGCGGACAACCACGCTCAACGGTCTTCCATACCGTGTCATTGGCACCCTCCACACAAACATTTCTGCCACTGAAGTAGCTCTCCCAAAGTTTCATCTCGCGGCAGCCCACTGCACTTAATCTCCGCATGACGCTACCCCAGGAGAGGTGGTCAAACGCACCCTTAAAGTCAACGAAGATGCCCAGGACATACTTAGCGGATGACTCCGCAACGCTTCGACGGACATGAAGCCACGCATCCACTGTGCTTCTACCCTCCCTAAAGCCAAACTGAAAGTCAGAAAGCGCTGCATCACTGTTCTCCTGAAGTCGGTTCACCATTATCCTTTCCAGCACTTTTGCAAATGCTGGAAGGAGACTGATGCCCCGATAAGAGCGAGGATTACTCCTTACCCTATCGGGAGACTTCAACAGAACAACAATGCGAGCACGCTTCCAAACCTCAGGAAAGCAACCCTCACTAAAGCACCTCCTAAAGATTACCTCCAGGTACTCTGGTATTCCCTTCCAGATGCTTTTACACATCTCTCCGGTCATACCATCGATACCCGGCGACTTCCTACACCTAACCCGATACACGCCCTCCTCGATCTCCGTTCTTTCTAAGGCCGGAGGGTCGGGCAACTCCTCACGTGGAGGAGAGAGCCCGTCCGGATCCGCCCTCGGAAAGAACACTTCTAGCAACAGGTCAACACATTCCCTCCACGATGACAATGAAGTATTGCCAACTTGGAAGGAAGCGATGTCAGTAGTCCTGTCTCGACCCCTACAGATGCGGTAAACCGCACCCCAGGGTTCATCCCTATTGCGTTCAACGAAGCTCCTCCAATCGCCCTCCTTCACACTTAGAAGAAGGTCCTTATATGACCTCAGATCGGTCAGATAGGCAGCCTTACGCTCAGCTAGATCCTCCGCGTTGGTCCGTCTTGCCCTCTGGAATCGCTTCCGGAGGCGTCGGACATTCCTTCGCTTCAGATCTAGCTCCCTAGTCCACCACCTGACCCCCCTAGGTCGTGTCTTACGACTACGACCAAGGAGAGCATCACTGACAGTGCACATCCACTGGTCAATTCTGCCAATCTGGTTGTCCAGCGACATCGCTCCAAATTCGGCCAAGGACACGGTCGCCGCAATCGCCCTCATTTGATCGGCAAAGAGGTCCCAATTCGCTCCATGGAGCCTCCATCTCCGAGGTAGTAACTCCGCGCTAGGCTGAACGGGGTGAGAGATAACAATCTCAATGAGATTGTGATCACTCACGCCCCAGTCATCACGCACCCTCCAGCTGTAGCCATAGGCCGCCGCCGCCGCACCATTTCCAACAGTGACGTCAATGTCACTTGTTCCCCTTGGTCCATCAAAAGTGTACAAATCGCTTGGCTCATTCAACACAATGACGCACTTTGCGATCAGCCATTCACTAAGCATTACTCCTCGTATGTAGTTCTGATGTCCAGGAGCATTCCTGGGCATCTTACTGAACCACATACGAGAGCATGCATTTGCGTCTAAGCCGAGGATAAGCGGAATGTTATTCGCAAGGAATAACACCGTATCCATGTACCGTAAGTACGGCTCAAGAGGCTCACTGAACCGGCAGTAAATACTTCCCAGCAGGATTCGGCCAAACGTACCCTGAACGGACACGCAGACCCCCCACTGAGTCGTACTAACCGCGGTACAGTCAATGACATCACTGTCCACGACTACAGCTGAGTTACCCCCCAAATCGGAAAATACCCGCATACCCCCCGGCAATCCCCTAACATGACCATTCGCGAAATAGGGCTCTTGCAAAAGCGCAAAAGGAGCCCCCAGACGCCGCATCGCCTGACCCACCTCACACATCACGACGTACGCCCTCTGGCAATTGAGCTGTAGAACATGGAGCTCCATCAATGCCTTGCATTCGCCCGCGCTATCATCAGTGCGTACACAGGACATACCGCCGACATCATCATATGTCCTGCTGGAAGGCCACGGAACTCACAGTTCCTGCACCGAACCTCGTTCGGGCAACGACCAGCCAGATGGCCAGGCATGCCACACCTCCTACATATATCCTCCTTCATGCGGCATTCACGCACCCGGTGGTCGAAACCCAAGCATCTAAAACAGCTTGGGACGGCGTCCTGCTCCCGAACGACAAACCGGAACCACTTCACATACGCCCCAGTTCCCACCAAATGCGCCATGATCCTGGGCGTCACCTCCAGGATCACGTTGACCTGACCATGGTCTGCGGCCTTCCAAGGAGAGCTCACCAACCGAACGCTCTTCCCGTACGCCTCGAGCGACATCAGCTCCTTGATGTTTTGCTCATACAGCTCAGCCATGAATTCTTCGGGCGTTATCACTGCCTCCACCCTCTGCACCACAATCCTGGGACCCAACTTATCCCTCACCGACACCTCCAGCCCAACCTCGGAGAACTTAGGGTTCTCCAACACCTTTTGCCGCTCCGCAACCGAGGGTGTGCGAATTATCGCACCACCATCTCTGGTCGGCCTCACACCGTGCACGCGCACACCCATCGTGGGTCCAACCTCCTTCATTACCTTCTGGACCACCTCCTCTGATCTCGAGACCCCCTTGCCCCTCACCATCACCGACCACGTCTCCACCGGTTTAGCAATCACCGGTGGGGGCACAGCGGCAACAGGAGCCGCAAGAGGGGCCCGAGCCGGGGCCCTCGGCACGGCAAAAGTGCCCGTCGTAGCACCAGCAGGCCCAGCAGCCTCCAGCCTCCCCCTGAGACGCGCGTTCTCCTCCACCAGCTTCATTAGAAGCACCTCGTACTTGGACGAGTGCTTCAAAACCTCACGCGCCACCGTAGGCGCCACACCGTCGGCAATGACGAGCGTCACCAGGCTATCAGTGATAGCCTTCAGCTCATCAATGCCAACGCCAACGTCGTTGCTCCCGCCTCTGCGCCTGTCCCTCGACTTACGTGTCGAGCTACCAGCCACAGAGTCACCAGCAATCGACGTTGAAGCAGCAGCACTACGCACACCACCACCGCCAACAGCACCACCAACAGCAAACAGCCCGTCTCCATCAACTACCATCACCTCATCCTCAAAATCCGAGATGCCAGCAGCAGCAGCAACGGCAGCAGCAGCGGCAGCAGCACTCCCAACCTTCGGCGAGCCTTTTTTATGCTTCTTAACTTCCCTCTCCTCGCTGCTCGACATCTCCGATTCTGTGTGCCGCACCCTCGGCAACACAGCGACCGCCGCACCGACACCATCAGAGGTGACACCGTCAGAAGTGACGGCATCCCCCCTCGAACGCCCCTTGCGCTTGCCAGATGGCGGCGCCATCTCGTTAACACAAATAACACAAAACACTCACCAACAAACCAGATCCAAACGAAAAATCAATCCAATATCCAAGACACAAACCAGGTCGTCAACAATTCGATACGGTAACTACTTGCCAATATCAAGAGCACCTAACCTCACTAATGGCCGGAGATCGCTTCCAACCTCAATCTACCAATTGTGTCGCACAGAGGATTCCCCAAAAGGTGTCTCACTCTGTGGCCTTGAACACAATTGTAAACACTCAAAACCGAAAAACAGACACTGCTTCTTCGCAACCGAAAATTCAATATTTTTATCGCTGGTATTCAAAAACACGTCCGCACAGTTTAACGATCAGAGAGAGAATCGTTGACGACGACAATCAGAATAAGGGTGATATTTCAAATAGGCTATTATTTTTAATGTCGGTGTAAATTTAGAAACCGTGGATTGTATAATATAGTCGGCCACTTAAAATTGATTTCATTTGTTTATTTTTCCTAAAATTAATCTTATAGCCAACTCTAACATAGTGTTGAATCCCAAGCACATAAACTAGGAATTTGTTGTAATGAAGTACAGGGCACTTTAACTGTGTATTCAGGTAAGTTTGTAGTAAGACAAATGGTATTGTGTACTACGGTAATTCTTTATTTTTCATGGTTATTTATACAAAATTTAAATTATGTCAATTAATGGATTTACACTAAACTGCCTATAATGCAGTTTTAACTTCAGTCAACAACCCATGCAATATGACACCTTGTTGGGGTTGTTGACTTGCATACAAAATATAAAACAAAAATGAAAGTACATACTAAGCATTTTGTGTTTATACATTACTTCATATGACTGCAGTCAAAAAACATTTCTTTATTTATGTTATTGACCTGCAGATATGCATACATAACTAAAAGTACAACCATAAAAAACTACAATTATTGACTTATGTTTAATGTAATCTTAAACATTCCCCCAGTTGAGGCAGATACAGCTTGTATTGCATCTATATGATTCCAGAGGTAGGAAGTGGATTGAGTTGAGGCAGTGCATCTTGGGTGATATACGTTTGGGTTGTGCAAGATTTGCAACTTATCGAGATTATATAGGAGATGGTCAATAACACAGTGGAACATTTTTGGGGTTATTGTCTGGGGGGTGAGAAATTCCAAGTCAGGGTGATGGTACTAGGTCAGTATATTAAAACCCTCAAAGGGTTTTGCGTTCGTATGTGCCAGTTTTTTTTATGACCTTTTACATTTTTTCCTTATCTTGATGTTTTTTCGCTTAGTTGTAAAATGTTGGCAAAAACGTAGTTTGACATAACTCGAGAACGACTAGTTCGATTTTGCTGAAATAAATTGAGAAAAATTAATAATTACATTTTCTTTAATCCATTAATATACTGTTTCTCTACCAAATCAACATTTTTGCAATTAGAAATAAATTTATGAAGAAAATTTTGCCAAAAAAATTTTTTTTTTTTTTAAAACATATAAATCCCAACCGGAAAAACGTGTAGAGTCTTATAACTTTCACGTAAAGTCAAATAACGTATAAACAAAATGCGACATAGATCATAGAAATCGATTGACGCGTTCTGCTTTTATTCAAAATTAAGTAAAGGTATGAATTTCAAAATTTTGCTCGAGATATGCTCAAAATTCCTTGGAAAAAAGGTTGATGACTTTTTTTATGATTCTCAGAATTAAAAAAAAAGAGTAATAAACAAAAGGTTATTACATTTTTATGGTTGCTGTAACAAACTAAAAAACGGTCATAAATGTGCGTGAACAATTAAAAGGAAAAAAGCAAGGGCACTTTTGTAATTATTTGGGTTTTTTCTGTTGGCTACCTGCATGATTTTTTTACACGAATTCCACCCACATTCATGAGTGGTCATGTTTTAGAACGTTGCAAGATGCGCCAATTCATAAGTACCTGTCGGTAAAATGTTGAAAAATATGAAAATGAAATAGTATAAATAGGTGTTCATTGTTCGTTTTTTGTCATTAAACAAGTGCCGACGAACGCGAAGAGAACAAGTATTTTCCTTCCAGTTTTGTAAAAGTGAACAAAAGTGAATAGAATATGGAACTGTGCAAGCCAGATATAAATAGCTTCCGCTACTGCTGTGGTCAATATGTCAACACATAAAAAAATGGGAAATTTCAGTACTGCTTTTGTTCAAATATACGAGATGTACTTCAACCAAAATGTTATACTGAACAAAAATTGGGTACCAAATGTGGTGTGTAAAAGCTGCTACAACCGTCTAATGGATTGGAAAAACAGAAGTCGTGAAACTATGCCATTCGGTATCCCAATGACTTGGACTAATCCTGGCGAAGGTCACAATCCATTGAATTGCTATGCATGTGCGAATAAAGGAGCCGCAAAAAGGATAAGAAAATTGTATAATTACGTTGGTGTTGCAAGTGCCGCAACACCATTGCCTCATTCGGACCAAAAGCCTCATCCTGTACCAAAAGCTTCTAGCCCAGATATTGTATCTTCTATGACCGCTCCGGGTTTTGCAGCAGCATACGGTTTAAGTGATGATAACCTCATATAATCCCGAACCATCTGTGTCCAATGAGCCTATTTTAGTAAATCAAAATAGCCTTGATTTAATTGTTGCCAAATTGGAACTAACACAGCATAAATCAGAAGAACTGGCTTCTTTTATGAAATCAAATATCTTTTGGCATCCGGTGTGAAAGTCACAGCTTATCGAAGTCGTCAGACAACACTCCAAACTTTATTCCTTGGACGCAATGGAAATAAAATATGAAGCAGATGACTGGAGGCTATTTATTGACAGTTCAAAACTCAGCTTGAAGGCGGTTTTACTGTATAAGACCAATAAAAAACCTTCAGTTCCAATCGCCTATAGTACAGAAACGGATGAAACATATGATGCACTGGAAAATATTTTAAAGATGCGATTTAAAAGTTGTAGCAATGCTTTGCGGCCTTCAAAGCGGCTATATAAAATATATGTGCTTTTTGTGCGATTGGGACACACTATTTTCCGGTGGCCAATATGCATGCCACGGATGGAAACTCAGAGAGCACAGCAGGTTACAAACGGCCAATATTATTCGTGATCCTCTAGTGCCGAAGGAGAAGATATTGCTGCCTCCACTGCATATTAAACTTGGAATTGTTAAGAATTTCATCAAAACTCGCCAAAAGAGATGAAGTTTTCTTGTGTTTGAAACTAATTTACCCGAGACTCAGCGAAAGTAAAATTAAAGAAGGTAAATTATAATATCACATTCATTTCCCATGATTTTCCATCTTAACAACTTCATATTTTCCAATCAGGCGTACTAAATGGTCCAGATATACGAAAGCTGATTAAAAGTGGCGCATTCAACAATATTTTGATTGACGCTGAATTGGACGCATGGCAGGCAATCAAAGAAGTAATAGAAGGATTGTTGGGAAAGCATCGTTCTACCAACTACGATGTTTCTGTCGCAAGGATGTTAAGATCGTTCTCGGAAATTGGTGTCCACATGTCCTTGAAAATCCATTATTTACATCATCATCTGGACTACTTCAGCAAACAATTGGCTACCGAATCTGATGAACAAGGCGAACGCTATCATCAAGTTGCTATGCGGAAATTTGCTGGTGGAGTAAGCTTGTGTGCCAAGACAAGGATGATCCTGATGATAAAGAATTTACAGGAGGTGCGGAAGGGCCAGCAGTGGAGTCACACATTGACATTATGTGTGGTTCAGAAACTGATGACAGCGATGAATGCGATGCCACTAGTCCCGAACAACCACCATCGAAAAAGTCTAGGCAATATTTATTAAAATAAATGAAAATAAATAAATAAAATAAAAATAAAAAATTATAAAAACTTTTACTTTATTTTTTTAGTAGTTTATGGCCAGAAGCCTGGAGTTATTGTGGAAAATTTATAAAAAAGGCGATAAATGACACATTTTTGTATAAAAACATATATCAATATTCTTGTCAAAATGGGATACCTTCACTGAAATAAATTGAGAAAAATTAATAATTACATTTTCTTTAATCCATTAATATACTGTTTCTCTACCAAATCAACATTTTTGCAATTAGAAATAAATTTATGAAGAAAATTTTGCCAAAGAAAATTTTTTTTTTTTTTAAAACATATAAATCCCAACCGGAAAAACGTGTAGAGTCTTATAACTTTCACGTAAAGTCAAATAACGTATAAACAAAATGCGACATAGGTCATAGAAATCGATTGACGCGTTCTGCTTTTATTCAAAATTAAGTAAAGCTATGAATTTCAAAATTTTGCTCGAGATATGCTCAAAATTCCTTGGAAAAAAGGTTGATGACTTTTTTTATGATTCTCAGAATTAAAAAAAAAAAGAGTAATAAACAAAAGGTTATTACATTTTTATGGTTGCTGTAACAAACTAAAAAACGGTCATAAATGTGCGTGAACAATTAAAAGGAAAAAAGCAAGGGCACTTTTGTAATTATTTGGGTTTTTTCTGTTGGCTACCTGCATGATTTTTTTACACGAATTCCACCCACATTCATGAGTGGTCATGTTTTAGAACGTTGCAAGATGCGCCAATTCATAAGTACCTGTCGGTAAAATGTTGAAAAATATGAAAATGAAATAGTATAAATAGGTGTTCATTGTTCGTTTTTTGTCATTAAACAAGTGCCGACGAACGCGAAGAGAACAAGTATTTTCCTTCCAGTTTTGTAAAAGTGAACAAAAGTGAATAGAATATGGAACTGTGCAAGCCAGATATAAATAGCTTCCGCTACTGCTGTGGTCAATATGTCTCAACACATAAAAAAATGGGAAATTTCAGTACTGCTTTTGTTCAAATATACGAGATGTACTTCAACCAAAATGTTATACTGAACAAAAATTGGGTACCAAATGTGGTGTGTAAAAGCTGCTACAACCGTCTAATGGATTGGAAAAACAGAAGTCGTGAAACTATGCCATTCGGTATCCCAATGACTTGGACTAATCCTGGCGAAGGTCACAATCCATTGAATTGCTATGCATGTGCGAATAAAGGAGCCGCAAAAAGGATAAGAAAATTGTATAATTACGTTGGTGTTGCAAGTGCCGCAACACCATTGCCTCATTCGGACCAAAAGCCTCATCCTGTACCAAAAGCTTCTAGCCCAGATATTGTATCTTCTATGACCGCTCCGGGTTTTGCAGCAGCATACGGTTTAAGTGATGATAACCTCATATAATCCCGAACCATCTGTGTCCAATGAGCCTATTTTAGTAAATCAAAATAGCCTTGATTTAATTGTTGCCAAATTGGAACTAACACAGCATAAATCAGAAGAACTGGCTTCTTTTATGAAATCAAATATCTTTTGGCATCCGGTGTGAAAGTCACAGCTTATCGAAGTCGTCAGACAACACTCCAAACTTTATTCCTTGGACGCAATGGAAATAAAATATGAAGCAGATGACTGGAGGCTATTTATTGACAGTTCAAAACTCAGCTTGAAGGCGGTTTTACTGCATAAGACCAATAAAAAACCTTCAGTTCCAATCGCCTATAGTACAGAAACGGATGAAACATATGATGCACTGGAAAATATTTTAAAGATGCGATTTAAAAGTTGTAGCAATGCTTTGCGGCCTTCAAAGCGGCTATATAAAATATATGTGCTTTTTGTGCGATTGGGACACACTATTTTCCGGTGGCCAATATGCATGCCACGGATGGAAACTCAGAGAGCACAGCAGGTTACAAACGGCCAATATTATTCGTGATCCTCTAGTGCCGAAGGAGAAGATATTGCTGCCTCCACTGCATATTAAACTTGGAATTGTTAAGAATTTCATCAAAACTCGCCAAAAGAGATGAAGTTTTCTTGTGTTTGAAACTAATTTACCCGAGACTCAGCGAAAGTAAAATTAAAGAAGGTAAATTATAATATCACATTCATTTCCCATGATTTTCCATCTTAACAACTTCATATTTTCCAATCAGGCGTACTAAATGGTCCAGATATACGAAAGCTGATTAAAAGTGGCGCATTCAACAATATTTTGATTGACGCTGAATTGGACGCATGGCAGGCAATCAAAGAAGTAATAGAAGGATTGTTGGGAAAGCATCGTTCTACCAACTACGATGTTTCTGTCGCAAGGATGTTAAGATCGTTCTCGGAAATTGGTGTCCACATGTCCTTGAAAATCCATTATTTACATCATCATCTGGACTACTTCAGCAAACAATTGGCTACCGAATCTGATGAACAAGGCGAACGCTATCATCAAGTTGCTATGCGGAAATTTGCTGGTGGAGTAAGCTTGTGTGCCAAGACAAGGATGATCCTGATGATAAAGAATTTACAGGAGGTGCGGAAGGGCCAGCAGTGGAGTCACACATTGACATTATGTGTGGTTCAGAAACTGATGACAGCGATGAATGCGATGCCACTAGTCCCGAACAACCACCATCGAAAAAGTCTAGGCAATATTTATTAAAATAAATAAATAAAATAAAAATAAAAAATTATAAAAACTTTTACTTTATTTTTTTAGTAGTTTATGGCCAGAAGCCTGGAGTTATTGTGGACAATTTATAAAAAAGGCGATAAATGACACATTTTTGTATAAAAACATATATCAATATTCTTGTCAAAATGGGATACCTTCACTTAATTGTAAATAAAAGCTGAACGCGTTAATCGATTTCTATGATCTATGTCGCATTTTGTTTTTAGGTTATGTGACTTTACGTGAAAGTTATAAGACTCTACACATTTTTCCGTTTGGGATTTATATGTTTAAAAAAAAAAAAAAAATTTTTCGCAAAATTTTCTTCATAAATTTATTTCTAATTGCAAAAATGTTGATTAAGTAGAGAAACAGTATATTAATGGATTAAAGAAAATGTAATTATTAATTTTTCTCAATTTATTTCAGCAAAATCGAACTAGTCGTTCTCGAGTTATGTCAAACTACGTTTTTGCCAACATTTTACAACTAAGCGAAAAAACATCAAGATAAGGAAAAAATGTAAAAGGTCATAAAAAAACTGGCACATACGAGCGCAAATCCCTTTGAGGGTTTTAATATACTGACCTAGTACCATCACCCTGACTTGGAATTTCTCACCCCCCAGATTGACTGTTGTACTGTGTAATATGCCAAGTAATAGCGCAGCGTAGCTGACAACATGGTGATGTTGGGAGGTTGACTTCATAACTGCGGATATATTCTATATGTCTGCAGATTTTAGTTGTTTCTGTAGTTCCTGTAATTGATGGACGTGGGACTCCTGTATCGTCTTATGATTGACGAATATTTATTTACTTCACGTGATGTGGTTAGATCTTCTAATGGTTTCAGTCTTGCATATGACGTAAAGATAAGGGTTGAATTTTCGTAATATCCCGGAATTGTGACGGTGTTATCCTTGAGGATGCAATTGAGCTTGATTTGGAGGATACCTGTACCCTTTAATGTTAGCTGAGATATTACGTTGCCGCAAACTGACGAAATCTCAGTACTATTGTTAATGACAAATATCCAGAGATTAGTTTTCGACAGTTGTATCCATACTGTACCCTCATTTGCTCGCGTAAATTTGAATATTTGCCGAACCTTGCTTGTCTGTTTTTACAAATATATTCATCGGGTTTGGAGTGTAAGCAATTGTTTTTGTCATCGGTAGAGATTGGAAAGTACTCGTCATCGGTAGAGATTGGAAAGTTCTCGTCCCTGTTTGCATTAACTGCTAAAAACGACGTGTCTGGAGTTATGGCAAATAAATAACCATTTTTGGTGGAAGGGACGGGTATCAGCTTGAACAGATCGAAGTGTTGTTGATCCACTAAGGGAAGGCGTATCACAAAGATGACCTTGTTCTCCATAATAGGAACTGTTACGGAGAACAAGGTCATTAATCTATAAGCTTTGATTAGGTTTTCTTCTATTGGTAGAGTAAGAGAGAGATGAAGATGTGCTCTGATTGTATGCAGCTCCTGCTGAAGCTGGTGTGGTGCTAGTAGTAGTGGACTAATTCGTCCGTGATGAGCATCGGTTAGTACGTCCAATACCCTCTACTTGCTGAAATCGAATGGATGTTAATGTGAGTTGTGATGACAAGAAGCCGAGGGACTGTGTTGTCCTAAGTTCCTGATTTTCCTTCCTCATATCGTTGCTAAGAGTTAAGATGTTCTTCTGCATCTCGTGTATTCGCCCTTGGTTCGCCAATTCATCTTGTTTCATTATATTGATTGTAAAATATATTACGGATGTTTGTTTGCGCAGTAGATTCAGCATGTGTCCTTGGTCAAGCTTGACGTTATTGATGGTTTGTGACATTTCTTCAGCATAATCAGAGTCGAAAACTCCAAACATAGTGCGAGCAAAGTTCGCCACGACATTCAGCGCTCCTCGTTTGATGCGCCTTAAAAATATTCTGGTCTTGTCTTCAAGTAATTGCAATTTTATCTGATTGAAGTTTGTTACGATGGGGTCACACATGGTCCTTTCTGATGAACCTTCACATAATTGTTGGAGCGTTTTTTATTGAGTTGAAACTGCGTCTTGTTTCGCCCAGAATGGTCATAATTCATAATAAGTTATAATATTCCATTGATCGATTAGCCAAAGCAAGCGGGAAGCAGCAGGAGCACAATCAATGCACTCATTGTTGATATATTAAATGCGGATTTTCGACGTTTTGCTGGACTTGGTTCCGAGTTATTGTCTACAACTGGAGTCGGTTGCGAACTAGTTTCTGCTAATTTGTCTTCCGAGTGGATGATTGTCTGATTGACATCTGACTCGTCATTTAATAGAGGTGCTAACCTGTGAATTGGCCTTTTCATTACTCCGGAAGTAGTTTTTACATCTACTACCCAAATGAAGCCACCATTTCCTGCATATAGTTCGATGATTCTTCCAAGTGGCCATTTCATTACAAGTGTGTTATCCTCCTTTATTATAACCAATTGCTCGACCTTGATGTTGGGGAATGTGGATTTCCATTTTTTTCTTTCGCCGATTAGACTGCAGCTTCCCATAATCCTCCAAAGTGAGGTACCCTAGGTGGAATGAATTTGAATTAAATTCCTTCATTAACGCATGCCGTTGTGATCACTTGTTATGATTTAGTTGCAAAGATTGCCTGATCAAGTTCTTCCAACTGATTCTTTGCACCAACGAAGTTTGTTGTGTTGTCCGAATATATAGATTGACATCTTCCACAGCGCGCTCGAAATCTTTTCAGAGCACCGATAAAAGCTTTGGTAGTTATGTCAGTGACTACCTCCAAGTGAACTGCTTTAGTGGCATAACAGCAAAAGACGGCGAAGGTCGTTTGCCTCGGAGCTTGTAGTGAACCCAGAATGGACCACAATAGTCTACTCCAGGTTTTATGAATGGCCGTGCTGGAGTCACTCTGCTTGAAGGTAGATTTCCCATTATTTGCTGAAATAATTTGGGTCTTGCTCTATTGCAACGAACGCAGTTCTGCACGATATTACGAGCCATTGACTTCCATTTTATGATCCAGAATTTCTGCCGTGAGGTTGCCAGCAATAATTGTGGACCGCAGTGCTGATTCTCATTATGTATCATGTTCAAGATTAGTTTTGTTATTAGGTCGTTGTATGGCAAAATATCGGGTGTTTAGCATTAAATGATAGTTCCGAATTCTCCAAGGGACCGCCTATTCTTAAAAGACCATTGTCGTCAATGAATGGTGTCAAACTACTGAGAGAACTTGACTTATCTATTGCTCCATATTTTGTTAGTTGACTGATTTCTGATTCAAATTCTGCTTCCTGCATAGTTCGAACGATTAGGATAAGCGCATCATCCAGGTCTTGTGGTGTCAAAGTGAGGCACTTTGGTCTATGACTCGAATGTTTGAGGGATTCGACGAAACGCTTCACATACGCGGTTATCCTCTGCAACCGTCTGAAGGAGTTTTGATGATTTAGTCGGTATATCATGTTTTTTAAGTTACCGGAAGATGCCACCGTTGTAACAACAATCTCCTGTTTGAATTCCAGATTAGTGGGAGTCTGTGCTTCCTTGGTGAATGGTTTTGGCCATAAGATTTCCTTCCATGAAGAAAGGTGGGACCATAAAATCATAAATTACATGCAGCCCGTCGGTCAGGACTTAAGCTTCTTGATATAAAATCTACTGGGTTGTCCTTCCTACGAACATGTGTCCATTGGTTACTGGTAGTAAGGGTCTGAGTCTGGATAACCTTGTTTGCGACGAATGTTCGAAGAGCTGATGAAGTGGAATGTATCTAGTATAGTAAAATTTCAGAGTCTGACCAATAGAATGTATGTAAATGGGGTATTCTCAAACCATAGCTCCTTCTTTAATCTTGCAGTTAATTCTGCTCCCAATGCCGCAGCGCATAATTCTAGTCGGGGTAAGGTAATTTTTTTTAGAGGCGCGACGCGAGATTTTGCACATAGTAATCTAACAATCAGTCTTCCATCTTCTAGTTTTGAACGAAGGTACAGTGCAGCTCCGTATGCCTTTTCTGAGGCATCAACAAATACGTGGAGCTGAACATGGGCAGCCCTTTGGCTATCGAAAACATGTCTGCTTAAATGAGTGTTGTTCAACTGGGTTAGTTTGTTGCGGAAGGAAGACCATTCTTGTGACATCACTGTTGGCAATGGATTGCCCCAAGATATTTGCATTTGTCATAACTTCTGTATGAAGGTTTTTGCTGCAGATACAACAGAGCTTGCGATCCCTAATGGGTCAAAAATTCTAGCAACGTCCAAAGTGACAGATCGTTTGGTGATGGTTGCACAGTTAGTTACGTGTGCTTTCAGACATAACTGATCAGTCTTGGCGATCCATGATAATCACAGGACCTTGGTTGATGTATTTTCGGAATCTAAATTAACCTCTTGATCTTCGGGGGGATTTCTTGTTGTAGTGGCGTATGGCTTACGCACCATTTTCTTGGTTTAAATCCGGCTTCTTGAAGCAGTTTGGTGAGCTGTTTTTGCGCCTCTATAGCCGTTGTCAGGCTATCCGAACCACTCATTCCATCATCTACGTAGAAATCTTGCTGCAACATTTGAGCACCTAAGGAATATCAATTGTTGTTGATTTCTCCCAGTTGCTGGAGACATTTAGTAGCCATGTAGGGGGCGGAAGTTGATCCGTATGTAACGGTATTAAGCATATACACGTTTATTGTCTCGCTGGATTTATTTCGCCTGAAAATTAGCTGGAATTTGCGATCCTCCTTGTCAACTAATATTTGCCGATGCATTTTCTCGATATCGGTTGTAAACACAAATTTCGGTAGACGAAAACGAAGAATCATTCCGAAAATGTCTCCTTGTACAGTTGGACCTGTACATAGGATGTCATTGCGTGAACATCCATATGTTGTTTTGGCTGATGCATCAAACGCCACCCGAAGTTTCGTGGTGCTGCTGTCAGGCCTTAACACGCAATGATGAGGAATAAAGAAGGGGGCGCCTTATAGATTTCCTGCGTCTATCCGGATCATATGGCCTAAAGCTTCGTATTCCTTCATGAAGGCAATATACTGTTGTTGCAAATGTGGGTTTCTTTCTAGACGACATTATAGTGCCAAAAACATTGAGTGTGCCATGCTTCTAGACTCGCCAAGTGAATTTTTATCATCTGCATACGGTAATTTTGTGTCTGAGTGGAAGTTGTCGATCTTCAGAATTGCTCTGAATTCTCCATACCGTCCGTTGTTTGCCATTATCTTTGTTCTGGCAGTTGCCAATAGAACAGAACCCTTATGCCCTCGAATTTGGGTAGATGATGCTATTAACGGCTGTACTGCTGCGACCGTTGTCTGTTTCGATGAAGAGGGTGGTGATATTGTTGATTATATTTGATGCTATATTTGATGCTAAGGCGGAGTAAAGTGTTATGTTTGTGATTACATTTCTTGCAACAACCCGCGGTACAGACCTTAACTGAATGGTTGCCCTTGAAGCAGTTAAAGCACAGTTTCTGCTGTTGTACCCATTTCAGTCTTTCACCTTCCATCATTTTCGGAAATCGGCTGCAGTGATATATAGGGTGTTTGCTGTTGCTGCATAGTCTGCAGTAGTTGTTTCCGTCGGATGAAGCTACAGATGAGACAGCTCTGCTTGTATTTTGCTGGTTTGCTGTCTTGTCTTTACATCCAACAGATTCCATAGATTGGAGCTGTATCTCGAGGAATGATAAAAAATCGTCGATTTTAGGCACCTCTTTGGGTTTGCTTAAAGATCGTACAACCCGGATGTGCAAGTCACGATCTACTTTCTTAATCAGTAACTGCGAGAGTATGACATTCCAGGATGTGGTGTCAATCTTCAAATTATTTAATTCGAGCAGACATTCTCTGGTAGTATCATGAAGTCCCTTGATTGCTGCTGTTGATGATGTACCCGTCGTTTGATTAAGAATTTTCTCAACTAACGTGGCGACACTTACTCTTTTATTATTGTAGCGATCCTATAGTAATGTCCATGCCGTGGTATAATTTTCTTCTGATAGGGTCAATTGGGTTATGAGATTGCCTGCTTCTGCTGCTAGCGGTCGTTATTCGACCGCTAGCCACAGCGACCAAATCCTCCAATGTGTCGTATTCCTCTTGATTCAGACCTGCAGAGAAGGGGTCTTCACAATGCTGACAAGCCTCGTCTACTAGAGTTTGGATTTGATTCTACAACCTACTGATTGTGTTCACCTTGACGTTGTAGAATTGATGTGGTTGACCTTCAACCACTGACGATAGCCCATCCAAGAAACGATTTATGGCAGTCATCCTTGCTAGTACTCTCCAAATGAGGCCTTGCCGATATACAGTTGCTGCTGTATCGGATTCTTGTTGTTTACTCTGTCTATGCTCTGGTATCGGCTTATAGCTACTAGTGCATAGGGACCTGATGGTCGCCTCCATCTCGTCCATTGTAGGAGGTAAGAATCATTCTCTTGAATCATCGGGTCGCTGCGGATCACGTTTTCCGCTTTTTAAATGCCTCCCACAGAGACGTCAACTCCTCTGATTTCTTCCGGTAGAAATCTAGAGTTCTTCGATCAATTGGGGCCTTCTTTATGTTAAAAATCGCACTTTCAATTTTAGTCGCTTTTTCCATCTGTTTACTCTTTAGTTCTTCCATGGTGCTTGTCATTTGGGACATTCACAAATTTAATAGATGTAGTCCGAAGTACCTCTGCTATCGAACGATATTGAATTAAGAAAACTGTCCTAAATTGTCGTTCCAATATTCAAAGCCCCTTACCACTGGTGGGGGGAAGCTTGAATGTAGAATTTGTTGTTCGTAGAAAAGTCGGGGTCACCAATGTTGAACCCCAAGCACATAAATTGGAATTTGTTGTAATGAAGTACAGGGCGCTTTAACCGTGTATTCAGGTAAGTTTGTAGTAAGACAAATGGTATTGTGTACTACGGTAATTCTTTATTTTTCATGGTTATTTGTAAAAAATTTAAATTATGTCAATTAATGGATTTACACTAAACTGCCTATAATGCAGTTTTAACTTCAGTCAACAACCCATGCAATATGACACCTTGTTGGGGTTGTTGACTTGCACACAAAATATAAACAAAAATGAAAGTACATACTAAGCATTTTGTGTTTATACATTACTTCATATGACTGCAGTCAATAACCATTCAGTTGTGAAAACATTTCTTTATTTATGTTATTGACCTGCAGACATACATACATAACTAAAAGTCCAACAATAAAAAACACTACAATTATTAACTTATGTTTAATGTAATCTTAATTTAATAATAAATTTGCTACTGCTGTGCAAGTTACCACATTTTTACATATGTTTCTAATAAAGAAAGTGCAGGTATTTTTTTCATTCTCCGTTTATCGTATGAAGAAAGCTTAAATTTTTTTCCAGTATTTTTATTATTTTGTATTGTCCTAGAGGGTAATATGTTATTTATATTATTCTATAAAGCAGTTCGTATAGTGGAAACGGTCAGTCTCTTCGTCATGTCCTAGACAGTATTTTTGCAAATTCTCTACGAGATAATAGTTTATTTTTATAAAAAGGCGTTTGGCAGTTTATTAATAAGAAAAACATATCGGCTAACCTTTACTTTTTCGTGAAAATGACTCGTTTGGTCAAAGCTATCAACGCCCCTCTAGAGATGTTATGGAACTCTACTTTAATACTACAATAAGATAAGTTCATTATCATAACAAAATATGGAAGTACCGACCTTATGACTTTTATTGCTATACATCTCCTATGCGAGCGCAGGGTTCCAACAAGTTTAAAATTGCATTAATACCCCAATATGAGTCATCAATTGGGACCGACTAAACTGGACGCATTGCAAAACAACGAAAATCGAATAATTTTTCCTCATAAATTTTTTTTTTAAAAACTTGAATTTTTTTACAACCATTAAATGCAGGCATATACTTATATTTATGCTATTAATAACTTTTTTATAATTTCCAAAAAATTGTCACATCATTGTTTTGATCTGATTGCTGTTTATATTTTTGAACACAGTCTATTTTTTTGTTTCATTTAAATTTGTTTATGTTTATCGGCATTTTTGTATATATTGTCAGTTATGAAAGATTATTTATTTCATTGTTCTCATCCGACGTTTCGCTAGGTTTTTTCTATTTTTCATTTTGTAAAAATGTGAATTACATCATAATCTAGTTAAACCAGGTTTGTTGTTGTTTATCGTATAGGGAAAGAACAGTAAGTCACCGACTTTTAAGCAAACACATCACCGTCTAGTAGACGCACGTTTCCTCGCTGGAGTGGGCCGGTCATCGGTACCATATATGTGTGCTGCCGACGAGGTCTCTACTTATTTAACGATTTATATAAGTATGTACAAAACATTGATTGATTTTGCATATGCAAAGTATAAGGTTGAGATGATAAAAGCGACGCACTAAAACAATTCCTACCATATTGACAGACAGTCCGACTAACGTTTTTACAGAACGAGAACATTTATTTTCGTTCATACACATACGTATGTCTATGAGTTGCTAGTTCCTATTTGTAGAACAACGGTGTTGTTGTCACTGCAAAGAAGGCAGACATCCCTTTTCTTACATTCTTTGTGTTTTTTGTTTAGTGATGATCCAACCCAAACCGGGGTATTAGGGTATATAATTATTAAGAAGCTATTTGCTAATTGTTGTAATAGCTATTGATTTCAACGAATTGCCAATTGTGATATTCCTATTCGATACATAAACAGGTTTAGACACTTTCACTTTCAAAGTATTCAGCAAGTGGAAGATTTTTGATATTTGATTCCATGTATGGAATGGCAGTTACCATGTACTACTACCGCTGCCACATAAGAATATTTATTTTTAGACCATATAATATGTGCAAGAGTGGTGAAAAATGCGGTCCAAAGTATAGATCGCAGTACACGGGCTCGTGGTATTCATATGACCGAAATCGAATTTCATTATGAAAATGTAACAGTTGCACTACACATGGAATAAATTGGTACTCTATATCTTAAATATTCCGTGTTTTATTAATATATATATATATATATATCCAACCCAAACCGGGGTATTAGGGTATATAATTATTAAGAAGCTATTTGCTAATTGTTGTAATAGCTATTGATTTCAACGAATTGCCAATTGTGATATTCCTATTCGATACATAAACAGGTTTAGACACTTTCACTTTCAAAGTATTCAGCAAGTGGAAGATTTTTGATATTTGATTCCATGTATGGAATGGCTGTTACCATGTACTACTACCGCTGCCACATAAGAATATTTATTTTTAGACCATATAATATGTGCAAGAGTGGTGAAAAATGCGGTCCAAAGTATAGATCGCAGTACACGGGCTCGTGGTATTCATATGACCGAAATCGAATTTCATTATGAAAATGTAACAGTTGCACTACACATGGAATAAATTGGTACTCTATATCTTAAATATTCCGTGTTTTATTAATATATAAAATGTTATATCCTTAATGGAAAACCCTGTACTTCGAACATACAACGTTGCTTATCGCCTGCCAAATTAGGTCGTGGTTTATAATTTAATTCCTTAATTTTGCTTGTTGGAGCTATAATCAGTCAATAATCAATCGGATTTTTATCTTAACCTGGAATATGTTGAATTAAATTGTTGTAAAACATTAAAATAATTGTGCATCATATCCGCAGTTAGTATAAAAAGGCCAAATAATGCATGAATTGCTCTGTGAATCATCAGTGCTATCAGTATTATTACAGTTCAACAAATTTTCAATTTTAGAGCCTAGACGTCGCACAGTGGCGCCATTTGAGTTTTTTCGTTGCAAAAATCATATCTTTTGAACCGAATAAGATAATTGAACAGTTTAAACAGCATAAGATAGATAACTGTTCAGCCTATGAAATAAGCGTTTGGAAAGGGTGCTACGCTCTGTAGGGGCCTAATTATGGGTTATCAAAGTTAAAATTAGTAGAAAAATCAATTTTATGGTAACTAAAAAAAATTATTTTTAAATTTTTAGATTGTTTTTATTTTTTTTCTTTAGGGTTTTATGTTTTAAATTATTACCCAACAAATTAAAAAAAAAATATTTTTTTTTAAAATTTTCTGTAAAATATTCATCACAGTTCGTAAGAGAAGGTATATCTAAAAGACTAACCATTTCTAAACTATAATTATTTTCTAACTCTATTCTTGACTTCACATGCCGCAGGGAAGAAATAAGTGGATCGGAAGATGCTGCCAACATGTTGAAGAGGTCCTCATTTTGCCTTACCGTTGATGCTTTGAATGTGTTCTGCAATCTATATTTTTTATAACATTTGTTAAGAGACTCCTGTGCTTCTTCATAAAGCTCTCCAATTGGCAAAGACTGGTACTCAATTATATCTTTGCCATGCGCCAATATTTTATGGACGGTCGGGGTCAACTTCTTCTGTGGATACATTTCTGCTAAAAGAGATGCAGTTTTCGACGCATATTCTCCATATTTTGTAGAATTGACATTTTCTTTGCAGTTTAAAACATCTAAGATCGTTCCCAATCTTTTTACGATTTGATTGTCAATTCCAGTGATTCTAGTTACTGCCTCATCATTTTCAAAAAATCTCCTAGAAGTGTTTCCATCGTTTGAGTTACCGTATCCGTGCTTGATCTTTTCCTTATCCTTTATTGATGTATTTTCATCGAAGTTTTCCTCCTCTTGTGGTAGGGTATACGCCAGTTTTAGCAAGAATTCCATACACCTTATCCTTGCGTGCAATGGTGACATTCCATATTCGTAATTCTCCTCATTTGTAGAATCGTTTAAATTACCAAAGTTCTTCTGACTCTTTTTGCAAATCGGGCATGACATTGTTGAGGTTGTTCCTGTCAGTTCGTTTACGACTTTTCCGTCAACCATGGTCAGATGGAACTCGTAATTGCATTCAATATATTTTCCTTCTCCAATTTGCAGCTTTGTAGGCTTAATCTTGCTTATTTGTTCTTCAATGTCCTTCACCGTGGTCCTTATGAGTTCTGCCGATTCCCTTGCAAACTGAAACATTATTGGTCGGCAATAATGCACTGATGACGGACGTGGATTTTTCCAGTGTAGGGAAACATCAGATTTAAGCCGCAAAGGAACAACAGATGCCATAAACATATTTCCGTCCGATATTGTAGCGTCATCGGAAGATATCCTTTGCTTATAAACGCTTTGTCCGGATGATCCATCGCAGCCCCATTTGCTGATCAATGTCAACTTCTCAGGAAGAATTTTCACCTCATTTTCAGGAAGACTCTTCAACAACCGTTTTGCTGTATGGCCCATGAGATCCTGCAGATTGGCTTTCGCAGAGACTTCCGTAAACTCCGTATGCAGTGGTCGTGAATTTATTTTGGCTTGCGTAATATGCTTGTATCCGGGTAAAACGTCAGCGCCGTGTCGCGTTAAAGATGTCCGTAGTTTCTCATATTTCTCTTTGGAAAGTTCTAAGTCCATAAACAAGGCCAAGGCTTCTTCGGATCCATACTTTTTAATGTGTGCGTTTGTGGGCGTGGGAATGCTTTCCTTAATCCTTTTTAGTCGCAGTGGGCTTGCATCAGCAACAGATTTAGTTATCTGCGACCTAACTCTTTCACTATCCTTTGTAAATTTAATAGACAGCGCTTCCGATAATTGCTTCGTGGTGAAGTCATTGGTGGCATCGGCAAGTTTCCTCTTCCTTGTGAAAATTGAACACTCCTCAATACTTTTTTTTGCCTTCCTTTTGCTCCTCTGGTTGATGTGGTGGGTTTATCTACTGCCAATATATCCAGGATGGTGTCTTCATTAAGCCAGTCCTCGTATTTGGAGTTGAAGTTCTGAATGGTTCGATTAGATTTCACCCATTTTGCCTTAATATTTGCATATATCAGATAAAATTTATTTTTTATAATTTCGCTTCTCTCAATATTTCCGTATAAGCTATCAAGTTCTTCTAAAGCAGCTTCCGTGAAAAAAATTGGTGTGGTTGACTTTCTAAACAGTTCAAATAATTTAAAATCGTTCAACGCCATGTTTTCAGTACTTAAATTGTTAAATGGTTTCAGTAATTGTAGCGCCAACTTTCAGTCGTAGAGTAATCCAGGCATTATCCTTATTTTGCAATATATAGGCTTATGCTATCATGCCTAAAAATAAAAAATAAAAATAGGGACCATAAGTCAATATTGTTCTTGACCATTTGTACGCCAAAGTATTGTTTAAGTGAGGTACGTACCTGCTAATTTCAATGAGTAGTTTTTTTCAAACTATTAGATCAAACTACTGTCAGTCAAAACATATAAGGGATGGACGCCATACAATTTCTGCAACCATGTCTTTTTAACCTTTTTTACCTCTATAAGCCAAACGGGCACGTACGGGCAGCTAAAATTTTTGAATTATGTAAAGAAATAATCAATGAACAGGTTTTGCAAATATGGCAAATATAGAAAAATATAGATTTTTTTTATTTTCCGTCAAAGTTGAAAAATAGTGAAAAAACGGATAGTTTTTAAATAGTGATTTACCAGGAGAAACACAAAGCAAACAGTTAATTTTTTTTTTTATCATTATACATTTAAGAAATACATCAATCAATACAAACAAAAAATAAGGCGATTCGTTACCTATTTTTCGTGATATTACACCTGAAATCGCAACAAATTCACTAAAAATTGTGTTTTTTTGAAAACCGAAAGTCGGTCAACTTTGAACGGCTATATCTTCTAAATTAAAAATGTGATATTATTAAGAGTGGCAGATTTGAAATCGTTGAAAAGTTATCTAAAAGAGGGTTTTATTCAAAACTTTGTCGGCGCTCATGAAAATTTTGATTTTTGCAACCTCGTTTGCTCTACGGGCGCTACTGTGCGTCGTTTGGATGTACATATATTGAATATTATAGACTTTAAAGATGCATAAAGCAGTAAAATTACACATGATCAAAAACTTACACAAACTTCGTCAAAGTGACGGAGTGAGTTCTAATTATTGCATAATAAAACTTACAGCTCTGTGTCGCACTTCAATGTATGACCGTGCACTACAAAGTTAGACTGTCGACTGTACCTATAGAACCAATCAGAGTGGTACGAGTTTTGAGAAGCCCTTATGTAGATATTACGAAAGTTGTATGGTCCAGTACACGGCTTGTTGTACGCTCGTGTTCGATCTTTTGGCTATTTTCGTTTGTAACGCTGCAAACACCTTTTTCCGGTTTTCGTTTTTTTTGGTTGGTGGAAGCAAAAGCAAATAAAATTCACAATTTTATATATTTACCATGCACCACATTTTCAAACATGGAATTATTAGTAACTTTCATGAAAAATGTTTGTACTACCAAAAATATTTTAACTAGATCCATCTGTAAATATGCCGATCAATTTAGAGTCTCGAGTTAATTCTATTTAAAAAATGTCAGTGTGTGTGTCATTCCGTCGAAAGCTTGTAATTAAACTACAGGTCGTAGTTGTTTTTCGATCTTCATGAAATTTGGCACACGAAAGTTTATTTTTGACCATAGAGGTACCCTAATGAAATTATTGAAAATAAACTCAGATATGATCAGCACAAATCAGAAGAACACATATGCTAAATCGGTTTTACATCTTTAACCCAGTAAGCCACATATTATCTTATAATCTTAAGGCAATTTGTCAGAGTTCTTAACGATCAGTACAAAGGCTCTTTCCGATTTAACATACATCCGCTGTTGAACCCATTTAAATTCAGATTTTATTCAAGTTTGGTACAGTATATAACGATAGAAAAATAACCAATCATGGCAGAATTTGGACTATAAACGTTCATTTTTTGATATAGTTGGGCCAAAAATCTGCTTCCAGTGTTTATATGCGTATCGAATAACAATAAAACCAAAAATTAAAACTTTTTGGCAATTTGGCTAAATTTCTGCGTCAGGAAAACCATAAATTCATATCAAAAATTTAAAAGATTTTTTTAATTTGAATAAATTTCGGACCTGTCCAGGAGTCTAGCCACGCCCGTCTTTTGTTTTGTTACAATTGAATATAACCACATTTCATATATAGAAATGTGGTGCATAAGCACAGACGCAAGCTGAAGAGTAACACAAAAATCAGTTGACATCGATAATCAGACGGACGACATTGTTTTGTTAATTGACAACCCCTGAAGATGATTGACGAAGTCAATCGAAATATTGGGATAAATAAAAATTAAACAACACATAGAACAACGAGTTTAAATAAATGACCTCAAGCCGAAAAATAATTTTATAAAATAAAAAACAAATCTCTATTATTAGGAAGTAAATACTGCATTCTCGTAGTCTATAAATAAGGTTAATTACTTAACTTCTGAATGGAAAACACTTCTCACGTTAAGGCCTTTTAATTAATACAAAACACGGTTTAAAAAAAAACACGGAATGACTCTTTTCTAAAAAATGCGTGTTTTTGACACTACCTACGACCAATCAAATTTATATTGATTGTGTTATTTGATTAGTCTTAGGTGAAAGTCGACTATGGACTTATTTACTCTTTATAAAAAGTGATTTTTAATTTCTTGAGAACTGTCAAGATCTATGACGATGGTTTTATTTCTCAAAATAGCCGTGTTCTCTTTAGCTTACTAAACAAGATTTTGTGTGGAAGTTACGCGGTAAGCAAACGAGTTGGCTGTTACTCGGTAACGAAACGAGTTATAGTTACCTGACTTTTTTTTTACAAAAAAATATTATGACACACCCAGCTTCCATAACAAAAACATATGTTTTTTTCTTATTGATACAGAAAGAAAATGAAAAGACTAAAACCATTTCCATAAATTTCAATGATGCAAAAACGGTAAGTGAAAATGTTTATTGTTAAGATTTAGAGAAATTTCGATGTAGCTGACTAAACGAAAATGGTACATACTCATACTTATTAAAAATAAATAACGCGTGATGATTTTCGAGGTTCCCTTCTTTAAAAAAAAAAAAAAAAACACAGAAAATTCAAATTAAATGGGAAATGTTTATTATCATTTGATAGAACATTCTTTTGCATTTTTTTTAAGATTGTCTATCAAATGTTAGCCGCGGCTACGTCTCAGATGGTTCAGCAGTTGAGTCAAATTTGTTCGTTCGAGCATTTCGGCTGGTAACTGGCGAATGACACGCGTAATGTTTTGCTCCAAAGCCTGAATCGAAGCGTGTTTGTCCGCATAAACTTTCGACTTTAAATATCCCCACCGGAAAAGTCTAACTGTGTGATATCACACGATCGACCGACCCAAAACGTGAAATTATCTGCTCACCGAAGTGTTCTCTCAATAAGTCCATCGATTGATGCGATGTGTGGGAAGTGGTGCAGTCTTGTTGAAACCAAATATCGCCGAGATCACGAGCTACAATTTCAGGCATCAAATAGTCCGTTATCATGGCTCAATAACGGTCACCATTGACGGTTACGTTCTCACCGGCATCATTTTTGAAGAAATATGGACCTATGATTCCACCAGCCTAGAAACCACTCCAAACCGTAGTTTTTTCTGGATGAAGTGGCCGCTCTTGAACCTCTTCTGGTTGCTCTTCGTTCCAAATGCGGCAATTTTGCTTGTTTCCATACCTATTGTTGGCCGATTATGTTGACCATAAGTTAAATGAAATGCACGAGTCACATTCCTCGCATAACGTGAATTTTCGTAATAAAGTTGGACGATTTGTAAACGTTGTTCGTTTTTATCACACATTTTTTCTCCTCGTCTATAGCTACAATTGTGACGCTGACAGGACAACAAATTCCAACTGATTTAAGTGATATTGCAGTAACAAATGTTGAATGTTCCTCAGAAAAGTAAATTTTAAGTCAAAATATACACGGGGCCATCAAATCCGAACAGCAGTACGTAAACAAGAATCGGTGGCCTGTTTTGTGTTGCACAATTTTCGACCTTTTTAAAGCACTTAAACTTGTTCTAAAGAAATGATCATAATTGAAGCTTTTTGTTAACGAATGACTCAATTAATTCGGTTTTGCAATCCAGTCTAATTAATCAACAGTTAAAATTGAAGCACTATTATTATTATTTGATAGTTATTATCTGCTTTTTTTTTAACAATAGTCTAATTTGTATGCCCTACTTCACACAGTGGTACATGGTACTATGACTTAGTACTGATGTTTCTATCACTTTAAATTAATGGAGATGGACCCAATGTTAGATATACCGATCGACTCACAATCACTATCTGGTTCCATTGGGCTAAGTCCGTCTTTCTGGACCTCCTTCTGTGCATAAATCATTGTAAGTAAAGTACAGGTCCCGGTAGGAACAGATTTTGATAAAAATTAGTACATTCTTCAAATTTGGTCTAAGGATCAATCTTATTAAAATCGAAATTATGAGCGACAAATAGTTATCTCAAAGATATTGATTCCGACCTTGCTCAATTGTCGGGAACTCTTGACTTTAATCTTTTTAGCTTGTTTTTTTTATTTTTTATCCAAACTATACTATATACGTATATTAATACGTATTGATTTTTTTAAACAAAATTAAGAATACAACAAATGACGAGAGCAATAAATACGAAAGAAGATAAAGATAACACCAACTCAATATATGTGACGAGCAAAATAGAAGGGGACCTAAGGAAAAAAACATTTTTTTCAGGAGAGCCATTTTAAAGATTTAAATACGTGTATCTTTGTGTACCATCACTTTCATAAAACGCGCATATCTCTGGGAGGGAACACTTTTGGGGCATGGGATCGGTCTCGTTCGATGCTCAGATGTTGTCCACATCAAAAAAAAGTGAAAATTGATTTTTTTTTACCCTTAGGTCCTTTTCTCTAAGCGCTGTCACATATGCAGTTGTAATTAGAAAATCATAGAATATGGCAGTGTTTTTTGTGTGTGTTTTTAAAATTTAATGTAAATTCTGTTAGTTGTTAAATGTAACGTATAATAGTAAGTGTTAAATTTTTTAATAACATGTGAAATATTGTTTATAAATGTTTGTCTCTTTCCGATCACTTAAAGTTTTTCCAATAAAAATATGCCTGAGGAAATTGAAAAAAGGCCAACGAAACGTCGGAGGAAATTAAATGAATTAAAAATATACTTGCATTTTAATTACAAACGGAACAAAAAAGACTAATACACAAAATTAAATAAAATTAAAAATTAAATAAATTAAAAACCCCAAATTGGTCAAAATAAAACAAAATCCAAAAATTATTTTGAATTTGTGATCGTAATCAATTTTGTTTTCAATTACTGCCAGTTATATTTTTTAATCTATCCTGTGATTCTTCTAAATGTCCTCCTTATCAACACAAACATTTTTATTTTCAAAAAATCTTTATGGAAGTTCTTTTCCCTCAAAGTATTGTTGATCCTTCTCTATTTTACTGTACATCTCTCTTTCTCTATTAAAAGTAGCACGTTAAAGTAACGCAGTGCAACGCCAAATATGAAATTCGAAGTACTTATTGGAACATAAAAACAGCAAAACTGAATTTAATATAGCTGTTCCATTTGCTGTGATACAAATTAAAAACAAAAATCAAATAAAAAATAAATTTAAAACTAATTATTTGACAACTCAGTTATAAAAATTATGAAGCACCTATTAAAAAGTTGTTTTATTGGATATGACTTGAAGTTTTGACGCCAGATGATTTTAAAGACGTGTACGACAAAAAATTGCCGTTCTGGTGTTAGACTAATAATTCTTGGATCGAGCGAATGATAGACTTTTTAACAGACACCGAGGCTTTTACATGCTTTACTTAAAACCTTGCTGTTCTAAAACGGACCGATTATTACGAAATTTGGGTCATGTGAAATAAAGCACTACGATATACGACCTATACTATGTATAAGTAGTTAAATATTATTATATTATAAAATTATTTTTGTTTGTTTACATTAATTCGGTCTTTTATCATTATTATGACTTGAACAGTTTTTATTCTGTTTCGAACCTTTTGTTGTTTCTTTTTCAGAATCAACAAAAAACTTGGTAAACTGTATTGACTATGTTTGCCAGCCAGACTCTACAGATGTTTCTAAACTCTCCAATGCGAATTAACCTTTGCGTATAATCTTCGAACAGTGCGTAGAACAATCTTCATAGCGCAATATCATTTCAACCAATTCCGTTTCGCATGGGCTTTCGTTAAAAACCACATATGCCAAACATAAAGTGTGCGTACATGCGTTGTACATAACGGCGTACCAATCCTTATGTTTTTTTGTTTTGTTTACATTGATTCGATATTGTTGGAGAAATTAAGTATGGACACAATAATTCTTATTGTGTTCTCTGTTTTTCTTTCCAAGCAAAAATACATCGATCAAAGTAGGTTTAAGTTTTTATTTCTATGGAGATTTCATATTTGAATTTTATTTTCGTTTGACCCTGAACGTGACAAGTTGTGAAAAGAAATATTTTTAAATTAAAAGAAAATTCCTAATACTAATATAGTCTCGATTGTTCTAATTCATATTATCGGCAATAAATTATTGGAAAAATCTAACAAGGCCTAGATTATACCCCATAACAAAGGAAGTATTAATATCGACAAGGTAAAGAGAAATATCAGGCCATTTGATGGCGAAAAATATTCAATTTGGAAATTCCGAGTTAAAGCGCTTCTGGCTGATATCGACGCCCTGAAAGTCGTTGATAGTGAAATTCCAAAGGATATTACTGAAGATGGGTTGAAAAGCCAGAGGAATGCCAAAAGTGTTATCATTGAATATTTGGGATTTGCGAATTATGAATGTACTGCGAAACAAATATTCAAGAATTTGGATGCGATTTATTAACGAAAGAGTGTTGCTTCGCAATTGGACGATTAGATAGGTGAATTGCTTGCTTCAGGAGCAAAGATTGAGGAAATGGATATAAGGTATCTCATTTGCTGCGAACGCTGCCGTCATCCTATGATAGGATTATAACAGCAATCAAAACGCTGTCTGAAGAAAATTTGACATTGACATTTGTGAAGACTCGTTTGCTGGGCCATGAAGTCAGGTTTAAGAATGATAGTAAGGATAGAAGTTCAAAAGTATTAGAGGCAATAAGTAGCAGTTATTATTCAAATAATAGAACTGAAACGTATGGTTTTAAGAACTGAAACAAACTCAAGCCCACGAAACAATTTAAGCTATTCATAAAGTGTCATCACTGTCATAAAAAGGGACACATTAAAAAAAAATTGCTACGGCTACAAGAAGATTTTGGATTCGAAGACTCAAGAGACTGCGAGAACAGCCCATAACGCAGCTCAGCCGGATGAGGGTTTTGAGTTTATGATAAGACTCTGCCGACTCTGGAGCTCTGAAAATAGCAGTATTTGTGAGAGAAATGTACCAATCTTATATTTTAGCTTGTGTAAGAAGCGGTGTGTGGCGAGTGTTATCAAGTGTAATAGTTATCAATTGTGGCATGAGAGGTTGGGACATATTAGTAAAGGGAAGTTTTTAGAAATCAAGTGCACTTTTGGACAAAGTGCGGCCGAATGATGAGTTGTGTGAGGATTGCATAAATGGGAACCATAATAGGAAACATAGTTTTTTGTTCATTCGGACGTCTGTGGTCCGAGAACTCCATCCACGGTTGATGATAAGAATTATTATGTATTATGTGATATTTGTTGAGCAGTTTACTCACAATTGTGTAACTTATTTGATAGCCTTTAAGTCTGATGTTTTCTTGGTTTTTAAGGACTTTGTTGCTAAAAGTTATTGTCATTTTGGCCTGAAAGTAGGTAATTACTATGTTGATAATGGAGGAGATTATTTGTCAAATGAGATGCGTTAGTATTGTATTAGTAAAGGCATCAGTAAATACTTTACAGTTCCACATACTCCACAATTAAATGATAAGATCCATAACGGAAAAAGCTCGTGCACTGGTGAACAGAGCAACAATGGACAAGGATTTTTGGGGCGAGGCAGTTCTAACAGCCACATATTTGTTCAACAGATGTCCAAGTAAAGCTTTGCAAAATGGTTCAAAGATACCGTTTGAAATGTGGCATGGTAGAAAGCCTACTTTTAGATGTTTAAAGGTATCCAGTTCGACAGTTTAAGAACATGATAAATTGAGAAAAAGAAAATTAGATGAGAAATCATGGAAAGCTATACTTGTTGGATACGAGCCGAATGATTTTAAATTGTGGGATGTGGAATCTCAGAGTTTTGTAACGGCACGAGATGTTGTTGTTGATGAGACAAATATGCAGCATTCTAGAGCTGTACGAGAACCAGAAAAGTGCAGTTCTGAAAGTGTAATTAAGTTCCGGAAGAGAGTTTGGAAGAAGTGCCGCATGTTTTCCCGGATGAAAGCAGAAACTGTGGATCTCATGATTCCAGATCGGATGTCATGCCAAAATGTCGAAATAAGCTATCAGAAGCTGAATCGCATGGTCAGGCGACACTGCTTAATGTCAGGAGAAGTGAACGGTTAAAGGAAAAGGCAAAGGAAATGGTTGCATTTTGGCAGCAAGAGCCTTTGTTGAAAATGTGCCGAACTCATTTCATGAGCTTGACTGTAGAGATGACAGGTTGCATTGGGATAAGGCTGTTAAGGAGGAACTTGAATCTAATTTTTTTAAATGGGACCTATACCTTTGTGCCAATGCCAGAGAATAGGAATGTGGTGGATTGCAAGTGTAAGAAATGAAGCTAGTCTTGTCGCGAGAGGTTTTACTCAGGAGAATTAGGTGGATTATGACGAGACGTTTGCTCCGGTGGCAAGGATTTCTAGTTTTCGGATTTTGATGTCCTATTCAAATCAGTTTGGTTTAAAGGTACACCATATGGATGTTGAAACGGATTTCTTCAATGGTGATTTGAAGGAGGAATTTACATGAAGGCTCCTCAAAGATTAGATAATGAAGGCAAAGTTTGCAGACTTAATAAGACAATTTATGGTCTTAAGCAGGCAGCGAAGTGTTGGTTTAGTAAATTTAACTGTGGATCGTTGCATTTATTTCTTGAATAAGGGTAATACTCTTTAGAACTTATACGTTTTCTTTACGTAAATGATTATGTAATAGCTTCAGCAAATGATGAAACGATGAGGCATCTTTAACAATATCTGATGAGTAAATTTTGAATAACAGACTTATTTGGGCTTATATTTTTTATTGGGATTATAATTGAGAGAGAAGGCGATAAGTGAGTCTAAGTCAAACAGCCTATATTAAGCATGTATGAAAAAAATCGGCTTCCGACCAAACTTGATTATAATGCCCTTAAAGCTGATGAACGGTATGATGCGATGACGTAATTTTATCGGTTCTTTAATGTACGTCATGTTCTGCACGTGATATAGTGGAAAATGAAAGATAAAATGGATTTGAAGTCGGTTAATGCTAGGAACTCAGATTTTAAGGGTACGTTCTCAGGATACGTTGATTCTGACTGGGGTGGTAGTGGAACTTATGGAAGAATCGTTTGTATTTCGTATATGATGTTGGGATCGTGGTTAGTGTGCTGGAATACGAGTAAGCAGAAATCTGTAGCAGCATCATCTACTGAGGCAGAGTATATGTCATTGTTTGAGGCTGTCAGAGATGCGTTGTGGTTGAAGTCATTGATGAGAAGTGTTGGTGTTGTCTTTAATAATCCCGTTCTGATATGTGGATAATCATGGCTGCTTTAGTAAACCAAATCGTCCCTCATGCCACAAAAGATCTAAGCACATCGATATAAAATACCATTTTTCTAGAGAACAGATAGAAAATAAACTAATAAAAATTGAGTATATTTCTACAGATAATCAGCTGGCTGACTTGCTTACGAAACCTTTGTCTACTGTCCGGTTTCTGGATTTAAAAAGTCAAATTGATATAAGAAGTTATGAACCTAACCTATAAAATTTTTTTTTTTGTTGGTCTGATAAGGTTTTTCTGGGTTTTTCCTAATTCTTTCAACAAATATTGAATCACTTTATTGTAACTCCCAGAGTACATAACTTGTCATGTTAAATGGTTATTGTGAATGTAATTGTAATGACCGATATATTTTTGAGGGAAAGTGTTGGGGAAAGTAAGTATGGACTCAGTAATTCTTACTGTGTTCTCTGTTTTTTTTTCGAGCAAAAATACATCGATCAAAGTAGGTTTACGATTTTGTTTCTATGGAGAATTCATATTTGAATTTTTGTTTCGTTTGAGGTTTTTGTTTGACTGATTTTGCAAATTTTCATTCCTGCATTAACACTGAACGTTTCAAGTTGCGAAAAGAAATATTTTTAAATTAAAAGAAAGTTGCTAAAACTAAAACTGTCTCGATTGTTCTAATTCATTATATCGGCAATAAATTATTGGGAAAATCTAACAGATCTTTTATCATTATTGTGACTTGAACAGTTTTTATTCTGGTTCGAGCCCTTTTTTTTATCAAAATCAACCAATGAAGTGGTGACATATATTGAGTAAGGTTGGCATTAAGACTGTATAGCTGTTGCTAAACCCACCAAAGTTTTTCTACTACAACAGTCTTTGGCAACGATTACTTCGGCTACAAATTAAATGACTAATAAGTCATAATTATACGGGTCTCAATTGAATTAATAAGAATTTGCCTTTACGTATAATCTTCGCTCTTTGCGTAGAACTATCTTCCTGGCGCAATATGATTTCCAACAATACCATTTCGCAGGGGTCTTCGTTGAAAACCACATATGCAAAAGCACAAAGTGTGTGTATTTTTTTTAGGGTACATGCTTTGTACATTAGGGCGTACCAATCCTTTTGGTTTATTTTTGTTTTGTTTACATTTATTCGGTCTTTTATCATTATTATGACTTAAACAGTTTTTATTCTGGTTCGAGCTTTTTTGTTGTGTCTTTTTCAGAATCAACCAAAAAATTAGTGAAATGAATTGGCTAATGTTGCCAGGCAGACTGTTTGCAATGATTACTTTGGCTACAAATCAAATGTCTCATTTAAATTATTTTTTTGCTAAATTTTTTTATATAATTTTTTTATGTATAATTTTATTAAATTTTTATAGTCTCGCACCTGTGCATGAGTCTAACGAATTTTAAACAGTCGTTATATTTTTGGTACCGCAAGAATTGCAGAAGTATTGGTCAGAAGTATGAGCGATAAACAACGCATATTTTCACCAACATTTTCATTAATGATTCCCCCCAAGCACGCAAGCAAAATGCTCAGTTGCCACATACTAATGAATAATTACAAATACATTATTATGAATAATTTCAGGATCAAATTTTCTTGAGCTTTTAGCTTATTCTTATAATGTGCCGCGCACCCATCAAAAAAGAAAATCAATTTTTTTTACCAGATATCCAAATGTTTCCTTTAGATGTCGAATAATTATTTTGATAAATAAATGTACCGATGCTAAATCATGCTGCTATACCTCTGATATAATAATACTGTTATGTTCAATGGTCGTTTCGGTTTTGTGATATATCATGTAAATGTTTCCTGATCATTTGACCAATAGGACTGCACTGCATACTGGATCTGGAAGGTGTTATTATCAGCAAAATCAAGTGTTATTAAAAACTCGCCTTCCTGTAGGGTTTCCTTTAGAAAAATTAAATATGTTGACGGTTATTTGGCTACAAAATCTTGCTTAATATTTATACCTATAGGTTAAAAAATATTTTTTTATTATTTAATTTTTAATTCGGTCGTTCGGAAATATTATAAAACACTACATTTTCATTACCAAACGTTTCCTCATGTATGGAAAACCCCCGGGTACTGCGTAATTAACTAGGATGTTACATTCAATGTACTGGAATTCCGCTCTTTAATTTGTGTTTTAACTACTTAATAGAAGTCATTAATAACATGTATGTAGGTAACTGAGCGGTTTGAAAGATGGCTTTGTCCACATTCATTCTGAGAAATTGTAACATACTCTATCAAGTTTGGTCATGGTAAGGGGTAAATTGGGTCTTCTGGACCAGAAAAACAAATCGGGAAAGACCTTTGAGGTATACTTCAACGTGGACATATATCTTCCAAATTCAATAAAGTTTGTCCCTAGTCGGAACATTGTCGATGTGCAAAGTTTGGTTGAGATTGAGTCATTTCTAAGGTTGTTTGGCCGTGGCACGGTCGAGCAACGCGTTTTGTTACTCAATCATCGCACTTTGCTAAGTAGTCCTCGGGACACCTCCACACAGACAGTGCGACGTGTTAAATCTGCGCTGTATTACGAATTCATCGCGCCAACTCTACTGGAGTTGACACTTTTTTTTTTTTTAAATAACCAACACTCAGGGGATGCCCCTATACATGCGGTGCATTGCGTTGGCGAGTGGAAAGTAAAGGATCGGAGGGGGGAAAAAGGGAATAATGTTTATTGACACTTGTCTTGAACTTCTGGATGTCGCAATTAGTGGGAAACACATTTGCCGGAAGTCGATTCCACATACGGACTGTACGAGCGAAAAACGAATTTGATCTGTAGTGTATAGTGCGGTCAACTGGCCAATCGATAACAAACGGGTGTGAATTCCTAGAAAGTCGCGTATCCCTGCCGGACATCCTCACGTCAGGAATAAGGCGACGGATGTCTGATGAACACACACCATGAAAGTAACGATAGAACAGCGTCACGCAACCCACATTCCGACGATGATCAAGGGAAACAATAGAGTTGGATACCCTACTGTCACCTATCAGCACCATCGCTCTCCTTTGAACACGGTCAAGTAGCTCTAAGGATGATTTTGGAACACCTGCCCATATATGGGAATTGTATTCCATCTTCGGCCTGATGTAAGTTGTATAGATATTGAAAAGATCAGAAGGAGTGAAATGTTTCTTGCACCGCTTTAAGAAGCCTATGCACTTGAGTGCTTCTTTCGACACTTCGAATACATGTCTCGCCCAACGAGCGTAACATTGTATTTTCATGCCCAGAACATCAAGAGCTTCTGATTGTTCAATATCCGTACCATCGATAGAAATTGACGATATTGTGGGGTCAGCGAATCGCTTGTGAGACAACAAGCAGCACTGTGTCTTACGCGCATTAAAATCTACTATATTCACTCGACCCCATTCGGAAATGGCCTGTAAATCCCGGCCAAGTGTCTCATCCATAATTCGCCTTTTGCCTTCAATATCTTGAAGACTCGGCCTACGGTCGAATGAATATGAATGACATAGGTTACTGTCATCCGCAAAGGAGTAGATTGGATTCACGGTCTGACCCAACAGATCATCAATGAAAATTAAAAATAAAGAGGGAGAAAGGACAGAGCCCTGTGGTACTCCTGCAGTAAGCATATGTTTGTTGGATGAGAACCCATCTACAACAACTCTTATAGTGCGATCTCTAAGAAAGCTCGTTATAAAAGAGCGAAAGTATCACCGACGCCAAAATCCATCAGCTTTGACAAGAGTGCACCGTGCCAGACTCTATCGAAGGCCTTGGAGATATCCAGAGCCACAACCTTACTCTCACCAAACTGGTGGATAGACCGACTCCAGCGCTCCGTCAAGAAAGCCATCAGGTCTCCCGTAGAGCGATTTCTTCGGAAGCCATACTGTCGATCACTAAGCAAGCAGTTGGACTCTAGATACCTCACAAGATGGTGGTTAACCATGCTCTCCATTACCTTAGAGAGCGCGGAGCAAATCGCGATTGGCCGATAATTTGCAGGATTATTGGCTTCACCCTTTTTAGGGATGGGTTGGACGTTCGCAACCTTCATCATTTCAGCTGCAGCATTTACGTCGTTGTCGAGAAAGCACAGTTTCCAATTAAAATGCTGAAAAAAGTGGTTGAGTTCAGCCCAACGTGCCTTTTCGTAGATAAAAACTGTTCGCTTTCGGGCTGGTATCGAAGTGACACGAAGGGCGGAATACGAAAAGGATGCTGAAACAATGCAGTGATCAGAATTACCAAGAGGTGGAAGGACATTAACTTCGTACTTTTCAGGGTGTGAAGTTAAGTAAAGGTCAAGAATATTGTGATGGTGCCCTTCTACACACGGAATATGTGTCGGTTCATTCACTAGTTGCGTCAAGTCATTTTGCGTGGCGTAGAGCTCGGCGTATTTGCCCTCCGGAGTTGTTTGGCTCGAATGCGAAAGCCAGGCGGAATTGTGGACATTGAAATCACCAGCAACGACGATTTCACTGTCCGGATAACTCTCCAGAACTTTCGTTATAGAATCGAAAAGGGCGTCGAAGCCGTTAAGGGAAGCCTCCCTTTCTGAGTTTGGGCTTCTGTATATAAACCCGAAATGAAGTACGTGTGTTAAAATCCTGAACTTAACCCAAAGGGAGTTAAATTCTGGATCTTGTGAGCATCAGTGTTGCTGGCTCTGAAACAAGTCCTCTGTGAGAAATAAAAAGAGGTAGGGTGTGATACCCAGGGACGTAAAAATCCTGTGGATCAGAATCCTCACGCACCTGGGTCTCACAAAGAGCTAGAACATCAGGCCTATGGTAATGAATGTGGGAGAACACAGCGAAAAAATTCGTACGCAGGCCACTTATGTTGGAGAAATGTATGTTAAATTTCTTTACCATTACGCCAACCAGAGAACAAAAACAAATGTCAGTATGTAAGCTCAGTAAACAATCTCACCCCTTTGCCGCTACTGGTCCCTCCAATGCTTAGTGTTATGCCTTAAACATTGGAGGAGCAACGACAAAAAAAGCAAGAGAGTCAACTGCACTTACACAGATTGGAAAAGATATGGAGCGGTGGAGGGAGGGGGGGAGTACAATGCACCACGGAAAGAGATAAACAAATTCTCTTAGTGCGTTATCGTTGGATTTTGTGTTATTATTTTTTTTTCTATGCACCACAGAAAGAGATAAACAAGTTGTCTAAGTGCGTTATCGTTGGTTTTGTGTTATTTTTTTCTGTTCTTTTTCTCATTTTTTTCCTTCTTATTGTTGTTGTTGTGTTAGGTTTATTGGACATATGTATATTTGGTTCTTGTTTGAATTTTGTTTTATGAGTTCTATTTTTTTTCGGGTTTTGTTTGTTTATTTCTTATTTTGGTATAGTAGATTAGTTTTACAGTTGTTATGTTGATGCTTGTTTATGTGCTGTAGTTTGGTTGTTAATTTGTTTTCGTGTTTTATTTTAATTTTGCGTAATTTTATTTTTGTAGGACGGACGATATAAAACTTTAACGCGGACAACACAAAACGCGTGCGGACTGAACGACGGCCTACCTCTACGAGACTAGACATTTGAACGGGTAAGCTCCGCACTCTGTTCCTATCTCATCAGTGTATCTCTCCGGTAGTTGAAACTGTGACGAGTAAGCTCCGCGCTTTGTTACTCAATCATTGCGGGTCACCTCCTCGGTAGTGGACACTGCAACAGGTCAGCTCAGCGCTTTGTTGCTCAGCTCCGCGCTATGTTACTCAATAACAGGCCCACCTCTACTATATTTGACACTACGAAGGGTCAGCTCCGCACTTTGCAACTCAATCATCCGGCCATCTCCTCGGTAGTGGACACTGCAACAGGTCATCTCAGCGCTTTGTTGCTCAGTCGTCGGGCCACCTCTGCATAGACCGTGCGACATGTTACTCAATAACCGGCCCACCTCTACGATAGTTGACACTGTGAAGGGTAAGCTCCGCGCTTTTATTCCCAGTCATCGAACCACCTCTACGATATTAAACATTACGACTGGTCAATGCTGCGGTTATTTTCGAAATCTTCGTGGCTCTGCACTTTTCTTCTCAATCATGGGGCTACCTTAACGGGAATGGAACTGCGATGAATTAGCTACGGAATTTGTTACTCAATCATCGGGGCACCACTACGAGAGTAGATACAGTGACGGGTTTCCCCAAAATTGTTTACAAAATATTCATTTCGCAGCTAATGCGAAACAGTGTTTTTCCAGCATCATCTTCGCTTCAAATCAGTTGCCGCCTCTGCTTATGCTTTCCGCCGGTGTTACAACATTTCGCAACGCCACATTTCGTCACCGCTAGTTTACAGCTTATTAGAAATATTCAAGTGTCTTATTTTATTTTTCAGTTGAAATAAAAATGTTCGTAACGACCCTGAACACCCGATGAGTTTTCCCCAATATAAAGTGCTAGAGCACGGCGATACAACAGCGTCAGAGCACGAACAGTAATAAACTTTTCTGTACTAGAGGGAGAAATAAAAATATATTAATAAAAACTTTTTAAATAAAAGATTCAAAATCTACGCAATTAAAAGTGATACCAAATAAATTTATCAGAAAGTTCGATTGGGAGTCTTTAATCCGGCGAAAGCAAAAAGTAATTATATATGAATTAAAATAATTTTCTTTTTGCAACAATTTATAATTTGTTTTTGCAACAATTTAATTTTAAACAATGTTTTTTTTGTTTAGCTCGTTTGTTTTATTTCGGTCTGTTGCTTTTACACATTGAACAGGGATTAACAAAATGACAAAGAGGCATTGATTTTCATGGCTGCACACTACTTTTTATCATGATTTCGGGTCCGTGACAACCCTCTTCAGAAAGCCTTGCTGCAATTGTTGAAAGTTAAACCGAACTCTATAAGGCCAGGCTCTCCCCAAACGAATGAGAACTTCTGTTGTAAACCTTACTTTTAAAGTTTTCTTCACACAATTGCACACGAAAATACAACTCACTCTTGTCACTTCTAAAGAGACTCCACATCGAGAGCCATCAATAGATTTCTTTTTCAACGTGTGTGTGTGTTGTAAAAAGAGTTTAGTTGACTATGTCAACTTGTGTGCCGTGCCGAGCATGTTCGTATATTGAGCTCGTTTGTTTGCTGTTTTTACACTGCTTTTACACATTGAACAGGGTTTTTTTTGGGAAAACTAAAAATTAACTTAAAATTAATTTTTTCGTGCAAAATTTAAATTAAAAAACTAATAAAACAAAATTATCAAACAGTTCGTTTGGAAGTCATTAACACTGCGAAATAAAGCAAATAATTACTCTAGATGTAAAATAATTGTTATTTTAAATAACCAATGTGCTGAAATTGTCGTGGGCATACACCCTTAAGTTGACGATTAAGGTGCCTGTCTCACTTTTCACATGAAACCAAGGTAAACGTGGACGAATGTAGGAAACGTTTTGCCAAATTTGTAGCTGAAGAACACCACTCATTTCCAATGTGTTGACAGATCAAAAAGAAACACGGAACAATAAGTATGTTAGCATCCCCCAGATTCAATACAAATTCTAGACAACTGTTGGGCATCACAGCTGCAGTCGTATCGTCGCCCAACAAAACCGCAACTAGCAAAATTGAGTCTATCAGTTAAAAAATTAGTGTGTCATCAAATAACGAATTATGCAATATCGCGTCAATCGAACTGGTGCGAAAATGGTGATCCATTTGAATACAGAACGAGTCGAAGAAATGGCTGATAGGTACGACGTGGTACTAGATAAATTACCCCGAGTTATGTCTGAATTTTCCTCAAAGCATACTTGATAGATTGGATAGCGGTGAAAAAGGACTTTTGGACCTTTTTCCTGCTTTCACGTAAAAGCGAGAAGTTAAAAGAAGAAATCCGTAAACGTATTCAACGACCGAGAGAATCCTCTATATATCATGTACACCCGTTGCAAAAATTTTATACTTCATACTGATTTAACGGAGAGTCTGAAATTGGCAGTTTTTGAAGTAGCATTGACCCACGAGTTAAAAAGTGCACCGATCACCTCACATTAACATCGAAATTAAAATCTACGACTTGACCAGGCAATAAGTCCAAACTCATCTACGAAAAAACTAAAGACACGACTGTAAGAATATATCCCGAATTCTCAGGCATCAAATACCACAAAACTTAAATTCGGAAAAACACGTTTAATTGCGTTAAAATTATTAGCAGCAGTAAAACTTTAAGCCGCCTTAAAAAATAGCCACGCTAAATGTAATTTTGTTATCATGCTGTTTTAAAAAAAAGTTACTATCTTGGGCCCAGGTTTTTTCTTCTGTTTTTTGCTATGTCGTGCTCCGTGTTTGTTATTTAAATGTACGACACCCAAGTACGGAGTCAATAACTATGAATTTTGTTTAGCCTGCCCTGGGAACCAGGTGAGCGAAACTAATAATTTTAATGCCACCCATTTCGGGACTTTAGCACCCATCTACGCATTCCACCATTTACCTAACGCACATATGGCTGATGTACAGTGCAAAATAAATAATTTCCTGAAAAACGAACTGCCGATATTTCAGCATTTGGCGGCGTAGACCATATCGCAGAACAAACTATTACAATGTTTACAACATGACAAATTTAAAAATGATAATTACCTCGAAATAGGTCAAGAAAGCTATAATTGATGTTGGGGTTAATAAGTTAATTGCCCTTGGAGGCATTGAGCCCTCTAACAGTCCGTAGAACTTTTCTATCTCATTGGTTAGAAAGAAAAAGGGAAACGGAGCGGCATTCGTCGACTGCGTTCTTACTTTCATTCAACATAAAAATGGTTGAATTCTACGAAAAGCATACCAGACGATTGGCAATATGTGCATTTAAATCAAAATACAATATCAAAGGGGAACGTAAAATGTTATTGCCGATGCTTTATCGACTCAACCAATCAAAACACTAAATTTACTCCTTTTGGCACAAGAAGTGTGCAAAGTAAGCAAAATATTTTCAGTGTACGATCATCGACGGCCACATTTTGATCGAATGTACCACATGGAAATTATACGTCGTCACGCCACCTTGAAGACGAGAGCTGGAAGAAAATCACGAATGCACAGAAGCCAGTCATATATGCATTAGAAAAACCATACTTGAAATTGCAAATCGTTACTAGTGGCGGGGAATATTTCGAGATATAAGCAGTACGTCCGATATTGTGAATCCTGAACGGCACAAAGTGAGTCAACTGCGTCCAGCTGACGCGTGTACCGTTAACGATCTGTGCGGACTTCATAGGGCTCTCAAAATGACAAATTAAAGAAACTACTGCTGGACTTGTCAGGACTTGCAGAAAATGCATTATTGCTAGTTTCGAAGCGCCGAAATTAATAATAACTGACCGCTTTGCAATTAATGTTGAGAGTGTTTGATCGTTTTTTGGAAAAAATTGCGATAAAACAGCAATTGACAGCTCCATATGCGACCCAAGAAATACCAATCGAACTGCCAAATCAATGATCGTCAGGTATCCAATCACGATCATAACCGCTAGAAAAAAAGATATCCGAAATCATGTCTGCCGATAATACTGTCGTATCTGAATTTACCGGATATTTATTGACTTACCTAACCCAAGAGGCGTCTTCCAAAATCCCTTTACGACGAAATGAGCACGAGCTTCTTAAAATCAACAGAAATATTACAAAATTCGTCGATGAACGTGGAAACCAAAAGTTGTGGATATAACATTAATTCTACAGAACCCACTACCTAAGGCATGAGAACATTTGCCGCAAAAGTTGTTGGGCCATACATCGTTCAGAATCGTGGTGCGCGCTTTTCTTCTTAGTCATCGGACCTCTACGGAATCGGACACTGTGACGGATCAGCTCCGCGCTTTGTTAGAGTAAGAGAACCAGAAAAGTGCAGTTCTGAAAGTGTAATTAAGTTCTGGAATGACAGTACGGAAAAAGTGCCGCATGTTTTCCCGAATGAAAGTAGGAACAGTGGATCTCAAGATTCCAGAACGGATGTCATGCCTGAATGTCGAAATAAGTTATCGGATGCAGATTCGCATGGTCAGACGACACTGCCTAATGTCAGGAGAAGTAAGCGGTTAAAGGAAAAGACAAATGTTTCTTATAAGGAGGATGATTCGTCTTTGATTGGTTGCATTTTGGCAGCAAGAGCCTTTGTTGATAATGTGCCGAACTCGTTTGATGAGCTTGACTGTAGAGATGACAGGTTGCATTGGGATAAGGCTGTTAAGGAGGAACTTGAATCTAATTTTTTTAAATGGGACCTGGACCTTTGTGCCAATGCCAGAGAATAGGATTGTGGTGGATTGCAAGTGGGTCTTTGCGTTGAAGCATGATGAGTTTGGAAATCCAATAAGAAATAAAGCTAGACTTGTCGCCAGAGGTTTTACTTAGGAGAATTTGGTGGACTATTATTTTTATATGCTTTATTTGAATTATTTAATCTGCTCCAAAGGAGCCTTACAATAAGTATACAAATATTAAGTTTAATTCAATAATGAATCCTAGTATGTATTTCTTGTTATTTGGATCTCTGCTAATTAGCAGGAATATGAATTAATTTGGTCAAAATAGTATATACATGTCTGAGAATTTTAAAACTGGTTTGGCTGAACCCTCGTAATAAAGGGCCAGAGGACCCTTACATTCATTTACAGAGTGTTCGCGATATTATGTAGAGTGAAGAACTCTAGTTATGTATGCATAACGGATAACTGTAGAATAGCAGAGTGGACGACGTAATTTAGGTTTTGTAGGTTTTTCGTGTTGACTGTTTTAATGATCACGTATGAGAGCATTTAAACCACGTGACGTAGAATAAAGGACTCTACACAGTCTTTTTTGAGTGTTCGTCCGCAATTGATATTGACTGTTTTAAAGATCACGTATAAGAGCATGTAAGCCACGTGACGTAGAATGAAGAATTATACACAGTTTTTCGGACGCGTGTATTCGCGATTATTGTTACCGTTCTTTTCTCGGAAGTTTTAAAGAGCTTGGACTGCACAATAATTGTCTAGCAAGTATGTCATCATGACGTTCGATCTTCTCTTTGTGCAGTATATTGATTTTTTGAATTGCCTCTTTAACGAGGGGTATTTTTAAGTCTCGGTGGATTTCGTTCATCATATACCAAGGGCCACCGGTAATGAGCCTCAATGTCTTCGATTGGATTTTGTCGAGATTGCTCGAGCTTGCTTTGCCGCATAGCTGGGCACCGTATAACCAGATAGGGTTGGACCTTGTATTTAAGGGTTAGTTTTGCGTTCGCGTTTAGGAGCCAGTGAAGTTGATGGACCTTAAGTTTCAGTTGAGTTTCTAGGTTTCGATATGTCTTCTTCAGGTGAGTCGGTGATCCAGGTGTATTCCAAGGTATGTAATCAGATTGAAAAAAGGGATATTGTTTAGATCAGATTGAGAAAAAGGGATATTGTTTAGTTTCAATGTCGGACAAGTGCTTAAATTCAGTGTGAAAGTTACTTGTGTGCATTAAGCCTCACTGACTTTTATTCTCCAGTCAGAGAACCAAGATTATACTCGTCTCAGATGTACACCTAGATTCATAAATTCAATATCCTGCTTTTTATGTGCGACCATTATAGCGGTATTGTCGGATGTTAGCACGTTTGGGCTGGTAGGGAAATCTGCGGTAAACAGAAGGTAAAGGATAGGCCCCAGGACGCTTCCCTGGGGCACACCTGCTAGTATTTCGCGGTCATCGGTGACGTGTTGCCCACAGTTGACTGTGAATCTGCGGTTTTCTAAGTAAGACTCAAGAACTCGATGCGTATTTGCAAATTTTGTAGGTCAAGCCAAAGTGCCAGACTTCGTCAAATACTTGAGCAACATCCAGAAATACGGCGCAGCAATATTCTCGCCTTTTAAATGGTTTTACAATTGTTTGGGTCAGCCGGTTTACTTGCTTGATGGTGCTGTGACCTCCCCGGAATCCAAACTGGTGGTCTGGTATTATGTAATTTGACACGAGGAACGGTTTTATTATTGATATAAATAGTTCAAATAGTTTGTATATGCAGGGATCAAACTGATCGGCATGTATGAGGAAGGTATTGATTTTTCCTTTCCTGGCTTTAAAATAATTTGAATCAGAGAAATTTTCCACACTTTAGGAAAGTAACCATATCTCAAAATAGAGTTAAATAATTTTGCCAGGAACTTCACAGCAATATATGGAAGTTCCAAGATCATTTTAGGCGCGATAAGATCATATCCAGGTGCTTTATCTGGATTCACTGTTTCTTAAATGACATTCAGAGCATCATTTGCTTTAGTAAACAATTGAATTACGGCAGACATTTTATCATTGCAGGATTTGGGCGAAATATCTGGGACAGATGATTTGCAAAAATAGTGGCTTTTTCCTCTTCTGATATTGCACTCGCGATTTGCATCGCGCATTGGAAATTGCGTGGGCATACTAGTATTTCTTAATGTTTTCCATAATGAGAATTTGGTTGAAGCTGTCGGAGTTAAACTTGTAATGAAACTAGCATGGTGTCTACTGTCTTCATTTCTAAATGTGCTTTAGTAGCTTCAGTGAGTCTTAGTCGGGCCGCTGGTGACTATTTCGCTGCCAGTCGCGACGGAAACTCCTTTTTTCACTTACAAGGTGCTCTATTTCCCGGTTAGTATAAGTATTCAAACTATTTGTCGCTTTTATTTGTCTGTGTGTAGCGTGAATGGCCCCCTGTTCCAGGATCACGTTTAAATTGGATACGTTGCTATCGATCTCTTCCGCGTTAGAAATTAGATGATTCGAATCTAAATGACTGCAAAAGTACATCCTGTATTTTTACCAGTTGGTTGTGTATGAAGTAGCCTTAGTGGGTCGTCTACAAGTACTGTCTCCTCGTGAAGAAGAAATATAACTGGCGAGTGGTCTGACGATAAGTCAGTGCAGGTACTAGCAGATAAGTTAGATTTACTAACTCCTCTTATTATATTGAAGTCTATCAAGTCAGGCTTTTTGTTAATATCAGAAGGCCAATATGTAGGTTGACTGGAAGATATAAAGTCCAATTTATTTTGACGTCGCATTAGACATTTATATAGCTGGTTTCCCCTAGGGTTTGCTAAACGGGATCCCCAGTGCGTATGTTTGGCATTGTAGTCACTAGCAGCAATAAAGTTGCGTCCGGGACTATTAAAAAAGTTCAGATGTATATCTTCTTAAATCGGAAAACGTGGGGGAAATATATTGCTGAAATGGTAAGAAAACTACCTTAAATCTGGATACGAATTGTTGTCGCTTGAAGGTAGTTTTGTGAGACTCATTCAGCGACTTCATGTTTCATTCGTTTGCGTATTATGATACCAGTGCCCTCATGAGCCTTACCGTCAGGGTGGTGAGTACCATAAAATCTAAAATTAGGTATCTGAAAATTTTATTTGTCTGTAAGATGCGTTTCCGATAGTAGCATTATATCAATATTCTGCCGATGTAGGTACTCTGTCAGTTCGTGTCTATGGTGGTTCACACCGTTTGCGTTCCATGTACATATCTTAAGAGGGCCTATTTTTTGGTAAGTAGAATTTGAATTAACTGATTCTGGTTACGCATGAATTCTTGCATCATTGATTGCATAGTTGACATGAACATGTTTATACTTTGTACCAGTTGTTGCATCATTGATTCATCGTTACCAAGTTGTTGCACTGGGGTGAGTGCGCCCTTAGAACATTCGCGTATGTTATTCCGTTTGTAATACAGTTTCCGTCGCTAGTTTCCGTCGCTGGAGTCTGTTGGATGTCGATTATAGGGTTCGGCACGTTTCGGTTAGAAATGAGTTTACGCTTCTCTTCTAGTTTATGCATAAGTTCTTTGTAAACCTTACAACTTCTGTAGTTTGTGGTATGTTGTTCCCCACAATTACTGCACTTTTTCTGTTCCTGCGATTTGACTTTGCAACACAAACGGTTGGCAAAGTGCAGTATGATTTTGTGTGTCCATACTCTTGACAATTTTGGCATTGAACGGGACCATTTCTTTTGTGGGGTTCTTCGACCGTAATTCTTTATATAACAAATATTGAAGTTTGTATATAGGACGAACTTCATTTTTCTTTAGTTTCCGCGAGTCAGGTTGAAGTTCGACCTTGAACATTGGTTGGGAACCTTTTTATTGTTAAGAACGTTTACCACGGAGTAAACGTTAAAATTCTCTTTTTCCAGTGCTCGTTTTACTTCATCTGGTCTTACAAATGTTTCGATGCTTTTTAAGATTACTACTACACCTTTACTACTCTTTAGACGATACGTGTAAAAAAAATTATTTCTATCGTTAAAATAACTAGAAATAGCGCGAAAGCCGTTTTCCGTGTATGCCTGAATTTTTTCTCGTTAATGTTCCTTTTCTTTATTGGCACTATGTGAAAGCCACCACTACCAACAATTTGGACAATGATATTAACTAGCTCATTTGAGCTACTCTCACGTAGGTATATTGGGACGGCTTTGGAGTTGCGGCATTTGCCGAGGTAGAAGATTGAGGTTCACAATTTTGCAACTTTTTTTGTTAGTGTTACCTTTGGCAGGGCTGGATTTACGCTTTATAGTAATGTAGCGATCCATGCCTGTCTGTACCGCCTTTAATGGTTTGTCGATGTTTTTCTGTGTTCTTTCTATGTTCGCTGTGCTTCCACCTTCTTTGTTATTATTGTTGTTGAGAGAGTTGCTTGGTGAGAGAGTTTTTTGTCTTAGTGGCGTTACCTCTCTCATTCCATTGTTTACATCTGCATTTATCGCGAAGTATGCATTCCGAGAACTTACACTGCAGAAAGATTGTCTGCGTTTTTCTAACTCTTGAGTGAGACGATGGCTCATCAACCTGTGAGTTTGTTTAGCTGTGTGTGTGACTTTTTTTGGGTTTTTGGTTGTTTGGATTTTTTGTTTAACTCAAAATTTTAGTTTGTCAAAAAACTGCTTGAATTCCTTACAAGTTAATACTTATAATGAATTCAAACAATTTTAGATAATTATTTTCCCGGCAATTACAGTTATTTTTGAACTTTCCTTGCTTATTTTTTTTTATTTTTTTATTTTATTAGAAATAATTTCCGAGAGGAGTTCTTTTTACGACCTTTTCAAATCAGTTTGGTTTAAAGGTTCACCATATGGATGTTAAGACGGCTTTCTTTGAAGGAGGGAATTTACATGAAGGTTCCTCACGGATTAGATTGTAGTGAAAGCAGCGTTTGCAGACTTAATAAGGCAATTTATGGTCTTAAGCAGACAGTGAGGTGTTGGTTTGAGGTTTTTGATAAGTCATTGAAGGATGCCGGTTTTGTAAATTTGCCTGTGGATCGTTGCATTTATTTCTTGGATAAGGCTAATACTCTTAAGAACTTATACGTTTTCTGTACGTGGATGATTTAGTAATAGCTTCAGAAAATGATGAAACGATGAAATTTAGAATAACAGACTTAATTGGGCTTACATTTTTTTATTGGGATTTGAATTGATAGAGAAGGCGATACAGTGAGAAGCAAACAGCCTATATTAAAAATGTATTAAAAAAATGATGTCGTAATTTTATCGGTTCTTTGATGAACGTCATGTTCTGCATGTGACCTGATTTGAGTACATCATTTAGTATTTTGAGCCGATATAGTGGAGAATGAAATAAAGAATTGTGACAATGCCTTAAGATAGTTCTTAGATATCTTAAAGATACAATGGATTTGAAGTTGGTTTATGTTAGGAACTCAGATATTATGGGTATGTTTTTGGGAAAAGTTGATTCTAAATAGGGTGGTAGTGGAACTGATAGAAGAATCATTTGTATTTTGTATATGATGTTGGGATCGTGTTTAGTGTGCTGGAATACGAGTAAGCAGAAATCTGTAGCAGCAGCATCATCTACTGAGGCAGAGTATATGTCATTGTTTGAGGCTGCCAGAGAGGCGTTGTGGCTGAAGTCATTGATGAGAAGTGTTGTTGTTGTATTTAGTAATCCCGTTCTGATATGAGGATAATCAGGGCTGCATTAGTAAACCAAATCATCCCTCTTGTCACAAAAGATCTTAGCACATCGATATTAAATACCATTTTTCTAGAGAACAGATAGAAAATAAACTAATAAAAATTGAGTATATTTCTACAAATAATCAGCATGCTGACTTGCTGGTTTCTGGATTTAAAAAGTCAAATTGGATATAAGAAGTTAGAACTTAAACTATTAAATTTTTTTTTGTTGGTCTGATAAGGTTTTTCTGGATTTTTTCTAATTCTTTCAACAAATAATGAATCACTTTATTGTAACGCCCAGAGTACATAAGTTATCATGTTAAATGGTTATTGTGAATGTTAATGTAATGGCCGATATATTTTTGAGGGAATGTGTTGGAGAAAGTAAGTATGGACACAGTAATTTGTACTGCCTGTTCCTTTTGTTTTGAGCAAAAATACATCGATCAAAGTAGGTTTACGTTTTTGTTTCTATGGAGAATTCATATTTGAATTTTTGTTTCGTTTTAGGTTTTTATTTGACTGATTTTGCAAATTTTCATTCCTGCGTTAACACTGAACGTTTCAAGTTGTGAAAAGAAATATTTTTAAATTAAAAGAAAATTCCTAAAACTAAAACTGTCTCGATTGTTCTAATTAATTATATCGGCAATAAATTATTTATTCTGGTTCGAGCCCTTTTTTTTCAAAATCAACCAATAAAGTGGTGACATATATTAGGTAAGGTTGCCAGGAAGACTGTACAGCTGTTGCTAAACCCACCAAAGTTTTTCTACAACAGTCTTTGGCAACAATTACATCGGCTACAAATCAAATGACATATAAGTCATAATTACACGGGTCTCAATTGAATTAATAAGAATTCGTCTTTGCGTATAATCTTCGCTCTTTGCGTAGAACAAGCTTCTTAGCGCAATATGATTAATTTTTTTGTTAAATTTTTTTAAAGTATAATTTTATTAAATTTTTATAGCCTGTGCATGAGTCTAACGAATTTTAAACAGTCGTTATAGTTTTAGTACCGCAAGAAGTGCAGAAGTAATGGTTACCAACATTTTCATTAATGCTTTCCCCCAATCACGCAAGCAAAATGCTCAGTTACCACATACTAATGAATAATTACAAATACATTATTATGAATAATTTCAGGATCAAATTTTCTTTAGCTATTTAGCTTTTTCTTATACTGTGCCGCGCACCCATCAAAAAAGACCAGATAACCAAATGTTTCCTTTAGATGCCGAATAATTATTTTTGATAAATAAATGTACCGTTGCTGAATCATGCTGCTATACCTCTGATATAATAATAATACTGTTATGTTCGATGGTCGTTTCGGTTTTGTGATATATCACGTAATTTTTGCCTGATCAATTGACAAATTGACCAGACTGCACTGCATACTGGATCTGGAAGGTGTAATCAGGAAAATTAAAAACTCGTCTTCCTGTAGGGGTTCCTTTAGAAAGCTCAAATATGCTGACGGGTATTTGGCTACAACATCTTGCTTAATATTTATACCTATAGGTTAAAAATATATTTTTTATTATTTCATTTGTTTAATTCCGTCGTCCGCAAATATTATAAAACCCTACAATTTCATTACCAAACGTTTCCTCATGTGTGGAAAACCCAACCCCCAGGTACTGCGTAATTAACTAGGATGTTACATTCAATGTACTGGAATTCCGCTCTCTCATTTGTGTTTTAATTACTTATTAGAAGTCATTAATAACATGTATGTACGTAACTGAGCGGTTTGCAAGATGGCTTATGGGGGAAGAACTAATGAAGTATAGGTATGATGTGCATCGTGTACAGATCAACGCCAATATTTGTGTCCACATTTATTCTGAGAAATTGTAACATACTCTACCAAGTTTGGTCATGGTCAGGGGTAAATTGTGCCTTCTGGACCTTTGAGGTATACTTCAATGTAGACATATATCTTCCAAATTCAATAAAGTTTGTCCCTAGTCGGAACATTGTCGATGTGCAAAGTTTGGTTGAGATTGAGTCATTTCTAAGGTTGTTTGTGCCGCGGCACGGTCGACCACTGCGTTTTGTAACTCAATCATCGCACTTTGTTAAGTAGTCCTCGGGACACCTCCAACGTGTTAGATCTGCGCTGTATTTCGAATTCATCGGGCCAACTCTTCGGGAGTTGACACTGCGACGGGTGAGCGGCGCGCTGTGCTTTTCAATCGTCGGGCTACCTCTACGAGGGTAGACATTTCAACGGGTAAGCTCCGCACTCTGTCTCTCTATATCTACGGTAGTTGACACTGTGACGAGTAAGCTCAGCGCTTTGTTACTCAATCATTGCGGGCCACCTCTTCGGTATTGGACACTGCAACAGGTCAGCTCAGCGCTTTGTTGCTCAGTCGTCGGGTCTCCTCTGCATAGACGTTGTAGCTCTGCGAAACATTACGACTGGTCAATGCTGCGGTTAGTTTCGAAATCTTCGTGGCTTTGCACTTTGCTTCTCAATCATGGGGCCACCTTAACGGGAATGGAACTGCAATTAATTAGCTACGGAATTTGCTACTCAAACATCGGGGCACCACTACGAGAGTAGATACAATGACGGGTTTCCCCAACATTGTTTATAAAATAATTATTTCGCAGCTAATGCGAAACAGTGTTTTTCCAGCCAATAAGCATCGTCTTCGCTGCAAATCTGTCGCCGCCGCTGCTTATGCTTTCTGCCAGTGTTACAACATTTCGCAACGCCACATTTCGTCACCGCTAGTTTACAGCTTATTAGAAATATTCAAGTGTCTTATTTTTTCTTTCAGTTGAAATAAAAATGTTCGTAACGACCCTGAACACCCGATGAGTTTTCCCTAATATAAAGTGCTAGAGCACGGCGTTACAACAGCGTCAGAGCAGGGACAGTATTAAACTTTTCTTTACTAGAGGGAGAAATAAAAATATATTAATAAAAAGTTTTTAAATACAAGAAGCAATTAAAAGTGAAACCGATCAAATTTATCAGAAAGTTCGATTGGGAGTCTTTAATCCGGCGAAAGCAAGAAATAATAATTTTTTTTGCAACATTTAAATTTTAAACAATGTTTTTTTTTGTCAAAACTAATTTTAAAATTATTTTAAAAAACCAATAAAACAAAATTATCAAAAAGTTCGTTTAGAAATCATTAACACTGCGAAGTAAAACAAATAATTTCTCTAGATTTAAAATAATTTTTATTTTAAATAATCAATGTGCTGAAATTGTCGTGGGCATACACCCTTATGTTGATGATTAAGGTGCCTGTCTCACATTTCACATGAAACCACGGTAAACGTGGACGAATTTAGAAAACGTTTTTTTCAAATTTGTAGTTGGAGAACACCACTCATCTCCAATGTGTTGACAGATCAAAAGAAACACGAAACAATAAGTATGTTGGCAGCCCCCAGATTCATACAATTCATATTTCATATTCTAGACAACTGTTGGGCATCACAGCTGCAGTCGTATCGTCGCCCAACCAAACTGAAACACTAGGATAATTGAGTCTATCAGTTAAAAAATTACTGTGTCATCAAATAACGAATTATGCAATATCGCGTCAAGGAACTAGTGCGAAAATTGTGATCCATTTGAATACAGAATGAGTTGAAGAAATGACTGACAGGTACGACGTCGTAAAAGATAAATTACCCCGAGTTATGTCTGAATTTTCCTCAAAGCACACTTGATAGATTGAAAAGCGGCGAAAAAGGACTTTTGGACCTTTTCCTGCTCTCACGTAAAAGCGAGAAGCTAAAAGAAGAAATCCGTAAACGTATTCAACGACCGAGACCCTACAACCTCTGTAGTTTGCGGTATGTTGTTCCCCACAATTACTGCACTTTTTCTGTTCCTGCGATTTGACTTTGCAGACGGATGATTGGTGTAGATCACCACATACAACACAAACGGTTGGCAAAGTGCAGTATGATTTTGTGTGTCCATACTCTTGACAATTTTGTGGGGTTCTTCGACCGTAATTCTTTATATAACATATATTGAAGTTTGTATATAGGACGAACTGCATTTTTCTTTAGTTTCCGCGAGTCAGGTTGAAGTTCGACCTTGACCATTGGTTGGGGAACCTTTTTATTGTTAAGAACGTTTACCACGGAGTGAACGTTAAAATTCTCTTTTCCAGTGCTCGTTTTACTTCATCTGGTCTTACAAATGATTCGATGCTTTTTAAGATTACTACGATACCCTGACTACTCTTTAGACGATACGTGTAAAAAAATTTATTTCTATCGTTAAAATTGTCATGTGCGCCTTAAAGGGTTATAAGCGCAAACATAACAAAAAGCGTTAACAAAGTGTTTAACTTGGCAGCACTCTTCGAACAGCTGTAGAGTAGACAAAATAATAAAGAAAAAGAAGAAAGAAATGAAAATTAGGAAAATGGAAGGCCAAAAGTTTTTGTGAAAAAAAATGGAAACTTCCTTTTTTCGCTCTCTTTGATTTTGAATCCTGAAACGAAAGGTTGGTCTGGCGAGGAGATAAGTAACTTCTGGTTGAGTTGCATTTAAAACAAAGAAATACAGTGAACAAATACAAATAAACAACAAAAGTACAAAAAGCGACAACACTTGTCGACAAACAAAAATATTTTTTTTAAAATTAAAAAAATATAAAGACATTTCGAGTGATAATTAATTTTACACAAAAAACTTAAAAATACTAAAAGCTAAACAATACTTCCGCCATTTTCCGCCACCAACTGAGACTAATCCACCGAGGGAGCAGCAGATCTCACAGCGCCAAGCCTGGTAGCTGCTAGGTAGTACCCGCCGACAACTATACGTGACAATATAGCCTAAAAAACGGAGTAAATAAAATAATTTAGTTTTTTTTTGATAAAGGAAATAGGATAATAGGAAAAGGAATATCGGTGTAGGAAACGTTAACATACCTTTTGAAAATAGAAAAGTGCGCGTTAGTACCGATAGGGTTGAGCTCAAGCCTAGGGAAATCACACGTAAGGCAGGGTTTTTGCCCAAAAATCCTCCCCTATTTCTTTTCCACAGAAGGAATTTTTTTTTATCTGAAAAGGAACGTAAATTGTAAATTAAAATACTGGACAAAACGGACGACAAGCTTACTAAATACTTACTTGAAACAATACCGCTTACTGTGGATACCGACCGTACCATACACACACCAGCACCAGTTCAAAACCAGGCGGCCATCCGGTTGAAACCTGCCACTAGGTTTCCAGCAGTTGCTCCAGAGGTGCCGTCACGAAGCTAAAATTGGAAAAAGGGAATATGTCACTGCTTGTGTGAAACTTTTCTCTCTAAATTCAAAATTAAAATTTCCTTGGTTTTCGTTGTTTTTGAAATAAGATTCAAATTATTGTTCAAACAATTGGTCGAATAGGCGTTTGATCAATATTAACGAAAATCTCATAATAAATGGATTCTTGTGTAAAACCGAATTAAGAGAAATGTATTTAATATGAACTTTTAGTTCATAAAAGGCAAGGGGTAGTAGGGAAAGGCAAGGGGTAAGTAGAAGTATTGGATATGGGATACCTCGAAGACAGTTGGAGGTATCATGGTGGAGTTGGATTTCCGACTCCAAGAGGGAGGGTCATTTCCTTGGCATAACAGCCGCCAAGAAGTTGAGTGTCCGTGATGGTTGCAGTGGGTACATACTTCCGTGTAGTTATTTTTCATTTCGTTTTGTCTTGCTTCGGGTCCGTGTCTTTCGTGTTGTCCCCTGCGTGTTTTATTTCAATTTAAGTCTGGTATGGTTATGTGTTTATTGTACCTGTCTTCATGTCCAGATTGCTGGCAAGAACCACGCCCGTCCGACGAGCTTAGCCGCGCTAAACGCCAGCATACCAGCAAAGGCCGACAATCTGGCAAAATAAATCTTTTGTTTGGAGTAAGATCCCAAATAACCAGAGACAGCTACTACAAAATAACTAGAAATAGCACGAAAGCCGTTTTCGTTGTATGCCTGAATTTTTTCTCGTTAATGTTCCCTTTCTTTATTGGCACTATGTGAAAGCCACCACTACCAACAAGTTGGACAATGATATTTACTAGCTCATTTAAGATACTCTCACGTAGGTATATTGGGGCGGCTTTGGAGTTGCGGCATTTGCCGAGGTAGAAGATTAAGGTTCACAATTTTGCATCTTTTTTTTACCTTTTACCTTTTTGTTACCTTTGGCAGGGCTGGATTTACGCTTTATAGTAATGTAGCGATCCATGCCTGTCTGTACCGCCTTTAATGGTTTGTCGATGTTTTCCTGTGTCCTTTCTATGTTCGCTGTACTTCCACCTTCTTTGTTATTATTGTTGTTGCTAGCACTGCTTGGTGAGAGAGTTATTTGTCTTAGTGGCGTTACCTCTCTCATTCCATTGTTTACATCTGCATTTATCGCGAAGTATGCATTCCGAGAACTTACACTGCAGAAAGATTGTCTGCGTTTTTCTAACTCTTGAGTGAGACGATGGCTCATCAACCTGTGAGTTTGTTTAGCTGTGTGTGTGTGACTTTTTTGGGTTTTTGGTTGTTTTGGATTTGTTGTTTAACTCAAAAAATTAGTTTGTCAAAAAACTGCTGGAATTCCTTACAAGTTAATACTTATACTGAATTCAAGCAATTTTAGATAATTATTTTCCCGGAAATTACGTTTATTTTTGCACTTACCCTGCTTATTCTATTTTTTAGAAATAATTTCCGGGAGGAGTTCTTTTTACGACCTTTTCAAATCAGTTTGGTTTAAAGGTTCACCATATGGATGTTAAGACGGCTTTCTTGAATGGTGATTTGAAGGAGGGAATTTACATGAAGGTTCCTCACGGATTATATTGGAGTGAAAGCAACGTTTGCAGACTTAATAAGGCAATTTATGGTTTTAAGCAGGCAGTGAGGTGTTGGTTTGAGGTTTTTGATAAGTCATTGAAGGATGCCGGTTTTGTAAATTTGCCTGTGGATCGTTGCATTTATTTCTTGGATAAGGGTAATACTCTTAAGAACTTATACGTTTTCTGTACGTGGATGATTTAGTAATAGCTTCACCAAATGATGAAACGATGAGGCATTTTAAGCAATATATAATGAGTTAATTTAGAATAACAGACTTAATTGGGCTTTCATTATACCCGCACCACATAGTGGTATGGGGTATAATGGCTTAGTGCTTGCGTTTGTAACACATCGAAGGAATCGAGTTAGAATACCGGGACCAGAGAGAAAGTTGCTCAGAATTACATTTTGAGTCGATCTAGCCATGTCTGTCTGGCTGGCTGGGCGGCTGGCTGGCTGGCTGGCTGGTCGGATGGCTGGATGTAAAGATGTCCATCTATTCTTGTAATCAAAGTACAGGTCGCATTTATGCACCGATCTTGATGAAACTTGGCATGTGGTAATATATTGGGACAAGGACGGACGCTATTGAATTTGGTCCAAATCGGAGCACTTTCTGATAGACCCCCCATACAAAGGAACTCCCGGATTGGGTCCAAATCCAGTTGATGTCGCGTGTATTGGTCAACAAATTAAAAAAATATGCCATTCGATGTAGAACTGACCACAAAATGTTAAAAAAAATAGCTGGACCCGCCTCTCGGACCTACGGGGCCTTCAGAACTCAAAAAATGGACCCATGATTTTAAATATAAGTGTGACCCCTTATATGAAAGGAAATTATCTTACAATTTTAAATACAGAAAAAAATTCGACCTGTTTGGGCCCCAGGGTCCATTAGGAGGGTCCAAAAGTTTCGGTTTACCCGGATTTTAGTGTGACCCCTCAAATGACAGGGAATTGCCTCAGGACTTTAAATATGTCAAGCCAAATGATTTATCTCGTCCGTGGGAGGGCACAGGGTCCGAAAACAAGGTATGAAAATGTGGACCAACTATAATTGTTATACCCTCACCACATAGTGGTATGGGGTATAAAGGCTTAGTGCTTGCGTGATAGATACAGATAGAAATAGCGACGAGTGCTTTCGATTAACAGGAGACTTAATCACATTTATAGTGGTGCGGGTATCATAGAGTCGGCCACGCCCGACTATAGCACTTACTTACTTGTTTTTTTATTGGGATTTGAATTGATAGAGAAGGCGATACAGTGAGTCTAAGCCAACAGCCTATATTAAGAATGTATTAAAAAATGATGTCGTAATTTTATCGGTTCTTTGATAAACGTCATGTTCTGCACGTGACCTGATTTGAGTACATCAGTTAGTATTTTGAGCCGGTATAGTGGAGAATGAAATAAAGAATTGTGACAATGCCTTAAGAGAGTTCTTAGATATCTTAAAGATACAATGGATTTGAAGTTGGTTTATGTTAGGAACTCAGATTTTATGGGTATGTTTTCGGGAAAAGTTAATTCTAAATAGGGTGGTAGTGGCACTGATGGAATAATCATTTGTATTTTGTATATGATGTTGGGATCGTGTTTAGTGTGCTGGAATACGAGTAAGCAGAAATCTGTAGCAGCATCATCATCTACTGAGGCAGAGTATATATCATTGTTTGAGGCTGCCAGAGAGGCGTTGTGGCTGAAGTCATTGATGAGAAGTGTTGTTGTTGTATTTAGTAATCCCGTTCTGGTATGAGGATAATAAGGGCTGCATTAGTAAACCAAATCATCCCTCTTGTCACAAAAGATCTTAGCACATCGATATTAAATACCATTTTTCTAGAGAACAGATAGAAAATAAACTAACTACAGATAATCAGCATGCTGACTTGCTCACGAAACCTTTGCCTACTGTTCTGTTTCTGGATTTAAAAAGTCAAATTGGATATAAGAAGTTAGAACTTAAACTATTAAATTTTTTTTGTTGGTCTGATAAGGTTTTTCTGGATTTTTTCTAATTCATTCAAGAAATATTGAATCACTTTATTGTAACTCCCAGAGTACATAACTTGTAATGTTAAATGGTTATTGTGAATGTAAATGTAATGACCGATATATTTTTGAGGGAATGTGTTGGAGGAAGTTAGTATGGACACAGTAATTTTTACTGTATGTTCCTTTGTTTTTTTTGAACCAAAAGACATCGATCAAAGTAGGTTTACGTTTTTGTTTCTTTAGAGATTTCATATTTGACTTTTTGTTTCGTTTGAGATTTGTATTTGATTGATTTTGCAAATTTTCATTCCTGCGTTAACACTGAACGTTTCAAGTTGTGAAAAGAAATAATTTTAAATTAAAAGAAAATTCCTAAAACTAAAACTGTCTCGATTGTTCTAATTCAAATATTTTCAAATTAAAAGAAAATTCCTAAAACCAAAACTGTCTCGATTGTTCTAATTCATTTTATCGGCAATAAATTATTGGGAAAATCTAACATATCTTTTATCATTACTATGACTTGAAGAGTTTTTATTCTGGTTCGAACCCTTTTTTTCAAAATCAACCAATAAAGTGGTGATATATATTGGGTAGGGTTGCCAGGAAGACTGTACAGCTGTTGCTAAACCCACCAAAGTTTTTCTACAACAGCTTTTGGCAACGATTACTTCGGCTACAAATCAAATGACATATAAGTCATAATTATACGGGTCTCAATTGAATTAATAAGAATTCGTCTTTGCGTATAATCTTCGCTCTTTGCGTAGAACAATCTTCATAGCGCAATATGATTTATTTTTTTTGTTAAATTTTTTTAAAGTATAATTTTATTAAATTTTTATAGTCTCGCACCTGTGCATGAGTCTAACGAATTTTAAACAGTCGTTATATTTTTGGTACCGCAAGAAGTGCAGAAGTAATGGTCAAAACACTGGTGTTGAGCGGACGCACATTTTCACCAACATTTTCATTAATGCTTTCCCCCAATCACGCATGCAAAATGCTCAGTTACCACATACTAATGAATAATTACAAATACATTATTATGAATAATTTCAGGATCAAATTTTCTTTAGCTATTTAGCTTATTCTTATACTGTGCCGCGCACCCATCAAAAAGACCAGATATCCAAATGTTTCCTTTAGATGTCGAATAATTTTTTTTGATAAATAAATGTACCGTTGCTGAATCATGCTGCTATACCTCTGATATAATAATAATACTGTTATGTTCGATGGTCGTTTCGTTTTTGTGATATATCACGTAATTGTTGCCTGGTCAATTGACCAATAGGACTGCACTGCATACTGGATCTGGAAGGTGTAGTCAGGGAAATCAAGTGTTATTAAAAACTCGTCTTCCTGTAGGGTTTCCTTTAGAAAGCTCAAATATGCTGACGGGTATTTGGCTACAAAATCTTGCTTAATATTTATACCTATAGGTTAAAAAATATATTTTTTGTTATTTCATTTGTTTTAATTCCGTCGTCCGCAAATATTATAAAACCCTACAATTTCATTACCAAACGTTTCCTCATGTGTGGAAAATGTGCTTACCCCAACCCCCAGGTACTGCGTAATTAACTAGGATGTTACATTCAATGTACTGGAATTCCGCTCTGTCATTTGTGTTTTAATTACTTATTAGAAGTCATTAATAACATGTTTGTAGGTAACTGAGCGGTTTGCAAGATGGCTTGTGGGGGAAGAACTAATGAAGTATAGGTATGATGTGCATCTTGTACAGATCAACGCCAATATTTGTGTCCACATTTATTCTGAGAAATTGTAACATACTCTACCAAGTTTGGTCATGGTCAGGGGTAAATTGTGCCTTCTGGACCGGAAAAAATCGGGAAAGACCTTTGAGGTGTACTTCAACGTGGACATATATCTTCCAAATTCAATAAAGTTTGTCCCTAGTCGGAACATTGTCGATGTGCAAAGTTTGGTTGAGATTGAGTCATTTCTATGGTTGTTTGTGCCGCGGCACGGTCGACCACTGCGTTTTGTAACTCAATCATCGCACTTTGTAAAGTAGTCCTCGGGACACCTCCGACGTGTTAGATCTGCGCTGTATTTCGAATTCATCGGGCCAACTCTTCGGGAGTTGACACTGCGACGGATGAGCGCCGCGCTGTGCTTTTCAATCGTCGGGCTACCTCTACGAGAGTAGACATTTCAACGGGTAAGCTCCGCACTCTGTCTCTCTATCTCTACGGTAGTTGACACTGTGACGAGTAAGCTCCGCGCTTTGTTACTCAATCATTGCGGACCACCTCCTCGGTATTGGACACTGCAACAGGTCAGCTCAGCGCTTTGTTGCTCAGTCGTCGGGCCACCTCTGCATAGACGTTGCGACGTTGTAGCTCCGCGCTATGTAACTCAATAACCGGCCCACCTCTATGATAGTTGACACCGCGACGGGTCAGCTCCGCACTTTGTTACTCAATCATCAGGCCACCTCCTCGGTAGTAGACACAGAAAAAGGTCAGCTCAGCGCGTTGTTGCTCAGTCGGGTCACCTCTGCATAGACCTTGCGACATTCCAGATCCGCGCTTGTTACTCACTAACCGGCCCACCTCTACGATAGTTGACACTGTGAAGGGTAAGCTCCGCGCTTTTATTCCCAATCATCGAACCACCTCTACGATATTAAACATTACGACTGGTCAATGCTGCGGTTAGTTTCGAAATCTTCGTGGCTTTGCACTTTGCTTCTCAATCATGGGACCACCTTAACGGGAATAGAACTGCGATGAATTAGCTACGGAATTTGTTACTCAAACATCCGGGCACCACTACGAGAGTAGATACAATGACGGGTTTCCCCAACATTGTTTACAAAATAATTATTTCGCAGCTAATGCGAAACAGTGTTTTTCCAGCCAATAAGCATCGTCTTCGCTGCAAATCAGTCGTCGCCGCTGCTTATGCTTTCCGCCGGTGTTACAACATTTCGCAATGCCACATTTCGTCACCGCTAGTTTACAGCTTATTATAAATATTCAAGTGTCTTATTTTTTCCTTCAGTTGAAATAAAAATGTTCGTAACGACCCTGAACACCCTATGAGTTTTCCCCATTATAAAGTGCTAGAGCACGGCGTTACAACAGCGTCAGAGCAGGGACAGTATTAAACTTTTCTTTACTAGAGGGAGAAATAAAAATATATTAATAAAAAGTTTTTAAATAAAAGATCTACGCAAAAATCAAAAATTTAAAATCTACGCAATTAAAAGTGAAACCGATCAAATTTATCAGAAAGTTCGATTGGGAGTCTTTAATCCGGCGAAAGCAAGAAATAATAATTTTTTTTTGCAACATTTAAATTTTAAACAATGTTTTTTTTTGTGAAAACTAATTTTAAAATTATTTTTTTCTTGCAAAATTTAATTTAAAAAACCAATAAAACAAAATTATCAAAAAGTTCCTTTAGAAATCATTAACACTGCGAAGTAAAACAAATAATTTCTCTAGATTTAAAATAATTTTTATTTTAAATAATCAATGTGCTGAAATTGTCGTGGGCATATACCCTTAAGTTGATGATTAAGGTGCCTGTCTCACTTTTCACATGAAACCACGGTAAACGTGGACGAATTTAGAAAACGTTTTTTCAAATTTGTAGTTGGAGAACACCACTCATCTCCAATGTGTTGACAGATCAAAAAGAAACAATGAACAATAAGTATGTTGGCAGCCCCCAGATTCATACAAATTCTAGACAACTGTTGGGCATCACAGCTGCAGTCGTATCGTCGCCCAACCAAACTGAAACGCTAGGATAATTGAGTCTATCAGTTAAAAAATTACTGAGTCATCAAATAACGAATTATGCAATATCGCGTCAAGGAACTAGTGCGAAAATGGTGATCCATTTGAATACAGAATGAGTCGAAGAAATGGCGGACAGGTACGACGTCGTAATAGATAAATTACCCCGAGTTATGTCTGAATTTTCATCAAAGCACACTTGATAGATTGGAAAGCGGTGAAAAAGGACTTTTGGACCTTTTCCTGCTCTCACGTAAAAGCGAGAAGCTAAAAGAAGAAATCCGTAAATGTATTCAACGACCGAGAGAATCCTCTATTTATCATGTACTCCCGTTGCAAAAATTTTATGCTTCATGCTGATTTAACGGAGAGTCTGAAATTGGCAGTTTTTGAAGTTGCATTGACCCGCGAGTTAAAAAGTGCACCGATTACATCACATTAACATCGAAATTAAAATCTACGACTTAAGTCCAAACTCATCTACGAAAAAATCAAAGACACGACGGTAAGAATATATCCCGAATTCTCAGGCATCAAATACCACAAAACTTAAATTCGGAAAAACACGTTTAACCGGCACCCTTTTAATTGCGTTAAAATTAGTAACAGCAGTAAAACTTTAAGTCGCCTTAAAAAATATCCACGCTAAATGTAATTTTCTTATCATGCTGTTTTAAAAAAAAGTTACTATCTTGGGCCTAGGTTTTTTTCTTCTGTTTTTTGCTATGTCGTGCTCCGTGTTTGTTACTTCAATGTACGACACCCAAATACTGAGTCAATAACTATGAATTTTGTTTAGCCTGCCTGGGAACCAGGTGAGCGAAACTAATAATTCTAATGCCTCCCATTTCGGGACTTTAGCACCCATCTACGCAAACCACCATTTACCGAACGTACATATGGCTGAAGTACAGTGCAAAATATGTAAATAATTTCCTGAAAAACGAACTGCCGATATTTCAGCATATGGCGGCGTAGACCATATCGCAGAACAAACTATTACAATGTTTACAACATGACAAATTTGAAAATGATAATTTCCTCGAAATAGGTCAAGAAAGCTATAATTGATGTTGGGATTAATAAGTTAATCGCCCTTGGAGGCATTGAGCAATCTAACCGTCCGTAGATCTTTTCTATCACATTGGTTAGAAAGAAAAAGGGAATAGGAGCGGCATTCGTCAACTGCGTTCTTACTTGTAAGGCTATGAGATCATGGTTCTGACTGACCATTCAACATAAAAATGGTTGAATTCTACGAAAAGCATACCAGACGATTGGCAATATGTGCATTAAAGTCAAAATACAATATCAAAGGGGAACGTAAAATGTTATTGCAGATGCTTTATCGACTCAACAAATGAAAATACTAAATTTGCGCCAAAATTAAACAGCCTCCGCCAACTTACTCCTGTTGGCACAAGAAGTGTGCAAAGTAAGCAAAATATTTACACTGTACGATCATCGACGGCCACATTTTGATCGAATGTACCACATGGAAATTATACGTCGTCACACCACCTTGAAGACGAGAGCTGGAAGAAAATCACGAATGCACAGAAGCCAGTCATATATGCATTAGAAAAACCATACTTGAAATTGCAAATCGTTACTAGTGGCGGGGAATATTTCGAGATATAAGCAGTACGTCCGATATTGTGAATCCTGAACGGCACAAAGTGAGTCAACTGCGTCCAGCTGACGCGTGTACCGTTAACGATCTGTGCGGACTTCATAGGGCTCTCAAAATGACAAATTAAAGAAACTACTGCTGGACTTGTCAGGACTTGCAGAAAATGCATTATTGCTAGTTTCGAAGCGCCGAAATTAATAATAACTGACCGCTTTGCAATTAATGTTGAGAGTGTTTGATCGTTTTTTGGAAAAAATTGCGATAAAACAGCAATTGACAGCTCCATATGCGACCCAAGAAATACCAATCGAACTGCCAAATCAATGATCGTCAGGTATCCAATCACGATCATAACCGCTAGAAATAAAGATATCCGAAATCATGTCTGCCGATAATACTGTCGTATCTGAATTTACCGGATATTTATTGACTTACCTAACCCAAGAGGCGTCTTCCAAAATCCCTTTACGACGAAATGAGCACGAGCTTCTTAAAATCAACAGAAATATTACAAAATTCGTCGATGAACGTGGAAACCAAAAGTTGTGGATATAACATTAATTCTACAGAACCCACTACCTAAGGCATGAGAACATTTGCCGCAAAAGTTGTTGGGCCATACATCGTTCAGAATCGTGGTGCGCGCTTTTCTTCTTAGTCATCGGACCTCTACGGAATCGGACACTGTGACGGATCAGCTCCGCGCTTTGTTAGAGTAAGAGAACCAGAAAAGTTCTGAAAGTGTAATTAAGTTCTGGAATGACAGTACGGAAAAAGTGCCGCATGTTTTCCCGAATGAAAGTAGGAACAGTGGATCTCAAGATTCCAGAACGGATGTCATGCCTGAATGTCGAAATAAGTTATCGGATGCAGATTCGCATGGTCAGACGACACTGCCTAATGTCAGGAGAAGTAAGCGGTTAAAGGAAAAGACAAATGTTTCTTATAAGGAGGATGATTCGTCTTTGATTGGTTGCATTTTGGCAGCAAGAGCCTTTGTTGATAATGTGCCGAACTCGTTTGATGAGCTTGACTGTAGAGATGACAGGTTGCATTGGGATAAGGCTGTTAAGGAGGAACTTGAATCTAATTTTTTTAAATGGGACCTGGACCTTTGTGCCAATGCCAGAGAATAGGATTGTGGTGGATTGCAAGTGGGTCTTTGCGTTGAAGCATGATGAGTTTGGAAATCCAATAAGAAATAAAGCTAGACTTGTCGCCAGAGGTTTTACTTAGGAGAATTTGGTGGACTATTATTTTTATATGCTTTATTTGAATTATTTAATCTGCTCCAAAGGAGCCTTACAATAAGTATACAAATATTAAGTTTAATTCAATAATGAATCCTAGTATGTATTTCTTGTTATTTGGATCTCTGCTAATTAGCAGGAATATGAATTAATTTGGTCAAAATAGTATATACATGTCTGAGAATTTTAAAACTGGTTTGGCTGAACCCTCGTAATAAAGGGCCAGAGGACCCTTACATTCATTTACAGAGTGTTCGCGATATTATGTAGAGTGAAGAACTCTAGTTATGTATGCATAACGGATAACTGTAGAATAGCAGAGTGGACGACGTAATTTAGGTTTTGTAGGTTTTTCGTGTTGACTGTTTTAATGATCACGTATGAGAGCATTTAAACCACGTGACGTAGAATAAAGGACTCTACACAGTCTTTTTTGAGTGTTCGTCCGCAATTGATATTGACTGTTTTAAAGATCACGTATAAGAGCATGTAAGCCACGTGACGTAGAATGAAGAATTATACACAGTTTTTCGGACGCGTGTATTCGCGATTATTGTTACCGTTCTTTTCTCGGAAGTTTTAAAGAGCTTGGACTGCACAATAATTGTCTAGCAAGTATGTCATCATGACGTTCGATCTTCTCTTTGTGCAGTATATTGATTTTTTGAATTGCCTCTTTAACGAGGGGTATTTTTAAGTCTCGGTGGATTTCGTTCATCATATACCAAGGGCCACCGGTAATGAGCCTCAATGTCTTCGATTGGATTTTGTCGAGATTGCTCGAGCTTGCTTTGCCGCATAGCTGGGCACCGTATAACCAGATAGGGTTGGACCTTGTATTTAAGGGTTAGTTTTGCGTTCGCGTTTAGGAGCCAGTGAAGTTGATGGACCTTAAGTTTCAGTTGAGTTTCTAGGTTTCGATATGTCTTCTTCAGGTGAGTCGGTGATCCAGGTGTATTCCAAGGTATGTAATCAGATTGAAAAAAGGGATATTGTTTAGATCAGATTGAGAAAAAGGGATATTGTTTAGTTTCAATGTCGGACAAGTGCTTAAATTCAGTGTGAAAGTTACTTGTGTGCATTAAGCCTCACTGACTTTTATTCTCCAGTCAGAGAACCAAGATTATACTCGTCTCAGATGTACACCTAGATTCATAAATTCAATATCCTGCTTTTTATGTGCGACCATTATAGCGGTATTGTCGGATGTTAGCACGTTTGGGCTGGTAGGGAAATCTGCGGTAAACAGAAGGTAAAGGATAGGCCCCAGGACGCTTCCCTGGGGCACACCTGCTAGTATTTCGCGGTCATCGGTGACGTGTTGCCCACAGTTGACTGTGAATCTGCGGTTTTCTAAGTAAGACTCAAGAACTCGATGCGTATTTGCAAATTTTGTAGGTCAAGCCAAAGTGCCAGACTTCGTCAAATACTTGAGCAACATCCAGAAATACGGCGCAGCAATATTCTCGCCTTTTAAATGGTTTTACAATTGTTTGGGTCAGCCGGTTTACTTGCTTGATGGTGCTGTGACCTCCCCGGAATCCAAACTGGTGGTCTGGTATTATGTAATTTGACACGAGGAACGGTTTTATTATTGATATAAATAGTTCAAATAGTTTGTATATGCAGGGATCAAACTGATCGGCATGTATGAGGAAGGTATTGATTTTTCCTTTCCTGGCTTTAAAATAATTTGAATCAGAGAAATTTTCCACACTTTAGGAAAGTAACCATATCTCAAAATAGAGTTAAATAATTTTGCCAGGAACTTCACAGCAATATATGGAAGTTCCAAGATCATTTTAGGCGCGATAAGATCATATCCAGGTGCTTTATCTGGATTCACTGTTTCTTAAATGACATTCAGAGCATCATTTGCGTTAGTAAACAATTGAATTACGGCAGACATTTTATCATTGCAGGATTTGGGCGAAATATCTGGGACAGATGATTTGCAAAAATAGTGGCTTTTTCCTCTTCTGATATTGCACTCGCGATTTGCATCGCGCATTGGAAATTGCGTGGGCATACTAGTATTTCTTAATGTTTTCCATAATGAGAATTTGGTTGAAGCTGTCGGAGTTAAACTTGTAATGAAACTAGCATGGTGTCTACTGTCTTCATTTCTAAATGTGCTTTAGTAGCTTCAGTGAGTCTTAGTCGGGCCGCTGGTGACTATTTCGCTGCCAGTCGCGACGGAAACTCCTTTTTTCACTTACAAGGTGCTCTATTTCCCGGTTAGTATAAGTATTCAAACTATTTGTCGCTTTTATTTGTCTGTGTGTAGCGTGAATGGCCCCCTGTTCCAGGATCACGTTTAAATTGGATACGTTGCTATCGATCTCTTCCGCGTTAGAAATTAGATGATTCGAATCTAAATGACTGCAAAAGTACATCCTGTATTTTTACCAGTTGGTTGTGTATGAAGTAGCCTTAGTGGGTCGTCTACAAGTACTGTCTCCTCGTGAAGAAGAAATATAACTGGCGAGTGGTCTGACGATAAGTCAGTGCAGGTACTAGCAGATAAGTTAGATTTACTAACTCCTCTTATTATATTGAAGTCTATCAAGTCAGGCTTTTTGTTAATATCAGAAGGCCAATATGTAGGTTGACTGGAAGATATAAAGTCCAATTTATTTTGACGTCGCATTAGACATTTATATAGCTGGTTTCCCCTAGGGTTTGCTAAACGGGATCCCCAGTGCGTATGTTTGGCATTGTAGTCACTAGCAGCAATAAAGTTGCGTCCGGGACTATTAAAAAAGTTCAGATGTATATCTTCTTAAATCGGAAAACGTGGGGGAAATATATTGCTGAAATGGTAAGAAAACTACCTTAAATCTGGATACGAATTGTTGTCGCTTGAAGGTAGTTTTGTGAGACTCATTCAGCGACTTCATGTTTCATTCGTTTGCGTATTATGATACCAGTGCCCTCATGAGCCTTACCGTCAGGGTGGTGAGTACCATAAAATCTAAAATTAGGTATCTGAAAATTGTATTTGTCTGTAAGATGCGTTTCCGATAGTAGCATTATATCAATATTCTGCCGATGTAGGTACTCTGTCAGTTCGTGTCTATGGTGGTTCACACCGTTTGCGTTCCATGTACATATCTTAAGAGGGCCTATTTTTTGGTAAGTAGAATTTGAATTAACTGATTCTGGTTACGCATGAATTCTTGCATCATTGATTGCATAGTTGACATGAACATGTTTATACTTTGTACCAGTTGTTGCATCATTGATTCATCGTTACCAAGTTGTTGCACTGGGGTGAGTGCGCCCTTAGAACATTCGCGTATGTTATTCCGTTTGTAATACAGTTTCCGTCGCTAGTTTCCGTCGCTGGAGTCTGTTGGATGTCGATTATAGGGTTCGGCACGTTTCGGTTAGAAATGAGTTTACGCTTCTCTTCTAGTTTATGCATAAGTTCTTTGTAAACCTTACAACTTCTGTAGTTTGTGGTATGTTGTTCCCCACAATTACTGCACTTTTTCTGTTCCTGCGATTTGACTTTGCAACACAAACGGTTGGCAAAGTGCAGTATGATTTTGTGTGTCCATACTCTTGACAATTTTGGCATTGAACGGGACCATTTCTTTTGTGGGGTTCTTCGACCGTAATTCTTTATATAACAAATATTGAAGTTTGTATATAGGACGAACTTCATTTTTCTTTAGTTTCCGCGAGTCAGGTTGAAGTTCGACCTTGAACATTGGTTGGGAACCTTTTTATTGTTAAGAACGTTTACCACGGAGTAAACGTTAAAATTCTCTTTTTCCAGTGCTCGTTTTACTTCATCTGGTCTTACAAATGTTTCGATGCTTTTTAAGATTACTACTACACCTTTACTACTCTTTAGACGATACGTGTAAAAAAAATTATTTCTATCGTTAAAATAACTAGAAATAGCGCGAAAGCCGTTTTCCGTGTATGCCTGAATTTTTTCTCGTTAATGTTCCTTTTCTTTATTGGCACTATGTGAAAGCCACCACTACCAACAATTTGGACAATGATATTAACTAGCTCATTTGAGCTACTCTCACGTAGGTATATTGGGACGGCTTTGGAGTTGCGGCATTTGCCGAGGTAGAAGATTGAGGTTCACAATTTTGCAACTTTTTTTGTTAGTGTTACCTTTGGCAGGGCTGGATTTACGCTTTATAGTAATGTAGCGATCCATGCCTGTCTGTACCGCCTTTAATGGTTTGTCGATGTTTTTCTGTGTTCTTTCTATGTTCGCTGTGCTTCCACCTTCTTTGTTATTATTGTTGTTGAGAGAGTTGCTTGGTGAGAGAGTTTTTTGTCTTAGTGGCGTTACCTCTCTCATTCCATTGTTTACATCTGCATTTATCGCGAAGTATGCATTCCGAGAACTTACACTGCAGAAAGATTGTCTGCGTTTTTCTAACTCTTGAGTGAGACGATGGCTCATCAACCTGTGAGTTTGTTTAGCTGTGTGTGTGACTTTTATTTAGGTTTTTGGTTGGTTTGGATTTGTTACTTAACTCATAATTTTATTTTGTCAAAAAACTGCTTGAATTCCTTACAAGTTAATACTTATAATGAATTCAAACAATTTTAGATAATTATTTTTCCGGAAATTAGTTTATTTTTGCACTTTCCCTGCTTATTTTATTTTTTAGAAATAATTTCCGGCAGGAGTTCTTTTTACGACCTTTTCAAATCAGTTTGGTTTAAAGGTTCACCATATGGATGTTAAGACGGCTTTCTTGAATCGTGATTTGAAGTAGGGAATTTACATGAAGGTTCCTCACGGATTAGATTGGAGTGAAAGCAACGTTTGCAGACTTAATAAGGCAATTTATGGTCTTAAGCAGGCAGTGAGGTGTTGGTTTGAGGTTTTTGATTGAAGGATGCTGGTTTTGTAAATTTGCCTGTGGATCGTTGCATTTATTTCTTGGATTAGGGTAATACTCTTAAGAACTTATACGTTTTCTGTACGTGGATGATTTAGTAATAGCTTCAGCAAATGATGAAACGATGAGGCATTTTAAACAATATATAATGAGTAAATTTAGAATGACAGACTTAATTGGGCTTACATTTTTTATTGGGATTTGAATTGATAGAGAAGGCGATACAGTTAGTCTAAGCAAACAGCCTATATTAAGAATGTATTAAAAAAATGATGTCGTAATTTTATCGGTTCTCTGATGAACGTCATTTTCTGCACGTGGCCTGATTTGAGTACATCAGTTAGTATTTTGAGCCGATATAGTGGAGAATGAAATAAAGAATTGTGACAATGCTTTAAGAGAGTTCTTAGATATCTTAAAGATACAATGGATTTGAAGTTGGTTTATGTTAGGAACTCAGATTTTATGGGTATGTTTTCGGGAAAAGTTGATTCTAAATAGTGTGGTAGTGGAACTGATAGAAGAATCATTTGTATTTTGTATATGATGTTGGGATCGTGTTTATTGTGCTGGAATACGAGTAAGCAGAAATATGTAGCAGCATCATCATCTACTGAGGCAGAGTATATGTCATTGTTTGAGGCTACCAGATGATAAGTGTTGTTGTTGTATTTAATAATCCAGTTCTGATATGAGGATAATCAGGGCTGCATTAGTAAACCAAATCATCCCTTATGTCACAAAAGATCTTAGCACATCGATATCAAATACCATTTTTCTAGAGATCAGATAGAAAATAAACTAATAAAAATTGATTATATTTCTACAAATAATCAGCCGGCTGACTTGCTTACGAAACCTTTGCCTACTGTTCGGTTTCTGGATTTAAAAAGTCAAATTGGATATAAGAAGATATGAATTTAACTATTAATTTTTTTTGTTGTTGGTCTGACAAGGTTTTTCTGGGTTTTTCCTAATTCTTTCAAGAAATATTGAATCACTTTATTGTAACTCCCAGAGTACTTAACTTGTCATGTTAAATGCATATTGTGAATGTAAATGTAATGACCGATATATTTTTGAGGGAATGTGTTGGAGAAAGTAAGTATGGGCACAGTAATTTTTACTGTCTGTTCCTTTGTTTTTTTTTTTAGCAAAAATACATCGATCAATGTTGGTTTAAGTTTTTTGTTTCTATGGAGATTTCATATTTGAATTTTTGTTTCATTTGAGGTTTTTATTTGACTGATTTTGCAAATTTTCATTCCTGCGTTAACACTGAACGTTTCAAGTTGTAAAAAGAAATATTTTTAAATTGAAAGAAAAATCCTAAAACTAAAACTGTCTCGATTGTTCTAATTCATTATATCGGCAATAAATTATTGGGAAAATCGAACAGATCTTTTATCATTATTATGACTTGAACAGTTTTTATTCTGGGTCGAGCCCTTTTTTTCAAAATCAACCAATAAAGTGGTGACATATATTGGGTAAGGTTGCCAGGAAGACTGTACAGCTGTTGCTAAACCCACCAAAGTTTTTTTACAACAGTCTTTGGCAACGATTACTTCGGCTACAAATCAAATGTCTTTGTATACCACTTTCACTTAGAAATGAGCTTCATTGATTGTTAGACCCATTGGTCACAGTGTTGTCAATATCCCGGTTCCGTTCAAACTCAAAGGAAATTTAAGTTTAAATGCAATTCTGCATGTTTAAATTAGAAATTAAATATAAGCAGTGGGATTTCAACAATCACTGGTATTATTTTTCAATTATTATTTAAGACAATTAAGTTTTAAGCGTATTTTTAAGTCAAAATTAACAAAAAAAATGGTATTTAAGAAAGATATAGAGTGTTTCTTTGGCACGGCACTTTGTTCACTTATTGAGCGATATCTTTACCAATTACTCAAAAGAAATATTTATTGCAATTACTGCGGTTTTCCGGTTTGTGTTATGATCTTAGCCGCGGCGGCTTTTCAACTAATGCACCTTCTTTTTTTTTTATTCATTTCTTCGCACATTAATTCCATCACACTCCCTCAAGGATGACAATTATCTCACATTAACATACTGGAGTTAAAGGCATGGCTTGATCATAAAAAGGGAGAAGAATAATACCATTGGCAACAACATCCCGGGATACAGCGCCAAAAAAGAAAAGGTAACAGAATTGCAACCCAAGCTATAATACAAGCAAAATGGCTGGAGGTTTATACCTGACAACGCTGCAGGTTGAAACATTACATACGCTGGTGTTAACTCTCAATTACAAAAAAATCAATTTCTAAAAAATTGACAAACAATTTAGCATATCTAAAAATTCTCTTGACGTTGAATTCAAAATAACTTCGACACTTAACAGCAATAGTGTTGTACACTCGCACGGTCCTGACTGGGAATAAAAAAATGGCTTCTCCACGAACACTTTTATGATCTTGGCCAATTCCCAAATGCCCTAACTGTCAACAATGCATACGCATTTCCAGAGCAAAGACGTCCGATGCAAATACAAATATACTTGCAACGCCATCAGTGTCACTAACACAAACTAAGCCCAACATAGTGTCCGTCCTTCCACAAGCAAACGCCTAACATATGTTGCACTCACTCTAACCGAGTAAAGCACCACATATGGCTTGCAAGATAAAAAAATTATACATTTCCATACAAAATAAGATGTTGAGAATAAAAATATGTCCAAGAAAATAAAAATTGAGCAAGTGAAATCTGTTAACACTGAAATAAACCAGGTTTGATAGAATCTGTGAGTTTCACCGGTTCTTCCCATTAGTGGACAGTCATAATTATACGGGTCTCAATTGAATTATAAGAATTTGCCTTTGCGCAATATGATTGCGAAATCGTGATAAAAGTAGTGTGAAGCCACGAAAATCAATGTCACTTTGCCATTTTGTTAAAAACTTGTCTTCTATTTAAATATAGAAGCAAGAGGTCTTGAGCCGGTTTAATCCCTGTGCAATGTGTAAATGCAACAGACCGAAATAAAACAATCGAGCTAAACAAATTCATATGAACTTTAAAACAACAAGTTAAAAATTACAAAACGAAAGTTATGAATTTATAGATTTAAGGCCCTGAAGGGGTAAACTATCATTGAAAGTATCTTCTTTGATTTGCAAAAAAAATGTGTGAAACAAAAAAAAATCGAAAAATGACAAACAAGCAAAAAAATAATGTATGTACGTACGGTTGTACAAATCGAGCAGTGGGATACATTATGTGAATAAACTCTGTTACAACTTTACAGAGCATGCATAAATGGTCGCTCTCATTACAGGAGAATAACAACTAATAACATTAGGGGTAACTTATCAAATATGGGCTCTCAATGTTGTACACATTATGTTAACCAATGCAAGAAGAAATAAAAAGAGAATTGTAATTACCAGCTGTTAACACTTACCACCATAACATTTACATGAAGAAGGCCTTCTGCACGAACTGATGATGATGTCTGCTGTTAAAATAATCGTATGAAAAGGGAACAGATGTATATATGTAGATATCTCTTGCATTGACTGTAATGTAGTTTGCTGATCTTTCCTTATTCTCTAATTTTCGAAACTTAATGAAATAATAAAATTTAGGACACAATAGAAAAAAGTAACATGTAACTCATTGATACTTAAAAACTTCAGAAACGTATGGAAGAGAACTTAAGAGTGTCTTGTGCGTGTAGCTACCATGTTCGGGAACAATAAAAAGGCTGTATTATATAAAATTGCGAAGTCTACAATCACCATTGAAAAGGTTCACCGACAAAGCAGCGGCATAGAATACTAAACTTCTGTTTGGAAAATTTTGGTAAGCCATCATACAAAATGTGGATTCTAATTTATTGTGGCCAAAAAAGAAAATATTGTACAATTTGAAAAAGTGTGACAACAACCTCCTAATTTTTGTTGCTTTCTTAAACGTCTGAATGTTTTACTTTTTGTTATTCAAACTCTTTAGTTTTTTTGTTTTTGAGTTTCGTAAACAAACGTCCATTACAAACAAGATAATTCGTTCAAAGTGTGAAAACGAATTAAATGGAAGACGTTTCTTTTTATGTGCGTATATCTTTGCCATGAAATGTTCCTACGAGCTTGCCTTTCATATCTTCAAGAACATAGTAATGGCTTCAAAGTTTCTCACGTACTCTATCCTTTAGAAAAACAGGTGATAGTTTCGCATTGCAATTTTTCTCCATACTACTTTGTGCAAAGTTACGTCGAAACACTTCTTGACCGACGTGAAAGGCTTGCTGTCGAACGCGAAGATTATATTGCTTCTGGTTTTTCTTATGAGCCTCTCTAATTTTTTTACGTACATCTTGCCGTATTAGCTGTAACTGATCATCGCGGTTTAGATTTGCAGTGGGTTAATTCAGAAGTTGTAGCTTTTTCATTAGGTTTTAAGCTGAAGCATGTGTAACCATATCAAATCCAGATAGGGCACGATACGGGGAACAATCAATAGACTGGTGATACAAATTACGTAGGGCACAGCTTATCGAAGTCAAGTTTGTGCCCCATTGGCGGTTATCACCTTTCAGGTAGGCTGATTAATGCCAAATGATGTAAAAAAGGCATTTAACTCATTAGCCCGGAATTAACTTCCATTATCAATAACAATGGTTTCCGGCACACCACACTCGTATACATGAAATATGTGTTTCTGAAGAAACTCTTGTGTGGCAGCTGACGTAAACTTTTCATTGGACAAAGCCAATGAAATTTTGTCAAATGATCTAAGACGATAAATAGACCAATATATACAGCTTTACTTCGAGGATAAGGGCCGAGAAGATCAATATATAATAGTTGGAATGGTCGGATTGACCATAGGCGGCTTCATTACCATGTTAGGTGATGTGTGTTTTTTTTTTGCACACTTCACAATCTCTGACATATTTTCTCACATCTGGCCAGAAAAAGTTTCTTCTCAACAGGTCTAATGTTTTGGTCATTCCCCCATGAACTGAGACTAAAGTGTCATGAGCCATAGAAATGGTTTTTGTTCAAAGCCTAAGTGGAATCCATAACTTCCATGCCTGCTGTTCTTGCGTTGGGTCTCCTGAATAATGGTGAGTTCTATAATACACATTTTTATCAACAACTTTTATGTCAGGAAAATTTGTTTGATTTGGTTTTACTTTTTCTTTTAGATCCTCATAATCCTGATTATCAAAGAAGGGTGAATTTAAGTCTACTTCGGGCTCACTGATCGCCAAACCTGAAATTTCATCAGCAGGGATTCTTAAAAGGGCGTCAGGGACGACGTTATCTTTTCCCTTTCGATGAGTTATATTAAACTTAGAGGCTTGAAGTTTAAAAACCCATCGGTCGATCTGCCGCTTTAATCGGGCTGACGCGTAAGCCAGACCAGATTTGAGTGGCCAATAATTACCTCGAATTTGTGCAATTCCAAATAGCATCGGAATTTTTTTATAACCTCTATGGCTGCTAGCCATTCTCTTTCTGTGACGCTGTAATTGCGCTGCGCCGTGTTCAACTTCTTGCTCATATACGCGATTGGCTTTTCGTGACCATCGTCATCTAATTGAACTAGAACGACGCCAATTCCATAATCACTTGCATCACAGTGGAGATAAAACTACTTTGAAAAATCTGGGCTCGTTAAGACAGGAGCAGAAGTAAGCAAGTTCTTAATTCTTTCGAATGCCTTTTGTGCTTCTTCAGTCCACTGAAATTTCTGTTTTGTCGAAACAACATCTGTTATAGGAGATAGGAGTTTTGGATGAACCTCCTGTACCAGCCTGCCAAGCCGAGGAATACTCGAACTTGTTTCAGATTTAATGGTACTGGCCAATTAGCTATTGCAGTAACATTCTCTGGATCTGTAGTGATACCTCCATCTCCAATAATATAGCCTAAGTAATTGACTTTTGTGACGCAAAATCTACTTTTTGAAATATTCAAAGTCAAATTGGCTTTAAGAAATTTAGAGGAGATTCTCATCAAAACTTCCAGGTGTGTATGGAACTCCTCAGAGACTATCACTAAGTCATCCAAGTATCTAAAGACACAATGGCGGAGATCTGGTGGAATTATTTCGTCCATTAACCTGCACGTAGTTTTGGCAGCATTGCACAGCCCAAATGGCATGGCCACAAACTGCTATAGAGGCCTACCGGGCACTGTGAATGCTGTTAGGTGTTTTGATTTTTCATCCAAACCGATCTGCCAGAAGGCGTCTTTTAAATCCAATTTGGATACAATATTAGCCTTTGGTAGTCTAGAAACGATACCCTCAATATTCGGTAGTGGATAAGCGCCTTTTTCTGTCACCGCATTTACTTTTCTAGCATCAAGGCACAGTCTCACCTTATTCGGCTTGGCAACCAGCCTCATCGGCGAACTCCAGGCAGAATTAGACGGTTCAATAACACCTAACTTTAACATTCGATCAATTTCATCGAACATCAATTTTTCCGCTGCAGGAGATGCAGGGTAAAATCTTTGCTTTATAGGCTTAGCAGAACCTACATCTATTGAGTGGAAAAAGATCTATTACAGCTTGTTGCGAATTTGAAAGAGGATGCAAATCTAAATCAGAAATTTCAAAATTATCGATCTTAGAAAGGTTAGTTGTCAATTCTGGACTTTGAGCTAAGTTCATACAATTAATAGGATGGCTAGATGTCAGAATATAAACAGCTCTGACGATATTTGGTATTAGATTGAAGGTTTTCCAAAAATCTATACCTTAAATTAATCTAACAAATATTGAAATATTGTTGGTATTATGAATAATCTTAATTTCTTTCTTTGTTCTTTAAATGATATGTTAACATCAAACCAACCTAGTACCTTTTGAGTATTACCGTATGCAGTTTTCACAAACGACTTTGTTCTATAAAAATTCGGAAACCTCGAAAAATCATATAAGTCTGACCTAAAACAGCTAACGTTAGCATTAGTATCTAACAGTCCATACTCATGGAAATCTAAAAATGAAACTATTGCATAGTACCGCATATCCTGTGGGTTTGAAACTATTGTGGATACTAAAAGCTTTTTACAAAGTTTTTGCATTTTCAAAAATTTTCAAATTCTGATTGTAGAACGCTTGGGTTTCTTATTTTTATTACAAGAAATTAATGAAACATTAAATATTTCATTCCGTACCATAAACGGGATGAAATATTTAATGTTTCATCAATTTCTTGTAATAAAAATAAGAACCCCAAGCGTTCTACATATCTTTGGATAAATAAGTTTGGAAGCATCATATTTATTATCAAGAATCTCGTCTACTTTTGGACGTTTAAGTATAGAGATGGCCTTACATCTGTGTTTATATGTGAGAACGCGTTAAGTGTAGTGTTACGTTCAGGTGTATTGGTTTTATAGTTCGGTAATTTGATAGATGAATTGCCAGTACAAACATTCGATAAATCGGGACCAGAAACTAGACTTTGTCCGTTTGTGGGCCCTGGTGTGTTAAGTTTTTTGAAATACTTTGTTTTCTAGCATTGCATTTTACGCAGTTTGGTTTATACGTTTTCTTGTACGATCATGAAGACAATCTTGCCAGTGGTGGCCAATTTCGTCACAATTCTAGCACGTGAAAATGGGTTGTAGCTTATGAAATGCATCGATAAACTGATCTGACTCTGTAGCATTGCTCTGCATCCGATTTCATCACCATCTACTTCTGTTATATACCGTCGTGCTGGCAGATGTAAATTGGTATTTCGAGCTGGGAGAATTTTGCGAACATGTTCATCATTAAAAAAGTTTTCTCGCATTTGAACGAGTTTTCCAAGATGAGATATTGAACGAATTGGAACATAAAGCACATCCTGGCGTATTTCAGGACGTAAATTTCTAGCTAATATTTCAATTAGTTCGCCTCTGACATAGGTGGAAACTTATCCATTATTGAAGAAACAGATTCAAAAAACACATCGAATGTCTCATTTGGTTTTTGTTTCCTGCTGCGTATTTCTTCTCTGATGTCAAACGAGGACTTAAACTCTTTGTATTGTCATTTAAGCGCATCGCAAAAATTATGCCAATCAATGGATGGAACCTGTTTTATGGTAACGCCAGTACCAGTCTCTGGCTTTTCCTGTTAATAGGATATTCAAATTTCTAACTATGACAGAGTAGTCAACGTTAAATAACCTGCTGTCAAGGATTGTAGGCGGTATAAAAATTCTTCAACATTTAACCCATTTGAAGACCCATCGAATTTAAGATTCCAGTTGTTTATGATCGATGTAATCTTTTCTACAGGCATATTGCTGGAACTAGAATTCTGGAAAGAATGGGGCGACAAATTTGAATAGTTGGAATATGGATTCGATTGCAGAAAGTTATTATTAACATAACCTGGGTTGGTATTACTATTTCGCACTTGTCTTGTTGGATATTTGATTGTTGTGGAAAGTTACCATTTGCGCTTGCCTTGACAAATTATTGGTTAATGGTGGATGATACTGATCTGGTATATTTAAATTCACTTCTTGCGCCTGATTAGGATTTATACGCCTAGTAGCCATACAGCTATTATTCGCATCTGTTGCTTGTTGCTGACTTCTACTGTTATTATTTTGAATTACATTATTTTCATTGTAATTCAAAATATTGTATTGCCTTGAAGTAGTTTTGTCAAGTTCGCTTCAATCATTCGGTTTATTTCTGCATAATCAATTGAGATCGGAGTGGCAGAAGCTTGATTAGCAGTGTGTCGGTTCGGGGAAATGTTTTTATTGGACCGAACTGATGCTTCAGCAATTTGGTTTGCACCCAAGTAATCGTCCTCTTGAATACTAGAGTTATTTTGCCATGCCGGCTCTTGAAACCAATTACGGCTATTACTTCTGGTACTGTAACGTGACAGACAATGCACCTCTACCTTTATTTCGGTTGGCACTTTGCTTACTGACTTGGACATTTTTTGATAGAATCAATAACTTCCTCCTTTCACTTAGCTGGACATGTGCGTTTCAATGCACGAACGATGAAATGTGTGGGAACATTCATGAATTATAAGGCAATCATTACCTTCTACCATGATATCATTACAGATTTGACAAATTAAGGGTTCGATGTTAACAGGTGCCAAAGTAGGTGGCGGTATTGCCGGTGGAGTACCTAGTCTGTAGACATCTTAATTTACTTGTATTTAAAAATTTTAGACAGCTAAAATAAGTAAAGTATTTGAAAATATAAAGGAATTTAACAGTATCCTTTAATTTCCAATAAAAGGTTTTTTAAATGATTAGACAGATATATCAGTTGTGCTATTGTTGTATGTAAACATCTGAGATATACAGTCAGAGAAATTATAATAAAATTTAGATTTCAAAAAATACTTAAACGTTTTCTTTTTTTGTGTAAAAATTAAAATATCGTATTCCATATTGGATTATTTTTTTTATATAGATCAATCATATAAAAAAAGTATAACTTGAAATAAGTTTGATATTTTAATTTTTCAAATAAACATAAAATATTGATGGTTTCTTGACATATGTGAGAACAAAAAAGGATAGTATAAGCAAATAAAATTATCGACAGATACAGGATATCAAAACTGGTCTATGGAGCAAATACTTAAACTTCAAAACTCTTTAACTAAGAAACAACTAAATTAATGAAATCGTAAGTGATAAAAGGGTGCTAATACCAAAGTTCTGATAATAGAGGAATTAAAAATGTTTTAAATATGATTATTACAGGAAAAAGTTCCCAATAATTTTAGTCATCCGAACTAACTTGATTTAAAGCACTCAAGTTGCTAAAAATTCCAGCAAAATTTTGACACTTATTCACTGAAAAGAATCGTAAAAAATTGCGTAATTTTTACCTATAAAAACTGAAATTTAATACACTAAGAAAAAAAAAATAAATCGAAAAAAATTATTGTTGGGCGCCAAATTTATTGTAATGCCCTGCTAGAATTTGATGCAAAGTTTTATTTTAGTTTAAAATGCATCTAGATATTAATTCAGAGAAACGACTGCCGGAGCCATTGATTTACTAGCATTCAGCCGGGCAGGGGGAATCGGCCCTGCTCTAAACAAATTCACTTTCCCATTACAACGAATTATTATAGACACCCAATTTATTTTGTTACTCTACGATGGACTTGTATGACTAACCATTTAAAAATGCACCTAAAGTCATTCTGGAAATATTAAAATAGAAAAATGATGAAAAAAGAATCGTTGAAAAGGCAGGCAATCGACAGGCCTGCTTTTTCAACGATTCTTTCAGATCTTCTTGAGAGAGTACGCCACATTACCCTCACCATTCAACGACCTTATAGCGTAAACATTCGAATTTAGGCACCTAAAATACTTACTTACTCGTCCTTCTTTAGTTTCGCGTAGCAAGAAAACATCTACAAATCCTTTAACCAATCATTGTTAGATTATTATACAAAAATTTATTCAAACCATTCTTCATGTAATAATTAAAAACAAGAAAAACTAACTGACGTTTAATTTCATGAATGCATATGGGATTAAAACGGCTCAAGACCTCTTGTTCTATATTTAAATAGAAGACAAGTTTTTAACAAAATGGCAAAGTGACATTGATTTTCGTGGCTGCACACTACATTTATCATGATTTCGGGTCCTTGGCAACATTAGGGGGGGGGGGGGGGGGTAACTTATCATATATGGGCTCTCAATGTTGTACACATTATGTTAACCAATGCAAGAAGAAATAAAAAGAGAATTGTAATTACCAGCTGTTAACACTTACCACCATAACATTTACATGAAGAAGGCCTTCTGCACGAACTGATGATGATGTCTGCTGTTACAATAATCGTATGAAAAGGGAACAGATGTATATATGTAGATATCTCTTGCATTGACTGTAATGTAGTTTGCTGATCTTTCCTTATTCTCTAATATTTGAAACTTAATGAAATAATAAAATTTAGAACACAATAGAAAAAAAGTAACATGTAACTCATTGATACTTATAAACATCAGAAACGTATGGAAGAGTACTTAAGAGTGCCTTGTGCGTTTTAAGACTCATCCATTAGGAGTAAATCGAGAGAGTATGGCTTGAATCTCTCCAACATCAGTGGTGGATGTTAGAGCTCTCATGTACATCTATGAATCTTCTGCTCTTGGCTGTGGAACTATTTCTGATGATGGTGTGAATATCTTATCTGCATGTAATCGATAAGTTCTTATATGGACGACTCCAGAAAATCACTGTGCAGGCAGTTGTAAATTTAGCTGCAACTTTTTCTTCTCTCTGTTCATTTATAGTGGCATTTTGTGGGATGAACAAAATAGTGATCACTCCGAATCTTCGCTGATAGCTTCATCCGATAGACGAGTCGTGGTTTAACTTTTTATTTTAAATGACAATCGTCATGGGGGCGTATGTTGTAGATAATGCGACTCAGTTGAACAAAAATTCTTCGTGCCTTATATGTCCGGAGTAATTCTGGTGTTAATAACTTTTTTAAAAACAACTGAAATCTGGTTTGATTTTAGAACAAACTTTGGATTTCTTTTTAATAACTTTGATGTTCACAGCTCAGCATTTGGTAAAGAAGAAAGTTGTTATGTTCGTTTTTTCTGCGTTTCGACTTATTATTCCATTGACAATTCGTGGAATAGAGATCGTCAAAATTTCTGGAACATAATTGTTGCCACATCGAATCATATGTTGCGAAGTTGCAACAAAAGGTAGCGCTTTTCATATGAAATATAAATTGAACTATATCTGAATGCTTTCTTTACCATCAACTTTAGAATACCTGAAGAAGTATAGAAACATTTATACATTTCTCGGTTTGGTCAACATAGGGTACATACATATATTACATGCATAGATGTAATATGTTTATACATACATATTTATGTAAAGCCAAGTCGACAACCATGTACACAGCGGTTTATTTTACATCTATGTAAATGTCACTGCTTAAATATTTAGAATTTGGATAACAAAATAGATAGTGTAAATGAGAGATCACTCCTTATGATTGGAGCTGTCCTCTCATCAACTTTTTGATGAATTTGTAAACATCAAAAAAAGTGTAAAAAGGTGTTCGGAATCACTATTAATTTGTGATTCTAAAATGTTACCAAAAATAAAAATTAAAATTGTTCCGATGGCAAAAAAGTTACAGATAGCTACCATGTTCGGGAACAATAAAAAGGCTGTATTATATAAAATTGCGAAGTCTACAATCACCATTGAAAAGGTTCACCGACAAAGCAGCGGCATAGAAGACTAAACTTCTGTTTGGAAAATTTTGGTAAGCCATCATACAAAATGTGGATTCTAATTTATTGTGGCCAAAAAGAAAATATTGTGCAATTTGAAAATGTGTGACAACAACCTCCTAATTTTTGTTGCTTTCTTAAACGTCTGAATGTTTTACTTTTTGTTATTCAAACTCTTTAGTTTTTTTGTTTTTGAGTTTCGTAAACAAACGTCCATTACAAACAAGATAATTCGTTCAAAGTGTGAAAACGAATTAAATGGAAGACGTTTCTTTTTATGTGCGTATATCTTTGCCATGAAATGTTCCTACGAGCTTGCCTTTCATATCTTCAAGAACATAGTAATGGCTTCAAAGTTTCTCACGTACTCTATCCTTTAGAAAAACAGGTGATAGTTTCGCATTGCAATTTTTCTCCATACTACTTTGTGCAAAGTTACGTCGAAACACTCCTTGACCGACGTGAAAGGCTTGCTGTCGAACGCGAAGATTATATTTCTTCTGGTTTTTCTTATGAGCCTCTCTAATTTTTTTACGTACATCTTGCCGTATTAGCTGTAACTGATCATCGCGGTTTAGATTTGCAGTGGGTTAATTCAGAAGTTGTAGCTTTTTCATTAGGTTTTAAGCTAAAGCATGCGTAACCATATCAAATCCAGATAGGGCACGATACGGGGAACAATCAATAGACTGGTGATACAAATTACGTAGGGCACAGCTTATCGAAGTCAAGTTTGTGCCCCATTGGCGGTTATCACCTTTCAGGTAGGCTGATTAATGCCAAATGATGTAAAAAAGGCATTTAACTCATTAGCCCGGAATTAACTTCCATTATCAATAACAATGGTTTCCGGCACACCACACTCGTATACATGAAATATGTGTTTCTGAAGAAACTCTTGTGTGGCAGCTGACGTAAATTTTTCATTGGACAAAGCCAATGAAATTTTGTCAAATGATCTAAGACGATAAATAGACCAATATATACAGCTTTACTTCGAGGATAAGGGCCGAGAAGATCAATATATAATAGTTGGAATGGTCGGATTGACCATAGGCGGCTTCATTACCATGTTAGGTGATTTGTTTTTTTTTGCACACTTCACAATCTCTGACATATTTTCTCACATCTGGCCAGAAAAAGTTTCTTCTCAACAGGTCTAATGTTTTGGTCATTCCCCCATGAACTGAGACTAAAGTGTCATGAGCCATAGAAATGGTTTTTGTTCAAAGCCTAAGTGGAATCCATAACTTCCATGCCTGCTGTTCTTGCGTTGGGTCTCCTGAATAATGGTGAGTTCTATAATACACATTTTTATCAACAACTTTTATGTCAGGAAAATTTGTTTGATTTGGTTTTACTTTTTCTTTTAGATCCTCATAATCCTGATTATCAAAGAAGGGTGAATTTAAGTCTACTTCGGGCTCACTGATCGCCAAACCTGAAATTTCATCAGCAGGGATTCTTAAAAGGGCGTCAGGGACGACGTTATCTTTTCCCTTTCGATGAGTTATATTAAACTTAGAGGCTTGAAGTTTAAAAACCCATCGGTCGACCTGCCGCTTTAATCGGGCTGACGCGTAAGCCAGACCAGATTTGAGTGGTCAATAATTACCTCGAATTTGTGCAATTCCAAATAGCATCGGAATTTTTTTATAACCTCTATGGCTGCTAGCCATTCTCTTTCTGTGACGCTGTAATTGCGCTGCGCCGTGTTCAACTTCTTGCTCATATACGCGATTGGCTTTTCGTGACCATCGTCATCTAATTGAACTAGAACGACGCCAATTCCATAATCACTTGCATCACAGTGGAGATAAAACTACTTTGAAAAATCTGGGCTCGTTAAGACAGGAGCAGAAGTAAGCAAGTTCTTAATTCTTTCGAATGCCTTTTGTGCTTCTTCAGTCCACTGAAATTTCTGTTTTGTCGAAACAACATCTGTTATAGGAGATAGGAGTTTTGGATGAACCTCCTGTACCAGCCTGCCAAGCCGAGGAATACTCGAACTTGTTTCAGATTTAATGGTACTGGCCAATTAGCTATTGCAGTAACATTCTCTGGATCTGTAGTGATACCTCCATCTCCAATAATATAGCCTAAGTAATTGACTTTTGTGACGCAAAATCTACTTTTTGAAATATTCAAAGTCAAATTGGCTTTAAGAAATTTAGAGGAGATTCTCATCAAAACTTCCAGGTGTGTATGGAACTCCTCAGAGACTATCACTAAGTCATCCAAGTATCTAAAGACACAATGGCGGAGATCTGGTGGAATTATTTCGTCCATTAACCTGCACGTAGTTTTGGCAGCATTGCACAGCCCAAATGGCATGACCACAAACTGCTATAGAGGCCTACCGGGCACTGTGAATGCTGTTAGGTGTTTTGATTTTTCATCCAAACCGATCTGCCAGAAGGCGTCTTTTAAATCCAATTTGGATACAATATTAGCCTTTGGTAGTCTAGAAACGATACCCTCAATATTCGGTAGTGGATAAGCGCCTTTTTCTGTCACCGCATTTACTTTTCTAGCATCAAGGCACAGTCTCACCTTATTCGGCTTGGCAACCAGCCTCATCGGCGAACTCCAGGCAGAATTAGACGGTTCAATAACACCTAACTTTAACATTCGATCAATTTCATCGAACATCAATTTTTCCGCTGCAGGAGATGCAGGGTAAAATCTTTGCTTTATAGGCTTAGCAGAACCTACATCTATTGAGTGGAAAAAGATCTATTACAGCTTGTTGCGAATTTGAAAGAGGATGCAAATCTAAATCAGAAATTTCAAAACTATCGATCTTAGAAAGGTTAGTTGTCAATTCTGGACTTTGAGCTAAGTTCATACAATTAATAGGATGGCTAGATGTCAGAATATAAACAGCTCTGACGATATTTGGTATTAGATTGAAGGTTTTCCAAAAATCTATACCTTAAATTAATCTAACAAATATTGAAATATTGTTGGTATTATGAATAATCTTAATTTCTTTCTTTGTTCTTTAAATGATATGTTAACATCAAACCAACCTAGTACCTTTTGAGTATTACCGTATGCAGTTTTCACAAACGACTTTGTTCTATAAAAATTCGGAAACCTCGAAAAATCATATAAGTCTGACCTAAAACAGCTAACTTTAGCACCAGTATCTAACAGTCCATACTCATGGAAATCTAAAAATGAAACTATTGCATAGTACCGCATATCCTGTGGGTTTGAAACTATTGTGGATACTAAAAGCTTTTTACAAAGTTTTTGCATTTTCAAAAATTTTCAAATTCTGATTGTAGAACGCTTGGGTTTCTTATTTTTATTACAAGAAATTAATGAAACATTAAATATTTCATTCCGTACCATAAACGGGATGAAATATTTAATGTTTCATCAATTTCTTGTAATAAAAATAAGAACCCCAAGCGTTCTACTTATCTTTGGATAAATAAGTTTGTACGCATCTTATTTATTATCAAGAATCTCGTCTACTTTTGGACGTTTAAGTATAGAGATGGCCTTACATCTGTGTTTATATGTGAGAACGCGTTAAGTGTAGTGTTACGTTCAGGTGTATTGGTTTTATAGTTCGGTAATTTGATAGATGAATCGCCAGTACAAACATTCGATAAATCGGGACCAGAAACTAGACTTTGTCCGTTTGTGGGCCCTGGTGTGTTAAGTTTTTTGAAATACTTTGTTTTCTAGCATTGCATTTTACGCAGTTTGGTTTATACGTTTTCTTGTACGATCATGAAGACAATCTTGCCAGTGGTGGCCAATTTCGTCACAATTCTAGCACGTGAAAATGGGTTGTAGCTTATGAAATGCATCGACAAACTGATCTGACTCTGTAGCATTGCTCTGCATCCGATTTCATCACCATCTACTTCTGTTATATACCGTCGTGCTGGCAGATGTAAATTGGTATTTCGAGCTGGGAGAATTTTGCGAAGATGTTCATCATTAAAAAAGTTTTCTCGCATTTGAACGAGTTTTCCAAGATGAGATATTGAACGAATTGGAACATAAAGCACATCCTGGCGTATGTCAGGACGTAAATTTCTAGCTAATATTTCAATTAGTTCGCCTCTGACATAGGTGGAAACTTATCCATTATTGAAGAAACAGATTCAAAAAACACATCGAATGTCTCATTTGGTTTTTGTTTCCTGCTGCGTATTTCTTCTCTGATGTCAAACGAGGACTTAAACTCTTTGTATTGTCATTTAAGCGCATCGCAAAAATTATGCCAATCAATGGATGGAACCTGTTTTATGGTAACGCCAGTACCAGTCTCTGGCTTTTCCTGTTAATAGGATATCAAATTTCTAACTATGACAGAGTAGTCAACGTTAAATAACCTGCTGTCAAGGATTGTAGGCGGTATAAAAATTCTTCAACATTTAACCCATTTGAAGACCCATCGAATTTAAGATTCCAGTTGTTTATGATCGATGTAATCTTTTCTACAGGCATATTGCTGGAACTAGAATTCTGGAAAGAATGGGGCGACAAATTTGAATAGTTGGAATATGGATTCGATTGCAGAAAGTTATTATTAACATAACCTGGGTTGGTATTACTATTTCGCACTTGTCTTGTTGGATATTTGATTGTTGTGGAAAGTTACCATTTGCGCTTGCCGGGACAAATTATTGGTTAATGGTGGATGATACTGATCTGGTATATTTAAATTCACTTCTTGCGCCTGATTAGGATTTATACGCCTAGTAGCCATACAGCTATTATTCGCATCTGTTGCTTGTTGCTGACTTCTACTGTTATTATTTTGAATTACATTATTTTCATTGTAATTCAAAATATTGTATTGCCTTGAAGTAGTTTTGTCAAGTTCGCTTCAATCATTCGGTTTATTTCTGCATAATCAATTGAGATCGGAGTGGCAGAAGCTTGATTAGCAGTGTGTCGGTTCGGGGAAATGTTTTTATTGGACCGAACTGATGCTTCAGCAATTCGGTTTGCACCCAAGTAATCGTCCTCTTGAATACTAGAGTTATTTTGCCATGCCGGCTCTTGAAACCAATTACGGCTATTACTTCTGGTACTGTAACGTGACAGACAATGCACCTCTACCTTTATTTCGGTTGGCACTTTGCTTACTGACTTGGACATTTTTTGATAGAATCAATAACTTCCTCCTTTCACTTAGCTGGACATGTGCGTTTCAATGCACGAACGATGAAATGTGTGGGAACATTCATGAATTATAAGGCAATCATTACCTTCTACCATGATATCATTACAGATTTGACAAATTAAGGGTTCGATGTTAACAGGTGCCAAAGTAGGTGGCGGTATTGCCGGTGGAGTACCTAGTCTGTAGACATCTTAATTTACTTGTATTTAAAAATTTTAGACAGCTAAAATAAGTAAAGTATTTGAAAATATAAAGGAATTTAACAGTATCCTTTAATTTCCAATAAAAGGTTTTTTAAATGATTAGACAGATATATCAGTTGTGCTATTGTTGTATGTAAACATCTGAGATATACAGTCAGAGAAATTATAATAAAATTTAGATTTCAAAAAATACTTAAACGTTTTCTTTTTTGTGTAAAAATTAAAATATCGTATTCCATATTGGATTATTTTTTTTATATAGATCAATCATATAAAAAAAGTATAACTTGAAATAAGTTTGATATTTTAATTTTTCAAATAAACATAAAATATTGATGGTTTCTTGACATATGTGAGAACAAAAAAGGATAGTATAAGCAAACAAAATTATCGACAGATACAGGATATCAAAACTGGTCTATGGAGCAAATACTTAAACTTCAAAACTCTTTAACTAAGAAACAACTAAATTAATGAAATCGTAAGTGATAAAAGGGTGCTAATACCAAAGTTCTGATAATAGAGGAATTAAAAATGTTTTAAATATGATTATTACAGGAAAAAGTTCCCAATAATTTTAGTCATCCGAACTAACTTGATTTAAAGCACTCAAGTTGCTAAAAATTCCAGCAAAATTTTGACACTTATTCACTGAAAAGAATCGTAAAAAATTGCGTAATTTTTACCTATAAAAACTGAAATTTAATACACTAAGAAAAAAAAATAAATCGAAAAAAATTATTGTTGGGCGCCAAATTTATTGTAATGCCCTGCTAGGATTTGATGCAAAGTTTTATTTTAGTTTAAAATGCATTTAGATATTAATTCAGAGAAACGACTGCCGGAGCCATTGATTTACTAGCATTCAGTCTCTGGCTTTTCCTGTTAATAGGATATTCAAATTTCTAACTATGACAGAGTAGTCAACGTTAAATAACCTGCTGTCAAGGATTGTAGGCGGTATAAAAATTCTTCAACATTTAACCCATTTGAAGACCCATCGAATTTAAGATTCCAGTTGTTTATGATCGATGTAATCTTTTCTACAGGCATATTGCTGGAACTAGAATTCTGGAAAGAATGGGGCGACAAATTTGAATAGTTGGAATATGGATTCGATTGCAGAAAGTTATTATTAACATAACCTGGGTTGGTATTACTATTTCGCACTTGTCTTGTTGGATATTTGATTGTTGTGGAAAGTTACCATTTGCGCTTGCCTGGACAAATTATTGGTTAATGGTGGATGATACTGATCTGGTATATTTAAATTCACTTCTTGCGCCTGATTAGGATTTATACGCCTAGTAGCCATACAGCTATTATTCGCATCTGTTGCATGTTGCTGACTTCTACTGTTATTATTTTGAATTACATTATTTTCATTGTAATTCAAAATATTGTATTGCCTTGAAGTAGTTTTGTCAAGTTCGCTTCAATCATTCGGTTTATTTCTGCATAATCAATTGAGATCGGAGTGGCAGAAGCTTGATTAGCAGTGTGTCGGTCCGGGGAAATGTTTTTATTGGACCGAACTGATGCTTCAGCAATTCGGTTTGCACCCAAGTAATCGTCCTCTTGAATACTAGAGTTATTTTGCCATGCCGGCTCTTGAAACCAATTACGGCTATTACTTCTGGTACTGTAACGTGACAGACAATGCACCTCTACCTTTATTTCGGTTGGCACTTTGCTTACTGACTTGGACATTTTTTGATAGAATCAATAACTTCCTCCTTTCACTTAGCTGGACATGTGCGTTTTAATGCACGAACGATGAAATGTGTGGGAACATTCATGAATTATAAGGCAATCATTACCTGCTACCATGATATCATTACAGATTTGACAAATTAAGGGTTCGATGTTAACAGGTGCCAAAGTAGGTGGCGGTATTGCCGGTGGAGTACCTAGTCTGTAGACATCTTAATTTACTTGTATTTAAAAATTTTAGACAGCTAAAATAAGTAAAGTATTTGAAAATATAAAGGAATTTAACAGTATCCTTTAATTTCCAATAAAAGGTTTTTTAAATGATTAGACAGATATATCAGTTGTGCTATTGTTGTATGTAAACATCTGAGATATACAGTCAGAGAAATTATTATAAAATTTAGATTTCAAAAAATACTTAAACGTTTTCTTTTTTTGTGTAAAAATTAAAATATCGTATTCCATATTTGATTATTTTTTTTAATAGATCAATCATATAAAAAAAGTATAACTTGAAATAAGTTTGATATTTTAATTTTTCAAATAAACATAAAATATTGATGGTTTCTTGACATATGTGAGAACAAAAAAGGATAGTATAAGCAAATAAAATTATCGACAGATACAGGATATCAAAACTGGTCTATGGAGCAAATACTTAAACTTCAAAACTCTTTAACTAAGAAACAACTAAATTAATGAAATCGTAAGTGATAAAAGGGTGCTAATACCAAAGTTCTGATAATAGAGGAATTAAAAATGTTTTAAATATGATTATTACAGGAAAAAGTTCCCAATAATTTTAGTCATCCGTACAAACTCGATTTAAAGCACTCAAGTTGCTAAAAATTTCAGCAAAATTTTGACACTTATTCACTGAAAAGAATCGTAAAAAATTGCGTAATTTTTACCTATAAAAACTGAAATTTAATACACTAAGAAAAAAAAAATAAATCGAAAAAAATTATTGTTGGGCGCCAAATTTATTGTAATGCCCTGCTAGGATTTGATGCAAAGTTTTATTTTAGTTTAAAATGCATCTAGATATTAATTCAGAGAAACGACTGCCGGAGCCATTGATTTACCAGCATTCAGCCGGGCAGGGGGAATCGGCCCTGCTCTAAACAAATTCACTTTCCCATTACAACGAATTATTATAGACACCCAATTTATTTTGTTACTCTACGATGGACTTGTATGACTAACCATTTAAAAATGCACCTAAAGTCATTCTGGAAATATTAAAATAGAAAAATGATGAAAAAAGAATCGTTGAAAAGGCAGGCACTCGACAGGCCTGCTTTTTCAACGATTCTTTCAGATCTTCTTGAGAGAGTACGCCACATTACCCTCACCATTCAACGACCTTATAGCGTAAACATTCGAATTTAGGCCCCTAAAATACTTACTTACTCGTCCTTCTTTAGTTTCGCGTAGCAAGAAAACATCTACAAATCCTTTAACCAATCATTGTTAGATTATTATACAAAAATTTATTCAAACCATTCTTCATGTAATAATTAAAAACAAGAAAAACTAACTGACGTTTAATTTCATGAATGCATATGGGATTAAAACGGCTCAAGACCTCTTGCTTCTATATTTAAATAGAAGACAAGTTTTTAACAAAATGGCAAAGTGACATTGATTTTCGTGGCTGCACACTACATTTATCATGATTTCGGGTCCGTGGCAACCCTCTTCAGAAAGCCTTGCTGCAATTGTTGAAAGTAAAACCGAACTCTATAAGGCCTGGTGACATTGACTCTCCCCAAACGAATGAGAACTACTGTTGTAAACCTTACTTTTCAAGTTTTCTTCACACAATTGCCCACGAAAATACAACTCACTCTTGCCACCTCTAAAGAGACTCCACATCGCGAGCCATCAATAGATTTCTTTTACAAACGTGTGTGTGTGTTGTAAAAAGAGTTCAGTTGACTATGTCAACTTGTGTGCCGTGCCGTGCATGTACGTATGTTAAAACAAACGAGCTAAACAAAGTCATATGAGCTTTAAAAAAACAAGTTAAAAATTACAAAACAAAAGTTATGAATTTATAGATTTAAGGCCCTGAAGGGGTTAACTATCATTGAAAGTATCTTCTTTGATTTGCAAGAAAATATGTGAAGCAAAATAAAAATGACAAATAAGCAAAAAAATAATGTATGTACGTACGGTTGCACAAATCGAGCAGTGGGAGACAATATGTGAATAAACTCTGTTACAACTTTACAGAGCATGCATAAATGGTCGCTCTCATTACAGGAGAATAACAACTAATAACATTAGGGGTAACTTATCAAATATGGGCTCTCAATGTTGTACACATTATGTTAACCAATGCAAGAAGAAATAAAAAGAGAATTGTAATTACCAGCTGTTAACACTTACCACCATAACATTTACATGAAGAAGGCCTTCTGCACGAACTGATGATGATGTCTGCTGTTAAAATAATCGTATGAAAAGGGAACAGATGTATATATGTAGATATCTCTTGCATTGACTGTAATGTAGTTTGCTGATCTTTCCTTATTCTCTAATTTTCGAAACTTAATGAAATAATAAAATTTAGGACACAATAGAAAAAAGTAACATGTAACTCATTGATACTTAAAAACTTCAGAAACGTATGGAAGAGAACTTAAGAGTGTCTTGTGCGTTTTAAGACTCATACATTAGGAGTAAATCGAGAGAGTATGGCTCGAATCTCTCCAACATCAGTGGTGGATGTTAGAGCTCTCATGTACATCTATGAATCTTCTGCTCATATTTGTGAAACTATTTCTGATGATGGTGTGAATATCTTATCTGCATGTGATCGATAAGTTCTTATATGGACGACTCCAGAAAATCACTGCGCAGACAGTTTTAAATTTAGCTGCAACTTTTTCTTCTCTCTGTTCATTTATAGTGGCATTTTGTGGGATGAACAAAATAGTGATCACTCCGAATCTTCGTTGATGGCTTCATCCGATAGACGAGACGTGGTTCAACTTTTTATTTTAAATGACAATCGTCATGATGGCGTATGTTGTAGATAATGCGACTCAGTTGAACAAAAATTCTTCGTGCCTTATATGTCAGGAGTAATTCTGGTGTTTAAATTTCTTAAATTTTAATGACTGACGTCAAAATTGCTGGAACATAATTGTTGCCACATCGAATCAGATGTTGCGACATTGCAACAAAAGGTAGCGCCTTTCATATGAAATATATATTGCACTATATCTGAATGCTTTCTTTACCACCAACTTTAGAATACCTGAAAAAGTATAGAAACATATATACATTTCTTGGTTTGGTCCACATAGGGTACATACATATATTACATGCATAGATGTAATATGTATGTATATACATACATATTCATAATAAAGCCAAGTCTACAACCATGTACGCAGCGGTTTATTTTACATCTATGTAAATGTCACTGCTTAAATATTTAGAATTTGGATAACAAAATAGATAGTGTAAATGATAGATCACTCCTTATGATTGGAGCTGTCATCTCATCACATTTTTGATGAATTTGTAAACATTAAAAAAAGTGTAAAAAGGTGTTCGAAATCTCTATTAATTTGTGATTCTAAAATGTTACCAAAAATAAAAATTGTTCCGATCAAAAAAATGTTAGAAGGTTAAAAAGGCTGTATTATATAAAATTGTATACAATCACCATTCAAAAGGTTCACCAACAAAGCAGCGGCAAAGAATACTAAACCTCTGTTTGGAAAATTTTGGTAAGTCATCAAATACAAAATGTGGATTCTAATTTATTGTGGCCAAAAAGAAAAAATTGTGCAAATTGTAAATGTGTGACGAAAACCCCTTAATTTTTGTTGCTTTCTTAAACGTTTGAATGTTTTACTATTTATCATTCAAACTCTTTAGTTTTTTTGTTTTTGAGTTTCGTAAACAAACGTCCCTTACAGAATGTTTCGAGATATTAGCAGTATGTCCGATATTGTGAATCCTGAATGACACAAATTGAGTCAACTACGTCCAGCTGGTAAAAGCTGACGCGTGTACCGTCAACGATCTGTGCAGACTTCTTAGGGCTCTCAAAAAGACAAATTAAAGAAACTACTGCTGGACTTGCAGAAAATGCATTATTGCTAGTTTTGGAGGAGCCGAAATTAATAATAACTGATACCGCTTTGCAATTCATGTTGAGAGTGTTTGATCGTTTTTTGAAAAAATTGCGATAAAACAGCAATTGACAGCTCCATATGCGACCCAAGAAATACCAATCGAACTGCCAAAGCTATGATCGTCAGGTATCCAATCACGATCATAACCGCTAGAAAAAAAAGATATCCGAAATCATGTCTGCCGATAATACTGGCGTATCTGAATTGACCGGATATTCATTGACTATACTTACCCAAGTGACGTCTTCCAAAATCCCTTTACGACGAAATGAGTGATCTTGCACGAGCTTCTTAAAATCAACACAAATATTACAAACTTTGTCGATGAACGTGGAAACCAAAAGTTGTGGATATAACATTAATTCAACAGAACCCACTAT
>OY740721.1:13987121-14114062 GCA_963513945.1 Hydrotaea diabolus | reverse complement strand
GGAGAGGTCATTGGCAGATATATGTGCGTTTATTGTAAAGTTTTACGTTAAGCTCTGGTTTAATTGTGTTATTCCATCAAAAGCACCATATCAAGATTTATCTTTTATTAAAGAAATAAACGAATTCAGATCTATAAATAAAAAAATATCTGATATTTGTATAAAAAAAATTGTCAACCATTTATGGTATTTATCTGATGAAAATGTTGCAATGGCATCATTCGATAATAACATATCTATTGATACGAAAAAAAAAATTGCCGCAAAAATTAAAAATATTGATAGCTACGATGACGATGTAGAAAGTCTAAAACGTGTACTGGTAAAACCCAGCGAAATCAATCAGTTTATAGAAAAAGAACTTTATGAATTTGTTACAGTAAATACAATTAATTTTTTCTCCCGTTTTGGAATTTCCTTGCAATTTCTAAATGAAGATCCTCTGTACTGGAATGATATTGAAACCTTTAAAAATGGAATGGATATTGTTTCAAAGATAAAAGTGGTAAATGATACAGCAGAACGCGGCGTTAAATTGATTGAAGAATATAACAACATATTAACAAAGAACGAACAAGAAAAACAATACTTACTTCAAGTCGTAAGTGATTACAGAAAACGATTTAAATCGCACACTAAATCATCCTTAACTACACCTAAATAAATAGAATTAAGTTTTATTTCATGTTCCAAACAGTTTCTTCTAATAAAATCATCAACAAAAATATTTATAATTAAAATAATTCGTTTTTTTCACATACTCGTTAAAAGGCGAGTTTGGCAGTTATTTTTATTCATAACTTTGTTTCTGGTGGGCCGATTTTTATGATTTTGGACATCTTAGATAGGTATTAAGTCATAGAATTTATTCTAAATGTAAATTGGTTTAAATAGGCTAAAAAAATTTGTTCCGGTTCCTACATAATAAAAAAAAGTAAAATTTCGTGATTTTTCAAGACCTTAGGCTCTTTGAGCCACCTCAAAATCTGCTTAGATTGACCCAAAACTTTGTAATTCTTGGTTTTTCAGCTATTCGCATATTTCTAGGGAGTGAGACCGAGAGTTTGAACATATATATATATATATATATATATATATATATATATATATATATATATATATATATATATATATATATATATATATATAATATATATATATATATATATATATATATATATATATATATATATATATATATATATATATATATATATATATATATATATATATATATATATATATATATATATATATATATATATATATATATATATATATATATTTCGAAAACTTTTTAGCGATTTTTCGAAAACATTTTGGCGATTTTTTGAAAAACTTTTGGCAATTTTTTGAAAACTTTTTGCGATTTTTTGAAAACTTTTTGGCGATTTTTGAAAACATTTTGGCGATTTTTTAAAAACTTTTTGGCGATTTTTTGAAAACTTTTTGGCGATTTTTGAAAACTTTTTGGCGGCTTTTTGAAAACATTTTGGCGATTTTTTGAAAACATTTTGGCGATTTTTCTGAAAACTTTTGGCGATTTTTTGAAAACTTTTTGGCGATTTTTGAAAACCTTTTGGGGATTTTTGAAAACTTTTTGGCGATTTTTTGAAAACTTTTTGGCGATTATTCGAAAACCTTTTGGCGATTTTATGAAAACTTTTTGGCGATTTTTTAAAAAATGTTGGGGATTTTTTGAGAGTTTGAGACCGAGAGTTTGAACATATATATATATATATATATATATATATATATATATATATATTATATATATATATATATATATTATATATATATATATATATATATATATATATATATATATATATATATATATATATATATATATATATATATATATATATATATATATATATATATATATATATATATATATAATATATATATATATATATATATATATATATATATATATATATATATTATATATATATATATATATATATATATATATATATATATATATATATATATATATATATATTTCGAAAACTTTTTAGCGATTTTTCGAAACATTTTGGCGATTTTTGAAAAACTTTGGCAATTTTTTGAAAACTTTTTGCGATTTTTTGAAAACTTTTTGGCGATTTTTTGAAAACATTTTGGCGATTTTTTAAAAAACTTTTTGGCGATTTTTTGAAAACTTTTTGGCGATTTTTTGAAAACTTTTGGCGGCTTTTTGAAAACATTTTGGCGATTTTTTGAAAACATTTTGGCGATTTTTCTGAAAACTTTTGGCGATTTTTGAAAACTTTTTGGCGATTTTTGAAAACCTTTTGGGGATTTTTTGAAAACTTTTTGGCGATTTTTGAAAACTTTTTGGCGATTATTCGAAAACCTTTTGGCGATTTTATGAAAACTTTTGGCGATTTTTTGAAAAAAATGTTGGGGATTTTTTGAAAACCTTTAGGCGATTTTTTGAAAACTTTTGGCGTTTTTTTGAAAAATTTCCTGCATTTTTTGCTGCTGCTATATTGAGGTGCAAAAATGGCAAAGGCATTGACAGACAAATTTGTCAACTGTGTCAATGATTTGATGGACTTCGAATCCATCTATTCAGTCACAAAATCGGAAGAAAGCTTACATGCCTTGAAAGTATTACGAGTGGAGCTCAATTCTCTGTGGGGTCAAGTAAAGCGATCATATCTGGAGTGCCGAGATCGATAGGAAAAAGCTGGAGAGACACCTATTGATAAGACGAAGTTGAGAAAACACTACAAGGAGGCGCTCTCCAGTTATAAAAACGTACTCAGCGCATTGAATGACGAGATCCAGACAATTTCCGAACGCCAAACCAAGGAAAAGCAGGAAAGAACATCGACACTGATGATACAGGATCACGATAATAATCTTTCTTCAATTTCTCGAGTACCACCCTGCGACACTGACACATTTCAAGGGGGGTACCAAAAATGGCCAACATTTAGAGATCTATTTTCGGCGATTTACATAAATAATTCAAAATTAAGCAAGGTTGAAAAACTTTTTCACCATAACAAAAAAACCGCAAGAGAAGCCAGGGAAATTATTAGCCAAGTTCCTTTGACAAACGAGAGTTTCGATATTGCGTGGGGAAATTTGGTTGCACGTTACGAAAACAAGCGAATGCAAATAAACGAACAGCTAAAGACATTGTTTAATTTGCCCCAGGTCTCCTCCGAATCTGGTTCATCAATACAGAAGTTGCAGCGCACGGTCAATGGATGTATTCAAACCCTAACTACCTTCAGCATCGACATCAAAGGATGGGATCTGATATTAGTCTACCTTAGCTCAACGAAGCTACCCCGCACTTTTCTAGAAGAATTTGAAAATTCTTTAAAAGATTGTACAACAATACCAACTTGGGCTGAATTTGATTCGTTTTTGAAACACAAATTCAAGACCCTAGAATTTGTTATAAATATAAAACCTGCTTCTCGAAAAATAATCAGCCTCGATCTGATTATGGCAAAAAAGACACTCGCGTTAACTCTTTTCAAACAAATATTTCACAGAACTCAAATGTCACGGGGTTTAAAAATAAAAATCATGTAAAAACGCGCGAAGACTCTTATACAATGGTACGCCAAACTGCCAACTTTGTAGAGAAGAGCATTTCTTGAGAGTTTGTCCAAGATTTCTTGCGAAAAGCATCAATACATATCGTAAAAGTTTCACATTTATACTACAATTGTATCTCTTCTGCTCATGAAGTGAGAGATTGCAAAAGTCGCTACACCTGTAGAGATTGTAAGCTTAAACACCACAGTTTGCTGCATAAAGGCAATGAGGCCAACTCTACAGGTGGCGATACAACACAGGCTGGTGTACGCCATAGTACAAGTGCATCAGCCCTAACAACCTTGATACAGTCCACACAGAACTTAGAATCTCCTAGTGTCACTGCCTTGACCCTCCAAGAGGGTAAAAATAATCAAAATCGAGAAACCTTGTTGTTTACGGCTATTGTCCAAATTGAATCTAGAGGACAAAGATATGATGCCCGTGCTATAATTGACCCGGGATCTCAAGCCACGTTTATCTCGGAAAAACTTAAAAATCGTTTGAAGCTTCCAACTAAACGAAATCTCGTGCACGTAACCGGTTTAAGTCAAACCGTGTCTGAAACATCTACAAAAGCCTGTCTTTTTAACCTTTGTTCTCGCATGGACCCTAGTTTTGGGCTAGAAGTATGGGCACCTGTTTTGAAGACCCTTCCATCTAGTCTACCACCTAGAACATTGGACCCTTTGCAAATACATGAAACTGCCAAATTTGAGCTGGCAGACCCTCGTTTTTATGCAAGTCGGCCAGTTGATCTATTGATTGGGATAGATATCGGCCCCTTAATATTCAATATTGGTGCTCCGACGCAATCAGTTGGATCTTTTATGGCACAAAAAACAGTTTTTGGCTTCCTGATTGGCGGACCCGTCAATCAACAAATAGAAAATAAAAATCAAATTTCACTGTGCAGTACAGTGTCAATCGAAAAAATTCTAACACGTTTTTGGGAGGTGGAGGAGACCCCAAAAAAGATTTTGAGGTCAGAAGAAGACACGTACTGCGAGGATAACTTTAGCGCTACAACTCGTCGCCATGATTCTGGAAGATACGTCGTCACTCTGCCGTTCAAAACTTGTGAAGAACTGGGTACGTCGAGAAATATCGCCATGGCACAATTCCATAGAATGGAAAAGAAACTTCTTAGGACACCGGAAATTAAGGAACAATATGAGCAGTCCATTCTGGAATACCTCGAACTAGGTCACATGAGGAAAATTTCGCCGTCGGAAGTAAATGAATACCCTCATTACTACTTACCACATCACGCCGTGATTAAACCAGATCAAGTGACCACAAAACTTAGAGTCGTGTTTAATGCATCCAGCCCCACCTCAAACAAAAAAAGCTTGAACGACATTTTACATCCTGGACAATTCTCCAACAAGATCTCGTTTTGCAGATACTGAAGTGAACGTTTTTCAAGTACGCGTTCAATGCCGATGTCACTAAAATGTACCGCCAAATATTGTTAGACCCTAGCCAAGCCAAATATCAGAGAATTCTGTTTCGAAAGTCGCCAAAAGATCCAGTGGAAGATTTTGAGCTTCTAACTGTCACACTTGGAGTAAATTGCGCCCCATTCCTCGCCATTCGGACACTTCTTCAACTTGCGGAAGATGTGAAAGACAAATACCCTTTAGCCTCGCAAATAATACGACAAAATTTATACGTTGGTGATGTCCTAGCAGGCGGCCATACCATAGAAGAAGCTGTAAATTACCGAAGGGAATTAATTTCAGCCCTGGACTCAGCAGGTTTCGAACTTAGAAAATGGAGCTCGAATAATCCTTTGGTGATTGAAGACCTGCCTCCAGAACAAATTTTACCCGTCAATTGGTTGGATATTTCGGAGGGATCCTCAACGAAGACTTTGGGGATCAGATGGCATATATCAGCTGACTGCTTCACTTTTACCTCGCCACTTATCGAAGAAAAATAATCGTGTACCAAAAGAGAAGTTCTATCGACCATAGCCAAGTTTTTCGACCCTTGCGGATGGCTGGTTCCAGTGATTGTAGTGGCTAAGCTGATTATGCAGCAAGTCTGGCTAGACAAAATAAATTGGGATGACTCGTTGAAACCAATTACTCAAATGAATTGGAACAATTTCGTAAAAATTGCCCGTTAATAGACACAATAAAAATTCCTCGATGGATTCAATTTCAGCCATTAAGTCAGGTTGAAATCCATGGATTTTGTGACGCATCAGAAAGCGCTTATGCTGCTGCACTTTACATTCGAATTTCCAAACAACACGACACATACTTCTCTTTACCACGACTGGAACTTTGCGGAGCTGTTCTTCTTTCAGAATTAGCAGCAGCAGTTGTTCCAAATCTTCAACTAGCAAATTACTGGACGGATTTAACGATCGTGCTGGCCTGGCTTACAAAACCACCCTGTTCATGGAGCACTTTCGTCGGCAACAGAACGTCTACTATTTTGGAAAATGTTGGAAATGAAAACTGGAGACACGTAGATTCCGAATGTAACCCTGCTGACATAGCCAGCCGAGGCTGCTCTCCAGATGATCTAATATCTCATCGTCTATGGTGGCAGGGGCCCCCATGGCTGAAATATCCAAAAGATCGTTGGCCTAGATAAAAAAATTTGAAAGACACAAATCTGGAGTCAAAACCGGTCAAAGTTCTTGCTACAACCACATTTGAAGACCCTTTGGCTAGATTTTCCTCCTTGTCTCGAGCCTACAAAGTATTGGCATATGTCCTCAGATTCTGGCGAAATACCGGCGCAAATAGGACTCACCTGAGAATTTCATCCAAGGAAATTACAGCGGTAGAGATCCAAGATGTTAAGATACGACTCCTTGTTCTAACACAAAAACATCACACTCAAACTCAGATTATGGCCTCACTTCCTCCTGAGCGCACAATGCTGACCCGACCCTTTAACAACACAGGCGTTGATTTTGCTGGACCCTTTCCTATCAGAAATTTCACGGGACGCGCTTGTCTAATCACCAAAGGTTATGTCTGCATATTCGTGTGCTTTGCGACAAAGGCTGTCCACTTAGAAGCAACGAGCGATTTATCAACACAATCATTTTTGGCCGCGCTTTCCAGATTTGTAGGAAGACGGGGATGCCCTGCGAGAATCTATTCTGATAATGGTACAAATTTTGTAGGTGCAGCGGAAATGATGCGTAAGGATCGGATTGCGTTCATAAAATCCTTTCAGACTCGTACCATCCAGCAGAATATTTACCAGAACCTTGAATGGAAATGCATACCTCCTGGAGCTCCTCATATGGGTGGCCTATGGGAGGCGGGAGTTAAGTCTTTTAAAACTCATCTGCGCAAGCTGATTCCGCAAATGAACTTTACCTTCGAAGAACTCACAACAATATTAGCTCGTATAGAGGCCTGCCTAATTTCTAGACCTTTAAGCCCTGCCAGCGATGACCCATCAGATTTATCCCCTTTGACACCAGGACATTTTCTCATCGGTACTTCGATCCTTGCTCCATCTGAGCCTGATATTTCCGAAGATAATCTAACCCTAGCCAACAGATGGAAAAGATTAAAAATGATCTCACAAAATTTTTGCCAACGATGGAAGTCTGAATATTTAAAAGAGCTGCATCGAAGATACAAATGGAAGTATCAACAAGATAACATTAAAATTAACGATCTTGTCGTCATTAAGGACGAAAAGTTGTCTCCCAACGAGTGGAAGATGGGTCGTATTGTCGGAACTCACCCCGGCACAGACAACAATATCAGGGTTGTGGACATATTGACTACCAACGGCACAATCGGACGTCCTATTACTAAAGTCATCAAGCTGTTTTCTGACTGACTAGGCTTTTTGACCCGATCCATTATCCAAAACTTCAATAACTTGTTTTTGTATCTTCCTCTAGAGATGGCCGGCTACCTACCGAGACGTGAACGCTCTGATGACCGCCTAGATCGTCACCGAAGCCGACGCGAGCGCCCAGGCGGCTGGCAGTACTCCTGTGGTCTTTGTCAAGAGGACCACGCCTTGAAGTCTTGTCGGCGTTTCCGAGAGATGTCGCCGAAGACACGGTACGAAGCGGTTGACAGACGGGGTACTGCCGCAATTGCCTGGCTCGGAGCCACTTAGCGCCTGACTGCCCGGTACTGGAGAGCTGTCGGAAATGCGACCACCGTCACCACACGTCTTTGCACGGCGCCCCACAGCTGACACGGTCGATATTTGATGCCACTGCCGCTGAGCCAGTCGGCCAAAGGTCCGTTGTATTTGTGCCAACGGTGACGGTTCGTGTGGCAGAAGATGAATTCGACTCTTGGGCTTCAGTGAGGGGTATTCTCAACTCTTCGTCGACGGTGTCTCGAATCGCAACAGCAACATATAGGTGCCTCAACCTGCCGTCCTTCCGCTTTCAAAATCAGCGGTTTGCCTCCTTCAAGGTGATGGCACGGCAAATGCGGAGCACATGGGTGCTGAAGGTGAAGGCGCTTATCACCGACGAATTGCCTCGACAACCCTACTGCGACCCACTTATTGAGGACCCGACATCAAACTTCTCTCCAGACACGTGTGCCAATATAGACCCTAGAAGCAACACTCCCATAGACTTGGAATTCGGCGCAGACGTTTACCCCGTGATCCTACAAGAGGGAGCCATCACCACAGGGCTTGGCAGAGTCCAAGCCTACAAAACACATCTGGGCTATGTGTTTATTGGTCCAGCCCGAAATCCTTTTAATTGATAAGTGTATTTAGTTTTGTATGTAATCACCGAGTCATGTAATGTATGTAATCACCGAGACATTGACACCGTTGTGTACACAAGCCCTTTTTTCATATATTCGCACATTCTCCCTTGTCCTCTTGTTTTGTTATTGTTGATGTCGCTTTGAGGCGAGCCTATGCGTGTGTTCTAAAACGGCTCATAGGCTCACACAAAGCGAAGATTAGTTAATTGTAAACTTGAATTTGAATCGTGAGTTTGATGTCTTTCCCCCCGTGACAAAGTGAATTTAAATATTGTTAAAACAAACAAGCAACATATTAAAACTAACACTGTGAACATAGAACATTAAAATACATTTAAATTACAAACAAATTTTGTGAACACTAAACATTGTTACAAACAATTATTGTATAAAAAACACTGTGAACATAAAACATAAAGAAACATTTTGAAACTATACATTGAATTGAAAACATAATAAAACACATTGTACATACATAATTACATTAAAGTGAAGAAAATAAAACAATACATTGAATTTAAACACACAAAAAAGCACACTTTAACTAAACAAAAAAAGTAACTAAACAAAAAGAAACAATAAGAAAAGAAAACCAGTGACAACAAAAACAAAAGCCCTTGCGCAGACAATATATATATATATATATATATATATATATATATATATATATATATATATATATATATATATATATATATATATATATATATATATATATATATATATATATATATATATATATATATATATATATATATATATATATATATATATATATATATATATATATATATATATAGTTATGGCTAAGCCATCGCCTATGCCATTCGACCCGTAGTAAACAATTATTAGACTTCCCCTTTTTCATTTGTTGTATTTATAATTATCAGCTTTTAAGTTGAATGAATGGAGTCATACCGGTGGTGTCAAATATACACCCTTTATTATTCTTTTAAGCAAATCCTATTTCACTTTTTATTTACATTCATCAGCTTTTAAGTTGAATGAACAAAATCATACGAGTGGTGTCAAATACACCCTCTATTATTATTTTATAAACAAATTCATTCGTACTCACCAGTTTGTAAGCTTGAAGCAGAGAAATAAAAATCAGACTTAATTTTACTACGCAAAAGTAAAGAAGTGTATTTTCAATTCGTCGCAAGAAGTATTTTAAAGTAAGTGCAAATTACAAGTTCAATACTTTGACTTAAAACTATATATATATATATATATATATATATATATATATATATATATATATATATATATATATATATATATATATATATATATATATATATATATATATATATATATATATATATATATATATATATATATATATATATATATATATATATACGTACTCGTTTTCCGAACACATATATTGTAAAAGAAGTTTTGAAATCAAATGGTGATAGAGTATATGTTAAATGGTTGGGCTTCTCGAATCATCATAATTCATGGGTAAACAAAAATGAAATACTATAATTTTAAATAATTTCAATAAAAATGAGTAAAACAACTAATACAAAACATTTATTTTCATTTATTATTTAACTTTCATAATGTCAGTAACATTAGCTTTGAGCGGAAGATATGCTATGTATATTAAATGCTAATTATTTTCCCCCTATTGAATTGTCTAGGGAATATGAAGCATGTTTTAGAGATTTTCATTCATACAACTCAATTCCAAACATTAATTATGATAATAATTTTTTCATATTGGTGATATGGTAATTGAATTACCGATAGGTTCCTACGAGCTAACTGACATAGTGAAAACTATAAAGCATATAAAAGCAAAACGCAAACAAAACAATAGAGATAAAAGCAAATAATAATACATTGCAAATTGAAATATTTTCCTCACATGACGCAATTAATTATAATAAAGATCGTTCTATAGGAACTCTGTTTGGATTTGGTGAAAGAATACTTATATCGAATACAAGGATTATATCTTATCTTCCCGACAACATTTTTAAGGTTAATGCAATACAAATACAGTGTAATATAACAACTGGAGCTTATCTGAACAATTTAACGGCACACACCGTTCATCAGTTCGAAATTAACGTTTCTCCAGGATATAAATTGGACGAAACACCTAGAAATCTCGTTTATTTGCAGTTAACGTCAAAAAAATAAGTACTCTAAAAGTTTGGATTGTTGATCAAGAATCACGATTAATTAATTTTTGGCGGGGAAGAAATTACACTTCGACTTTATCATAGACCAATATCAAAATGATTATTTATAATATATATACTAATAAAAAGAAAGCCTTAAGCATTCCCATTCAAGCAGTCAAACCTAAAAGGCCACAGTTAACAAAAGAAAACCAAAAAATGTTGAAATCTTTAAACCTACATTTAAAAAAAAATATTGTCTGAACTACTTGACGTCACCGATGAACCCCTTTTCGGACGAAAGCATAATAAAAAAGGAATATCATAGCTATATTCCATATATACAATCGTTTAAGCATAATAATGAAATTAGAATTACAATTCAAAATCAAGACTTATATGTTCTACCGAGTGAAAGTTATATGTATATTAAAGGAAATGTAACGCTATGTCATGTGGTGACAAATCTTCAAAAGCCCGACCGAAACAACTGTGCAGCGCACATTTTTGATCAAATACGCTATGCAATTATTGGTATAGAAATCGATAGAACACGAAATTTAGGAATATCAAGCACAATAAAGAATTTTGTTTTTCTAAACGAATTTGAAAGCAATATGATGAAGAATGCTGGATGGAATGTTGGTGACGATTTATCGGTGGAGTCATTTAACTTTTATATTCCTCTTAAGTTATTGTTGGGGTTCCCTGAAGACTTTAAAAAGGTTATTTTAAACTGCAAGCACGATCTTATTATACTACGAAGCTCAAGTGATACCAATGCTTGTTATTCAACTGATAAAAATGAAAATCTTAAATTAGCTATAACAAATTTAACATGTAGAATCCCTCACAATCTTCTATCCGATTCCACAAAACTAAAAATGATGAAAATAATAAGGGATGGAACATCTTTACCTCTGGCATTTAGGAGCTGGGATTGTCATTTTAATCTAACCTTTGCAGGCGCAACAAAGTGTAATTGGAATTTAAAATTATCGGCGTTTTTACATTCTAATTCTGATTGCATTTGAAAATAATATAAAATTTATACACTGTAATCTTACAAATATGAAAGTATACCTAAATTCCTAAATCTACCCTATGATGATTTAAATTTAGAGTTTTATGATAACCGATATGCTATTCTCTACGATACTTATGCTAAATTTCAACAAAGTTATTATCTGAGAGACCCACAACCAATTATTTCATGGGAACAGTTTAAAGAGAAACCAATTATGGTTATCGATGTCAGTCATCAGAATGAGACAATCAAAAGCGGACCAATCGACGTAGAAATTGAGTTTTAAACCGGTACATCTATCCCAGCAAATACATTTGCATATTGTTTAATACTACATGATCGATGGATAGAGTACACACCCTTAACAGGAATTGTTAGAAAAAACTTTTAAATTTCTCTCTCCCTCAATTATTTATTTATTTTTATTACAGATTGTATACATACATAATTTCTATAATGAAAAATCTATATTAAATATAAACAGTTGAAATTATTTTTTTTTCTTTTATTAAAAAATTTCTTATAAATAATTAACAAAAATAATATAATAAACTAATAATTACTCTGGAGATTATAATAAATACATTTCAATTCCTTCATGGGCAAATGAAAGATTCATTAAATCAACTCCATCAAACATTTCAGAATTAATAGCATTTTCATTTGATATTCTAAAGTTACCCCAAGCATATGTGGTTACACCATCAGGTTTAATCTTTCTCTTATTGTCATCACAACTCAATGTGATTTTATTTTGTTTATTTGTATAAATAACATGATTTTTAGATTTAAATGTTAACATATCACCCGTAATTCTACTTTTATTTAGCAAACAATCTTTAAAAGTATCTATGTTGTATGTAGAGAGGATGGACTTTTTAACACCCTTAGATTTTAAAATTTCAGCACCATGTTGTACACTTATCGCATACATTTTTGGTCTCAATCCTCCTTCATAACTCTTCCACAGTATTCGTCTTTCATCATTCCTAGCTTAGACGTTATTTCTTTATAAAAATCTCTTCACTTTAACGAATATATAAATGAATCTGTATGCATGTAATTTAACGATAAATCATCTTGAAATATAGGTTTTATAAAACTGTAATGGAAATCACACATTTTCCACTTTGATAGTTCTAGAACACAAAATCCTTAATATAGGGTTTATTGTAAATGGCCTTGACTCGATTTAACAGGATTGCGACAGCATTATCAGAAAACTGATTTAAAATATGAAAATTAGGTTTGGCTATGGTCTCCCAGTGATTAACAATTTTAACATCTTTTCTTTTATCTACATTCTCCATTGTCTTTTCATATACGGCATTATTCAACAATTTAAAGAAACATTTTTCAAACGTATTTTTTGCTTTGGTTCTGTACTCTGTATTAACATCGATATACTTTTTCAACCATGCATCTTTGTTGAATGCGAGTATACGTTTTACATCGCTTAAGATTATTCCTTGTTGTAGTGCTTGACGAAGATTTCTGTAGTGTATTGCTTATGAGTTTTTAGAAGAATAGTCGGTTATTAACTTTTTATATTTGGATTCACCCACAATTTTATTTTGCGCACAAAAAGGTAAATCGTTATGTATATCGTGAAGATGAGTAGGGTACTCTAAATCGACTTCATAAATATAACCAACGTGAGAATTATCTGCAATATTTAAAATATTTTAACTCTTGGATAGTTTTGTAAATTCCGTTCCTTCAACTCACTTGAAAATATTTAAAGGTAGATATTCGGACATTGCCCACCCATATAGATTGTTGGCATCTAGATACATAAGATATTTAGATGGTTTACTTTTGTCATAATCAACACTCGTTATTCGCAACCGTATGCCTTTTTGAACATTGTACTATACCACCACGAATTCCATTTTTACAAAAATTATATATGTCAATGTCTGTTAGGAGTTCCAGTTCTACCTTCGTCATTTTTAACATTGCATTCCAGGAAAGACCTGGTGCTGTGTAATAGTGGCTTGCATCTAACTTGTAAATTGTTTTACAAAGACGTCTAAAGTTCTCAAATACATCAGTTAGTATTAAACGTCAGCCTTGAAATATAACTCCATATATTCTTGTAAATTTTTACAATCAAATGTTCTCCAAACGTTAATGGCATGTTCATATTCCTCTAATGAACAACTTTTATTCGTAAAAGTGCTAAAAAATGTTTCTATCGATGGAAGTTCTGTCTCTTTCAACACATCGAACGATTGCAGGTACTCATAAGAAAATTGACCTTTTCTACTCATGAGATTAAACTCATTATCGCTTAAAAATTGACTGCGAACTGTATGAAAATCATCCTTTGAAAGATTGTCAGCTAAGGAGTCTAAACTGGCTGACATAAATCTAATTGTATCTAAAAATCTCAACTCTAATCGATTTTTACCATTTATTGGAATGAAATGTGAGATGGCTACATATAATTCCTTGTTTAATGGAATAACAGTTGTTTTCCCATCATATTCCAGCATATTCATATTCTTCTTTAACGAAGAGATGACAGTCGTATGAAGAAAAGTTTTGGAAATATATGGGGATGAATTTGGCAACCTGATGGTTGAGATTGCAAATATTGTGTGCTGCCCCCCTATATTGACCGCTTAAATGACAGTGATCTCTAACTCTATTATTGCCTAATGCTTGCTCAGAATGTAGCAATTGATGCTATTTTCAAATTGCTCTTCATCTAAGCGTGTTAAACTATTCATTTCGACAACTACATTTAAATGTTCCATATATATATTTTTACAGTCTGCAATAAGACATTCTAAAAACTTTGTTGGTGCATCTAATCCTGTATAAGTTTTAAATTTATCTAACTTACTATTGAACCCACATTTTATATAGTAAGCAAATGTACATGGAATATGCTTACTAATACTTTCAGTTTTTTAATTATCTGTTTTATTAGTAAACTTTTCCAATATACACTCAAAATCAGCATATACCACAAATGGTACATCATGCTGTCTATGATATCCCTTAAATTTTAAAACCGCAGCATCTCCTACGAGCAGATGCGTCACAATTCTCCACACTCCGGTTTATGGCGATTAAGCACTTCAGCAATTCCAAATGATTGTATGCAAATATTGCATACATGGATTTGATAGCTGGTCTTACTATATTGACTGCTTAAAAGTCTTTAGCGTTAAGAGAAAAAAATGGTTATTTAATGATGGTTAAAAAGAGAAATAATTAATATATTACCTTGACATATTCTTGATCAATATGAAATGAAATTTTCCTTCTTCATGTAGCAGCATTAAATTGACATGTTGCAACTTCTCTTCTTTTGTTCAGTAGTATGGACCAACCATTTCATCTTTTTCATATCCAAAGACATTGACACTTATACCAACGTTGTTTTCTTCGAACATTCGAATGTGTTGCAAAGCTAGAGGAAATTGCATTCCTGTAAAATTCAAGATGACACCACTTTTAACATTATATGAAGAAGTGAGTCCAAAGTTGATTGTTGATTGGTTTGCAATCCAATGCTGCTACCATACGCCATTTAAAACAAAAATCATTATTAAGGTTTTTAATGTTGATGCAGGCTGACTTGTTTCAGACCGTTTTTGGAGTAACTATGTATTGGGAACCTCTAGTTAATGAAGCTTTATTAACATTAATCTCGAGTTTAAGAATCCGTGTTAGAGACCATCCTAAATCTCTGTCTTGGAATTCACCCATTTTGTTTGCTAGAATATCAGCATGGTCATCGAAAATGCTACAAATATCATCAGATAAAGTTAGCAACTGCATTTTTGAGATATGTTTCATAGTTGTGCAGGCTTGACTATCTTCATTAGTTTTCTTATTTGCATTTTGATCTCCATTATCCGTTTTGTTTAACAAAGGGTGCTGCTCTTTATTTTTTTGCGAAGGCATTGCTGAAGATTCCGTTTCTATTAATGGTTTAATGTAATCAGCAACCAACTTCACATTAAACTTGAGTATAGTATGTTCTACTAAACTACCTCTTAATAGTTGAACTAAACATTTTTTGCTGCTTATTAAAAACTCTTCAGGCAAAATAATATTTGTAGAGTTTTTGTATACATAAGTTGCAATTCTTTTATTATAAATACTCTTTATCACATTAATATTTTTATTAATGCAAACTGCTGCATTTTTCCGATGTTTAGTTGTCCGATTGTGTGAATATATGCTGTTGGTGTGGATGTATATCGTCGGTTGATAATTTAAATGTCGTATGTGGATTTTTTGCGGTTTTGAGTTAAGATCGATTCCTTAGGTTTTCCGACCTGATCTTTCATTTGGCGTAATCAGTTTTGCGATACCTCATACGGTTTTCGAGATATGGAGTGTTGAGTTTGTCGTATGTGGCATTTGCTGATGCAATTTTCAAATTCAATGTCGTATGTAACTGCCAAACGCCACATACGACAAATTTCCATATAATACGGCCAAAAAATTGATTTATTATTTAAATGTCGTATGTGGATTTTGCATGTTTTTGGAAAGTCATCTAAGTGTAGCGAGAATGTATGCTTTATACAAAGAACAAACTAGCCAGCCAGTGTCCGTCAATGTTTACAGGCATGTTTTTAATTACTCTTTCAACCTTTCCTTTCACCGTCCAAAGAAGGATCTGTGTGATAAATGCTATATGTACAAAAACAACAAAGATCATTTAGATCCGAAAAATTTAGACGCCTACAAGAAGCATAAGGACGAAAAATTGTTTATGAAGGCTGAAAGAGACGTTGATCGCCAAAACATTGACGAATCAAATGCAATTATATGTTTCGATTTGCAAAATGTTTTTAATTTACCGATAGGCTACTGTTCAAACTTTTTCTATAAAAAGAAATTAGCTACCTTTAATTTAACTGCCACTTTAATATTACCAAACACTCCTAACTTAACGTATTGCGCTGGAACGGAACTATGAATGGTAGGTCTGGAAACGAAATTGCGAGTGGGCTAATCAAAATATTAACTCGAGTCGTAGCTGATAACCCGAAAATTAGGCGGATTATACTGTGGAGCGATTCGTGTGTCCCACAGAACAGGAACCAAATAATGGCAACGGCACTTTATCATTTTTTGCACTTAAATTCAGATATTGAGGATATAACGCAAAAGTTCTCGGAACCCGGTCATTCCTTAGTGCAGGAAGTTGATTGTGTGCATTGTACAATCGAAAAACATCTCAGACATATGGAAATTGGAAGCCCGGTCTCTTTGATTAGACAATTAAACGATTTTTGTTACGAGAATGTAAAATTAAAAATTATTCTGATGGTGCCTTCCGATTTTAAAATATATTCTCAGTTATCAAGTCAACTTTGTTTTCAACAGCTCCCATTTTCAAAGTGCAAATTTATTAAATATCAACCACATAAATACGAAATTTTTTATAAGGATTCTGGAACAGAAATTAATTATAAGAATGCTAATTTAAATAAAAATGTACGTTTTAAAAAGGATATCAAAGATATCTTAAAGTCCAAATTAGCAGTTGCTTCTTCAAAGGCAATAACTTCTGAAAAATCACAAGATTTGAAAAGCATGATCCCTTTTTTGAAACCCGACGACATAGCTTTTTTTAATGCGGTTTTAAAATAATGTTAATCGTTGAAAATAACACAACGTTACACTAAAAATGTACTTTTCGCGGCACATACTACAAATTGTGTATTTAGTCAAGTAAAAGAATTATACATATACTAGGAATTTTCAAACAACCCAAACATTTGGAGTTAAAATGACGATTTCAGGGTATTGAAAATTCCTAGTATGCAATTATTTTACTTGACTAAAACTACAATATGTACTATGTGTCCCTTTTTAATTTTTTAACGCAGTGTCAAAATACAAAACAATGAATTATTTAAGTTTAAGTTTGTTATGAAGAGTAGATAAGTTTTTGTTTTTATTATTCGTTTTAATTGAATTGATACTCATAATTTTATTAATTTATTTTCTAATTTTAAAATTTTGTCGATGAAGACGAATTATTGTTTTCTGTATTTAATTTTTTTTTTTAAAAGACTGAAATAAAATGTGTTCCATTATAAAGTTAAGAGTTTTATTAATGTCCTCGATAAAATGCCACCCAACCTAGGGTATGTTTTAATGGGTAACTAACAAAATTCGATACGTAACTATTATACATAATTTCCTTACTTATATAATGTCTTAATACTTTTCAAATACATTTAGTGTTTAAATGTCGTATGTAAACATTTCGGAAGCAAAATGTCGTATGTAGCTATTTAAATGACAAAAATGTTCCATTTTACCACATACGACAATTTAATTCTGAACAAAAATCAAAATATCTTCTACCCCAAATGAGTTATAGGCATCAAACTTTTAAATTAACTAGTCAAATATTAGTAGTTTCCCCTCCTAAAATTTAAAGAAAATCGCTTTGCTGAAAAAAAATTTATAAGAGTTCAAACTTCAAACTCAATTTACTCGAAACTATCGGAATCCACATACGACAATTAAATTATATATGTTGCATTCCTCGCATAGGGTATTTTTTCTACTTGAGGAGGGTTGTTGAGAAGTTTTAAAGGTTTAAGGTAATTGTTGTTGCTGTTGTTTCTGGTTGTCGTAACGCGTTTCCTCGTTGTTTGACATCTGGGGTGTAGACTGACCGAAGTTGTATACGTACATTCATTATTAGGCTACTGAGTTTGTTGTTGTCCGTCATAGTAACCCCATCCAGGTTTTCCATGATTCTGATATTGAGAGTATATACTATCAGATGTTGTCGGCATATTTTCGAATAGGGGGTATTGTGTTTGTTGTTGTCCACTATAGTAACCCCATCCTGCTTGATCGTGATTTTGATATTGGCGGTATCGACTATCTAATGTTGGTATATTTTCATATGGGGGTATTGTGATTGTTGTTGTCCACCATAGTAACCCCATCCTGATTGTCTGTGACTTTGCATTGTCGAGTTATGTGTAGACGCATTTAGGGATGATGAAGGTTTTACCCGTTTTGCATTTAACTGAGACGCCGTCTCTATTTTCCTTTTTGCGGCGGACTGGGAAATCCATTTCCATCATCATGAGCAATTGTATGATGAAACTTCATCGCGTACGCATCTTCAATATATTTATTACTCTTTATTATATTAGTATTAATAAATTTCCTATCGGAGTTAATATATGTATTCGTTTTTACAAAACTGATATGCACGTGAAATGAGTAATTCTTTAAAATATTTTGATGTGCCAATCACAATGTATCAACAAATACTAACTTTAAAAATCAAAAACAAATTTAGACAAACACCGTGTTAGCGGAAAAATTTGAAAAAAAAACACCATAGTGCACCTTTCATACGTGACACAAGGTCAGAAACCACAATTTTCACATACATTCAAAATCAAGTACATTGTCACTTGAAAATCAAAACAGGGAAACAAATTGTCAAACCCAAGAAAAAATAACATAATTCTAGCGACAGGGTTATCAAAACAATGACGATAGAATAGACGAGCACGTACCCCTACGCCACACAAGCATTTTTTGAAGGAAAATTTCCAAAGAAAGGTTCAGTACTCTAACGAATTGAAATTGAAAAGAAAAATTAAAGATCTCTGAAATATCAAAACACACAAACGCAAGCATACACATAAGCACCGTGTGGACGGAAAAATTCCATAGAAACGCTCAGAACTCTAACGAACACAAGGGATTTTCTATCAGACGGCAAAAAAGAAAAATAAGGTTCATAAAAAACAATGACGACAAAACATATGAACACGTGCAACTCTAAAACAATAACTTGAATACTTCTAAACACAAGCGCCATGTTGACGGAAAAATTCCAAGGTAGATACCACATACATCCACAAGCACCACATAGGATTTCCTATTACCAAATAAAAAAGGTCACATCACGTACTCATATCAAAGCTAATAAAAATTAATTATATAGGATTTCCTATATCAAAGCTCATTAAACTTGATTAATGTGCTTTGACTTATTAATCATTATCCAGTCCCTGTATCGCCCTACTACACTACACGTTTAAAAATCTGTATAAATTTATAGCTTGCCCAGGGAGGTCCATACACCTTTTTCTAAGGCTTTTATGAACATCCTGACCAAAACACATCCGAGCCAAAGTAACGGACTGATTGTAAATCATGTAAAAAATGTTAAGTTTGGCTGTGTCGAACTTTGGATAACCCTCACCAGACTCCCAAATAAAAAACTATTTTTTAATTTTTGTAATTTATTTAAAGCAATAATTCTAATATAATTTATGATAACTTGAAATTAACATATTTTTTTTCTTTGTTTATTATTTACATACATTATTTCTTATTAAGCAGCCTAAAAATTATTATAAATAAATCCTAGAATACGTTTGAAATTTTACCGAATTATGTTCGGAGTTGGTGAACGCCCAATCGATATGTGTTCCGTGTTTAGTTGTTGGTACAGATTTTTCTAACAATGATGGAAATCTTTTTTGTTCGAGAAGAGTTGCTGTTAATTTTTTTTGCAAAGTTGCGCGGCATATATTGAATTCTCCTACAACAAAAACCATTTGCGAATTAGCAGACATCTGGATCAATTCATCTCGAGCTTAAGATAAAAACATTCTGAAGAGACCTTCAGGATATGACGCATTGCGATAAAGGGAAAGTACAAATATGCTTTCAATCTGAAATGCAATGTATTGAAAAGTGTGGCTTCCAATACTGTGGTCTCTTTTGAAGAGATTTACCGCAGCTTGGAGCTTATCATTTCTAACACAGATTGTTATTCCACGTTTGTTACGAACTCTCTCCTCTTCTTGTTCTTCGTTGAAACAATCTATTCGCCTAATAATAGAATATTCATTAAAACAAGTTTCTTCTTCTGGAAAACTCCATGTCTCCACAAGAAAAATAACATCGCATTTCATTACAACCCTATCTGTTGATATGTCCTGAAAGTGTGCTTGCATTCTTTGGATGTTTTGATAAAATAGCTTCATTTGCATTGTCTCTCTCAAAAAATACGTTAGGCGGAAATTTATGGTTTTTGTTGTTTGCAGCTGCATTTTAACTGGGTCACAGTTTTCAAAAGACTTTGGCGGTTGAAAATTTCCGATTATGAACCAACCAGATGCATTTGCTGCTCTACTACATGTGACATATAAAACTGCTCTGCTCATTTTACTACGAGTATGAACTACAACATTGTCATATGTTGCACCTTGGGTCTTATGAATTGTTATTCCTTCTGCTACAACCAGCGAAAATTGCCGTCGATCGATTGATATTTGTTCGTTTCGCTTAAACTGAAATGACCGTTGGCATAATGTTTCCTGAGGGTGTCGTTTTGTCGACGCGCTTCTGTTCCTACGTTTTCTTCAGAAAATAATATCCACAGAGTTTTGGGCCTTCGAGAACCTCTTTCAAAATCAATCGACATTAATATCCCGATGGCTCTATTGACAAGACCATCGCAAGTATTTATACTAATGGTCATCATTAGCAAGTCCTTGGGTTTCAGAAGTCTTTAAATTGGCAACTGACCTTAAAATTCTGTTTCTTTGTTCTAGTGGTAAAGATTCTGATTTTATGATGTCAGTTGCAGTTAAAGTGAACTCCTCTGTATTAATCTGATTTAATTTCAGGGAGTTATACTGGTTTGCTTCCTGGTTGGACCAAAATAAATGAATAGCCTCAATTGGAACATCTGCTGTCGAAGCCACAATTCTTAATCTTATAAATTGAACGTCCTCTTGTGTCATCTGGCCATTAGACATTCTATTGAGGATATGAGAAAAACGTTGGTCTTCTCACTGTCGCATTATTTCGATGAGTTCGAAATATGAAAATTATTCCCACAAACTTTCTCCAACTATGACCCCATAAGGATTTGAAGAATTTGAAGAAAATAGCCATTTGTCTCCCACTTGAGGAAGTTGTTTAAAATCACCAAAAGCCAGAATTTAAACACCGCCGAAGCATCTGTGCTTTTAAAAATTTGTTTCAGTCTAGCGTCTAAAAATCCTAACAAATCCTAGGAATTTTAACTCCAAGAACTTGGAAATTATAGAGTTGACGGTATCACTGCTGAGTGGTCTAAGTTCTCCAGAGTACTGGTTTAGTGGCAAAGAATATATAGCATGCAATGTTGTGCCCCCAATTCCAAAAGCCGCTTTTCCAGTTGGATCGCAAAGTAAAACTTTGGGAAGAGCTGGACTTGCGCCTGGTACTGAGTTGAATCAGTGGGTTACCGCCTGGTAAATTGTTTTAATTAGCCGGTTTTTTCCAACGCCAGCACCAATATATTCATAGAATTTTTGCTTTTCCACGACGTTTTGTAAAAGATGCTGTAGGTATAAGCGTTGCTTTTCTTTGAGTGTTCTAATTGATGTTAAAAGTTTATCTTCGCTTATCAGTGGTTGCAATCTTATTAAACGAACATCGGCAGACTCATTTGCCGCACCTTTATTATCTGGCTCAATATCCAATATATTAATATTTTCATCTTGTCGAAGAATATGTGGAAAAGATGATGAAATGGTTTTACTTAAAAAGATTGGATTCAACAATTAGCTTAAAGTCAGTATTCAAACCGAAACAAAATTGCCTTGGAACAATCCCCTTTTTTATAATAAAATTTGTTTACTATCAGTAATAATCTGTGCTCTGGACTCCGGTGAAAGATTTTGTGTGGTTTGCCTTCTTCGCAATGTTTCTCTTGCGTTTTCAACCAGACGGTTTACTGGGTTCATTCGATAATGCCTTATAAGTAAACTTGCCCTTATTCTAAGATAACCTGGCCGAGTTTGAGCCATTTGGCGTCTGGAAGATTCTAATTCATGTTCCCGCGCTGTATACGTTTCATCTTGTCGCCTTTCCGATCTTCTTCGTGTGTTCCGTTCTCGTTCACTTCGCATATATGTGGGGTCCTGGCGTCGCAGTGACCGCCGCCGATTGGTCCTTCTTGTTCATCTTGCGTGTATGTTGTATTTTGTCGTCGTGATGACCGCCATTGCGTATTCCGTTGTCGTTCATTTTGCATAAATGTGGGGTTCTGTCTTCAATATGTTCGCCGCCGATTCGTCCATTCTCGTTCTCCTTGCATGTATGTTGTATTTTGTCGTCGTGATGACCGCCTTTGCGAATTCCATTCTCGTTCACTTTGCATATATGTGGGGTTCCGTCGCCGCAGTGAACGCCGCAGGTTGGTCCTTCCTCGTTCCTCTTGCATATATGCTGGATACATAATCCGTACTTTTATAAGTACGGATTATGTATTTCAGGAAAATTTGAGATACAAAGCAATTTTTTATATAGATTGTTGCTGCTTTTCACATTCACTTATTAAAAATGTAGAGTATGTAATAAACACTCGAATTAGATTGTTTTAAATTTAACGGCACAAACACACAATATTTCGATATATACACTGACATACGTATATAGATGACACTGACTTGTTAGATTATTGTACACTTTTGGATGAGATTTTTAACACGTCTGTTCACTTGTTAATTTCGTAACGAAATAATCAAATTCGACTGCAGCGGTTTTATATATACCTTTTTAGCAATATATAGGTAAATATTGTCCTGACCATTGATAGTAATCCAAGACAAATTGGGTTATGCATTCTAACCCTTAGGCGGAAAAACACAAATGTACAATAAAACTTTATTTTTACCTTTAGGTAAACATAAGAGACTAAGTTTTTTTTTTAATATTATTTATTTAGTATCTTGTTCTTTATTTAGGTTTTTAAAAAATAACGTCAACTGATTGTGTTTCATTTTAACTTTATCAATTAGTTTTTTTGAAAATAGTTTAGGTAAAGTTGAATTCTTATATTGTGCAGTTGCAAGGGCAATTTTATGAATGTTCCTATTACCTTTATTATGAATAAGTGGCCGGCTATAAAGCAATAAACACCCATTTGCGCAATTTTTCAATAAAGCAGGAAGCAGGTACCAATTTGGACATACACAATTAGGCTTTTGATCATAATACCTGTAGTATTTAAAAAAGTTATTCTCTTATGTTTACCTAAAGGTAAAAATATAGTTTTATTGTAAATTTGTGTTTTTCCGCCTAATTGCTATTTTTTACAAAATGCAAAGGGTTAGAATGTATAACCCAATTTGTTCTTGGGTTTCTATCAATGATCAGGATAATATTTACCTATATTTTGCTAAAAAGGTATATAAAAAACCGCTGCAGTCGCATTTGAATTTTTCGTTACGAAATTTACAAGTGAACAGATGTGATACAAATCTCAACAAAAAGTGTACAATAATCGAACAAGTCAGTGTCATCTATATATGTCAGTGTATACGAGTGTTTATTACATACTCTAAATTTTTAATAAATGAACGTGATATCTATATAAAGGTTTTGCCTAATTTTCCTTTAGAAATGTATAATAAGTAAACTAACAAATAACAATTTCAATAATTCCTATATTTAAGTGCTGAAATATCTATTGATAAAATCTCACAACTATGTACATATGTGTAAATACAAACTGTAAATAAAGATGAATTTATAAATGAAAATAAGTGAACGTGAAAAGCTGCAACAAGCTAAATAAAAAGTTGCTTTGTATCTCAAATTTTCCAGAAATATATAATCTATACTTATAAAAGTATGCCAAGACTGCGAAGACAATCTGCCCAACAGAGAAGACGTTTGGTCAGACAGGCAGTTATTCAACACAGAGTAGAAAATCCAGAAGATGGAACCAGAAACTCTCAACGCATTGCAGCCAGAAGACTGAATGCAGAATATCGTCAGCGTCAACGTGATCGAGAGGACAAAACACAAGCTATAGAAATGAAGAACAGGAAAGGAATACAGAAGAACGTTTATCACATCGTGAAGATCCAGCATCTATGTAAGTGGAACGAGGAAGGACCAACCTGCGGCGTTCACTGCGACGACGGAACCCTACATATATGCAAAGTGAACGAGAATGGAATACACAAAGGAGGTCATCCAGATGACTAGATACAACGTACATGCAAGGGGGACGAGAAAGGACCAATCTTCGGCGTTCATTGCGACGACGGAACCCCACATATATGCAAAGTGAACGAGAATGGAATTCGCAAAGGCGGTCATCACGACGACAAAATACAATACACATGCAAGGAGAACGAGAAAGGACGAATCGGCGGCGATCACTTCGAAGACAGAACCTCACATTTATGCAAAATGAACGACAACGGAATACGCAATGGCGGTTATCACAACGACAAAATACAAAATACATGCAAGGAGAACGAAGAAGGACATATCGGAGGCGGTCACTGCGACGCCAGGACCCCACATATATGCAAAATGAACGACGAAGGAATACGAAATAGCGGTCATCATGTCCACAAAATACATGCAAGAAGAAGGACCTATCAGCGGCGGTCACTGCGACGCCAGGACCCCACATATATGCAAAGTGAACGAGAACGGAATGCACGAAGAAGATCAGCAAGGCGACAAGATGAAACGTATACAGCGCGGGAGCAGGAATTAGCATCCTCCAGACGCCAAATGGCTCAAACTCGTTCAGGTCATCCTAGAATAAGGGCAAGTTTACGTATAAGGCATTATCGAATGAACCCAGTAAATCGTCTGGTTGAAAAGCAAGAGAAACATTGCGAGTAAGGCAAACCGAACAAAATCTTTCGCCAGAGCCCAGAATATTCAGTTAGATTCACAGCGTCATGTAAATAAGATGTTATCGGAATTTAACAAAAATGTTAAGTTTGGAACAACAGAAATTTGTATTTGCTGTGGCGGCCTTTGGTTCCCCAAACAAGTAAAACAATTGAGTAAGGAAGCAACTCTTCGAAGTTATTCCCACTTATCCGAAGTTTTCTTTCTGTCTGATATCTTTCCTTCCGAAAATAATACCTTTGTACTTAATTGGAGACGAAGATTCTGAGGAGATCTCATACCCATCCATATACTGTGCGAAACAACAGTTGGACGAATAATAAAATCTGAATCGAGGCGTTATGACATGCGGTGCGCTCGCGTAGACAAGATCTTATTTTGCTACAAAAAGTTAGAATTATCCCGGATAAAGAGTAGCATATCCACATATCTGCGTAAGAAACTCGGCCAGCGAAATTACACTGCAGGGGATGTTTCAAATAATGATTTCATTCAAAATCTGTTCCAACAAGACGAAGGCTACCACATTCTTAAAGGAATTCGTTCGTCTCCGGTCCACAGGGAGGGTGAAAAGAAGAAGGTTATGGCAATGATTCGCCAAATTGGTCTTCCCACGTTTTTTATCACGTTGTCTGCTGCAGAATCACAATGGCCAGAACTTTTAGTTATTTTGATGAAAGTACTAGAAAATAGGGCTGTTTCTGAAAAAGAAGCTATGTTCATAGCATCATCTGTTGAAAAGTATAATCTCATTCGAAAAGATCTGATAACATGTTCCCGATATTTTGACCAAAGAATTCGCCATATTTTTAAACATTTCAACGCTAATGGCGTTATTTTTGAGCAATTCATTGTAGACAAGTTTTACTGGAGACTTGCATTTCAGCAACGCTATTCACCACATGTTCATGGCATATATTGACTTAGGAATGCTTCCAAGATAAATATTGATGATCAAACTACATTTTCACCAGTCATAAATTTTATTAATAAATGTATTTCAACGAATTCAACAATATAAGACTTGACAAGCTATATTTCCTATCAGCATCACAACCATACCAGAACTTGTCAACGATAAATAAGGGGTCAAAAGTTTTGTAGATTTCGAGTTCCTTATCCTCCATTACCAAAACACAAATGTACAATTAAACTATATTTTTACCTTTAGGTAAACATAAGAGACTAAGTTCTTTTTTTAAATATTACATGTAATATGACCAAAAGCCTAATTGTGTATGTCCAAATTGGTACCTGCTTCCTGCTTTATTGAAAAATTGAGCAAATTGGTGTTTATTGCTTCATAATAAAGGTAGTAGGAACATTCATAAAATCGCCCTTGCAACTGCACAAATATAAGAAGTCAACTTTACCTAAACTATTTTCAAAAAAACTAATTGATAAAGGTAAAATGAAACACAATCAGTTGACGTTATTTTTTAAATACCTGAATAAAGAACAAGATACAAAATAAATTAAGCAGAAAAGTAATATAAATACAATTGCCATGGTACTTAATGGCTGTACCCCATTGCATTGTCCAATTTTTTTCTTGAATGGTGAACATATTGAGTTCAAGTATTGTTTTCACGTTTGGTGTAGAAGTGTTTATATAGAAATCGTTATGCGTAAAATCCATCTCGTTAGGTCAAGTTTGTAATGAATTATAGTCATATTATTTCTCAAGGCCATAAGACCGTTTGTATGGGAGGTACCAGAAGGGACTTCCCAAACTCTACTAAATTTGGTGCACAAGTGTGTTCTATATAGAAATTTGTATGTGTAAAATTCATTTAGATAGGTCAAATTTGTGGTGAGTTATTGTCATATTATTTCTCAAGGCCCATAAGAACGATTGTAGGGGAGGTACCGGATACCGGATAGATTTGGTACGGAAGTATGTTCTATATAGAATGCTTTATGAGAAATACTTCACTTCGATAGGTCAAGTTTGCGATGAGTTATCTACATATTATTTCTCTATTCCTTAAAGCTGTTGGAATCGGAGGTATCAGAAGGGACTACCCAATCTCACCCAAATTGCTTCAGAAGTGTGCGCTATAAAGAAATGTTTATGTGTAAAGTTTCATTTCGATAGGTCAAGTTAGTGATGAGTTATCGTCATATTATTTCTCAAGGCCCTTAAGACCGTTTGTATGGGAGGTATCAAAATTTCATTTCGATAGGTCAAGTTTGTTGTGAGTTATATTCATACTATTTCTCAAGGCCCATAAGGCCGTTTGTATGAGAGGTACAAGAAATGGTGGCCCAATCTTAACCATTTTTACATAGATGATTGCGCCTATATAGAGATTATTATTTGCAAAATTTCAGTGATTTTGCTCAAGAAACGGGACGGATATTTCCAAATAAAAAACTAATTTTTATGGGGTAGTGTCGGTTGAGGATCTCCAACACCAACTTCGCGTAAAGCTATATAGCCCGTTTTCAATACCAACAATGCTAAGTTAACTACACATGTTGAATGTTCTTATTACCTTAATTATGAAAAGGTTGCCGGCTATAAAGCAATAAACACCCATTTGCGCAATTTTTCAATAAAGCAGGTACCAATTTAGACATACACAATTAGGCTTTTGATCATAATACCTGTAGTATTTAAAAAAGTTATTCTCTTATGTTTACCTAAAGGTAAAAATATAGTTTTATTGTACATTTGTGTTTTCCGCCTAATTGATATTCTTTACAAAATGCAAAGGGTTAGAATGTATAACCCAATTTGTTCTTGGGTTTCTATCAATGGTCAGGATAATATTTACCTATATTTTGCTAAAAAGGTTTAACAAAACCCCTGCAGTCGAATTTGAATTTTTCGTTACGAAATTTACAAGTGAACAGATGTGATACAAATCTCAACAAAAAGTGTACAATAATCGAACAAGTCAGTGTCATCTATATATGTCAGTGTATACGAGTGTTTATTACATACTCTAAATTTTTAATAAATGAACGTGATATCTATATAAAGGTTTTGCCTAATTTTCCTTTAGAAATGTATAATAAGTAAACTAACAAATAACAATTTCAATAATTCCTATATTTAAGTGCTGAAATATCTATTGATAAAATCTCACAACTATGTACATATGTGTAAATACAAACTGTAAATAAAGATGAATTTATAAATGAAAATAAGTGAACGTGAAAAGCTGCAACAAGCTAAATAAAAAGTTGCTTTGTATCTCAAATTTTCCAGAAATATATAATCTATACTTATAAAAGTATGCCAAGACTGCGAAGACAATCTGCCCAACAGAGAAGACGTTTGGTCAGACAGGCAGTTATTCAACACAGAGTAGAAAATCCAGAAGATGGAACCAGAAACTCTCAACGCATTGCAGCCAGAAGACTGAATGCAGAATATCGTCAGCGTCAACGTGATCGAGAGGACAAAACACAAGCTATAGAAATGAAGAACAGGAAAGGAATACAGAAGAACGTTTATCACATCGTGAAGATCCAGCATCTATGTAAGTGGAACGAGGAAGGACCAACCTGCGGCGTTCACTGCGACGACGGAACCCTACATATATGCAAAGTGAACGAGAATGGAATACACAAAGGAGGTCATCCAGATGACTAGATACAACGTAAATGCAAGGGGAACGAGAAAGGACCAATCTGCGGCGTTCATTGCGACGACGGAACCCCACATATATGCAAAGTGAACGAGAATGGAATTCGCAAAGGCGGTCATCAAGACGACAAAATACAATACACATGCAAGGAGAACGAGAAAGGACGAATCGGCGGCGATCACTTCGAAGACAGAACCTCACATTTATGCAAAATGAACGACAACGGAATACACAATGGCGGTTATCACAAAGACAAAATACAACATACATGCAAGGAGAACGAAGAAGGACATATCGGCGGCGGTCACTGCGACGCCAGGTCCCCACATATATGCAAAGTGAACGAGAACGGAACACACGAAGAAGAGGATGAATTAGCATCTTCCAGACGCCAAATGGCTCAAACTCGGTCAGGTAATCTTAGAATAAGGGCAAGTTTACCTATAAGGCATTACCGAATGAACCTAGTAAACCGTATACTTGAAAACGCAAGAGAAACATTGCGAGTAAGGCAAACCAGACAAAATCTTTCGCCAGAGCCCAGAATATTCAGTTAGATTCACAGCGTCATGTAAATAAGATGTTATTGGAATTTAACAAAAATGTTAAGTTTGGTCCAACAGAAATTTGTATTTGCTGTGGCGGTCTTTGGTTCCCCAAACAAGTAAAACAATTGAGTAAGGAAGCAACTCTTCGAAGTTTTCTTTCTGTCTGATATCTTTCCTTCCGAAAATAATTATTACAAATTCTGCAATACCTGCCACAAAATGGCAAACTCAGAAAAAATTCCAAGTTTATGCCTTTCCAAAGGATTTCAATTTCCAGCCATTCCAGATGAACTTGCGGGCTTAACACCTCTTGAATAACGTTTTGTATATCCAAGAATTTCATTTATGAGAATTGTACCTCTAGGTTACAATCGACAGTGTGCCATTCGGGTAGCAGTAGTTAATGTTCCAATCGGTTTAAGTTCGAATGTCAATATCCTACCACGCTCCGTTGACCAAACGGAAGTTAAACAAGTTCATCTTAAGCGTAGGTTGAAATACAATCAAAGTTTCAAAGCAGCCCATTATTTGGTTAATACCGAACTATTTAAAAAGCACAATATTACTATTTCAGATGATTGGTTAAATCACATGGGATCACCTGAAGAAATTCCGTTTGTGTCGAATGTAGATGATCATGATTTGGTATTAAATCTTATTAGCGAAGTAAATGATAACGACGAAAATGTTTTGGATGATATTAACACCGAAGAAGCCTTAATCAAAAATAATCCAACAGAAAATATTACACTGCAAAATATATCTGTTGCTCGCTGTGAAGGACGAAGAGGAGCTCTCATACCCATCCATATACTGTGGTATCAAACGCACATGCGAAACAACAGTTGAACGAATAAAAAAAAATGAATCGAGGCGTTATGACATGCGGTGCGCTCGCGTAGACAAGATCTTATTTTGCTACAAAAAGTTAGAATTAGCCCGGATAAAGAGTAGCATATCCACATATCTGCGTAAGAAACTCGGCCAGCGAAATTACACTGCAGGGAATGTTTCAAATAATGATTTCATTCAAAATCTGATCCAACACGACGAAGGCTACCACATTCTTAAAGGAATTCGTTCGTCTCCGGTCCACAGGGAGGGTGAAAAGAAGAAGGTTTTGGCAATGATTAGCCAATTTGGTCTTCCCACGTTTTTTTATCATGTTGTCTGCTGCAGACTCACAATGGCCAGAACTTTTAGTTATTTTGATGAAAGTACTAGAAAATAGGGATGTTTCTGTAGAAGAAGCTATGGCTATTAGTTCTCTTGAAAAGTATAATTTCATTCGAAAAGATCCAATAACATGTTACCGATATTTTGACCAAACAATTCGCTAATGGCGTCATTTTTGAGCAGTTCATTGTAGACAAGTTTTATTGGAGAGTTGAATTTCAGCAACGCGGTTTACCACATGTTCATGGCATATATTAGCTTAGGAATGCTCCCAAGATAAATATTGATGATCAAACTACATTTCCACCAGTCATAAATTTTATTAATAAATGTATTTTAACTAATTCAACAATATAAGACTTGACAAGCTATATTTCCTATCTGCATCACAACCATTTTGTAGATTTTGAATTCCTTATCCTCCATTACCAACTACTGAAATTTTGCTTCCACTTCCGGAAAGTATAAATATAAACCAATTAAAGCAACACAAAGAAATCTTCGATAAAATTCATGCACTTCTTTATGCCAAATTGACAGATGAGGAAGTTAATAGGTTAGATTGTTTTAAAATTTGTTTAGCAGATGACCGAATCAACTTGACCAACGATGACTACATTTTAGCTCTAATGTCGTCTCTCAAAAAACCCCACATTTTCCTAAAAATTACGTTCAAGAATAGGAGTGTTAACGCATTTAACCATAAAATTTTGTGCATGCAGAGAGCAAACATGGATATTCAATTTGTTTTAGATACTTACGCATATAATGAATGGAATCCGCGAGGAAAATTTTACTGTAAAGCAAAGACTGCAACATATTGGAAACAAATTTTTAAATGCATCCGAAGTTTCAGCTCAGGAGGCTTCCTATAATATTTTGGGAATGAGTCTATCTCAATGTTGCAACGGAGAAATTTTTATAAACACATTTTTGCCCGAAAAGCGCGTAAGAATACTCAATCCACAACAGGATCTCCTCAGACTTGATCAGGATTCAACAGAAATATTTCAGCCTAATCTGCTTGATCACTACTGCCAGCGACCAGACACGTTAGTAGATTTGTGCTTGGCTTCCTTTGCAGCTTACTACACATTTTCCACAACCACAAGAAGAAGACGATTTCGTTGAAAATTTTGAGGAGAATTCGGAGCAAATAGGAATAGCGTTCCGATTGAAAGATAATTCAGGGAATGTATATAAAAAAACCGGCAATTATTCGATTTCCGTCGTTTAAAGTAGAATGCTTTACTTGCCGTGGCGTAATGAGTTGGAAGAGCTGGTTCAAAACCATAACGAGCGTACTTGCAGTGTCCACAAAGATACAATTATCACTAACAGGCTACAGTTCAAACGCCTTAAAGAAGGCGAGCTTGAGGAGATTCTGCAACAAATTCAAGAATCAAACCAGAATGAAATATTTGGTCATGAAGACAACGTAGCTACTACACAACTTCTTGATGACGAATTTCGAGCTTTGACAGTTCCAGAAATTGACGAAAATAATAATATATTGGATATTGAGCCAGATAATAGAGGTGTAGCAAATGAATCTGCCGATGATCGTTTAATAAGATAGCCACCACTGATAAGCGAAGATGAACTCAACAAAAAGCAACGCTTATACCTACAGCATCTTTTACAAAACGTAGTGGAAAAGCAAAAACTCAGTACTCAACTCAAGTACCAGGCGCAAATCCAGCTCTTCCCAAAGTTTTACTTTGTGCTTCAACTCAAAAAGCGGCTTTGGAATTGGGGGCACAACATTGCATGCTATATTTTCTTTGCCACTAAACCAGTACTCTGGAGAACTTATACCACTCAGCAGTGATACCGTCAACTCTATAATTTCCAAGTTCTTGGAGTTAAAATTCCTTTCCTTTCCTTTGTTAGGATTTTTAGACGCTAGACTAAAAATTTTTTTTAAAAGCACATATGCTTTCGGCGGTGTTTTTAAACAACTTCCTCCCGTGGGACACAAATGGCTATTTTCTTCAAATTCTGCGAATCTTAATGGGGTTGGAGAAAGTTTTTGGGAACAATTTTCATATTTTGAACTCACCGAAATAATGCGATAGAGAGAAGACCAACGTTTTGCTCATATCCTGAATAGAATGGCTAATGGCCAGATGACACAAGAGGACGTTCAATTTATATGATTTAAAATTGAGACTACGACAGCAGATGTTACAATTGACGCTATTCATTTATTTTGGTCCAACCAGGAAGCAAACAAGTATAACTCCCTGAAATTAAATCAGATTTATATAGAGTAGTTTACTTCAGCAGCAACTGACATCATAAAATCAGATTCTTTGCCACTAGAACAAAGAAACCGAATTTTAAGGTCAGTTGCCAATTTAAAGACTTCTGAAACCCAAGGACTTATATGATGACCATTAATATAAATACTTGCGATGGTCTCGTCAATGGAGCCACCGGGATATTAATGTCGATTGATTTTGAAAGAGGTTCTCGAAGGGCCAAAACTCTGTGGATATTATTTTCTGACGAAAACGTAGGAACAGAAGCGCGTCGACAAAAACGACACTATCAGGAAACATTATGGACTCTTGTAGGAAAGTGCCAACGGTCGTTTCAGTTTAAGCTAAACGAACAAATATCAATCGATCGACGGCAATTTACGCTGGTTGTAGCAGAAGGAATAACAATTTATTAGAGCCAAGGTGCAACATTTGACAATGTTGTAGTTCATACTGGTAGTTCAATAAGCAGATCAGCTTAAAATGTCTCATGTAGTAGAGCAACAAATGTACTCGTGTTCATAATCGGAAATTTCCAACCGCCAAAGTCTTTTGAAAACTGTGATCTAGGTACAATGCAGCTCCAGAAGCTGCAAACAACAAAAACCATAAATTTCCGCCAAACGTATTTTTTGAGAGAGACAATGCAAATTAAGCTATTTTATCAAAACATCCAAAGTATGCAAGTACACTTTCAGGACATATCAACAGATAGGGTTGTAATGAAATGCGATGTTATTTGTCTTGTGGAGACATGGAGTTTTCCAGAAGAAGAAACTTGTTTTAATGAATTTTCTATTATTAGCCGAATAGATTGTTTTAACGAAGAACAAGAAGAGGGGAGAGTTCGTAACTCTCAGTTTGTTTTTTAAGTTTCTAAAGTTAGCGATTTTTGTTATGTGCCGGAAAAATTGTGCTTGGCTAGCACAACTTAGCACAAGTTTCAGCTTTTGAAAATCTTAAAAATACTAAAAAAGTAAATAGAGAGTTTATTTTTTAATTTTTTAAAGTTAACGATGTGCTAGGCTGGCACAACATTGCACAAGTTTCAGATTTTGATATGTTGAATTTTTGCACAGTTATTGCGAACAAACGCTAAAAAATTATAAAACGCGTTTATTTTTTAAGTTTTCAAAGTCAGCGGTTCTTGTCATGTGGCGAGTAATTTGTGCTGGGCTAGCACAACTTAGCCCAAGCTTCAGATTTTTAAAATCTTAAACTTAGTCAAAGTTATTGGAAAAAAAGTTTTCAAAGTTAGCGATTTTTGTCATGTAGCTGAAAAATTGTACAACTTAGCACAAGTTTTCGATTTTGTAAATCTTGAATTTTTACAAAGTTATTGCAAAAACAAACGCTGAAAAAGTAAAAAAAAACCGGTTGTTTTTTAAGTTTTTAAAGTTAGCAATTTTTTCATGTGCCGGAAAAATTGTGCTAGGTTAGCACAAGTTCCAGATTTTAAAAATCTTAAATTTTGGCAAAGTTATTGCAAAAATTGCTAAAAAAAAAATAACCCCGTTTATTTTTTAAGTTTTCAAAGCTAGAGATTTTTGTCATGTAGCGTAAAATTTCTGCTATGCTAGCACAACTTAGCACAAGTTTCATAGTTTGAAAATCTTGAATTTTTGCAAAGTTATTGCAAAAAACGCTAAAAACATAGAACACCCGTTTATTTTTTTAGTTTTCAAAGTTAGCGATTCTTTGTCATGTAGTGGAAAAATTGTGCTAGCCTAGCATAATTTTTCGAACAACTCTAAATAAGTAAAGAAACCCGTCTATTTTCATAGATTTCAAGTTCACCGATTTTTCATGTGGCGGAAATATAATTGCTAGGCTAGCACAACTTAGCACAAGTTTCAAATTTTAAAAATCTTAAATTTTGGCAAAGTTATTGGGGAAAAACTTTAAAAACGCGTTTATTTTTTATGTTTTTTTTTTGTGCTGGGCTAGCACAACATATCACAAGTTTCAGATTTTAAAAACCTTGAGAGTTCGAAATGATAAGCTTCAAGCTGCTGCATATCTCTTCAAAAGAGACCACAGTATTGGAAGCCACACAATTTAATACATTGCATTTCAGATTGAAAGCATATTTGTACTTGGCCTTCATCGAAATGTGCCATACCCTGAAGGTCTCTTCAGAATCTTTTTAGCACAAGCTCTAGATGAATTGATCGAGATGCCTGGTAATTCGCAAATGGTTTTTGTTGTAGGATAATTCAATATATGCCGCGCAACTTTGCAAAAAAATTCAACAGAAACTCTTCTCGAACAAAAAGGATTTCCGTTATTGTTTGAAAAATCTGTACCAACAACTAAACACGGAACACATATCGTTTGGGCGTTCACCAACTCCGAACATAATACGGTAAAATTTTAAACGTATTCTACAGCTCACAGTCGTCATGATGCTCACAGTCATCATGAGTAATAGGCATTTAGTTTTTATTTATAATAATTTTTAGGCTTCTTAATAAGAAATATTGTGTGTAAATAATAAAAAAAGACAAAAAAGAAGATATGTTAATTTTAAGTTATAATAAATTATAATAGTTATATTGATTTAAATAAATTACAATAAATAAATTACAAAAATTAAATAAAAGTTTTTTATTTGGGAATCTGGTTGATGGTATCCAATGTTCGGCACAGCCAAACTTAACATTTTTTACTTGTTTTATTATAAATTATGGAAAAACGTGTGGCTCACAATGCTCTTCATAATTTGCATTTATGTTAAGTCTTTCTTTTAGAGTGAATTACTCCACATGCTTATTAGATAAGGTTTATTGTTATTTGTCATAGAGGGAAGGGAGGGAGGGTCACTTCATTTGGGAATTTTTATTTAGCAAATAAAAAGTAGGATAACTAAATAGATGCAAAAATTTTATAAATTCTACAATAAATTCCGAATATATGAAAATAAAGAGAATTGATATTTGAAAGGGTTAGATGACATTTTTTATAATAATTTAATTGCTTTGAACATATTGGTTAAGCGTTTCATCGTCAAAAATGCTGCCCCCTCGTTATAAGATTGCCGGATGTTGGTGATTGGATCGATATCCCTTGTAAGGATATCGGTCCGGAACCAGCTCTTAACCTCTTGGTCCTGGCAAATAAACTCGTTCTTTATAGATTCAGAGGTTAGGTTTTTGTGCTAAACTTTTACAAAGCTAGATTTGTATATAGACAGTTTTCCAGGTCATTGGCTACGTCATCAGTTGGATCTGATTTAACTATTAGGAGCCTTATATGGAGTATTTGCATTAGTTTAGGTCAATTGTTAAGCCATCTTATTTTATGAAGTTAGAATGGAAGAGATTTGACGAGTTGCAAACAAATCGATCTCATTTTTATGAATGAAAAAATCTCAAAGTATTGAGCTATAAAAAAATTAAGTTTGATATTATGTGTTTTAGCTGATTTCTAACATTAAAATCGTAATTTTAAATATGTTTCTGATTCCTTTGAGAGCGATGATTGTATTAAGGAAGGTGAAAAAGACTATGCCGCAGGTTTGTGGTGGCACTTATATTTTTCCTAAGTAAATAAGTCTGCGGCGTATTTAGACTGTTTATGTCCTAGTTCTCATCTTTTCCAACTTCTTTAATTGTATGTGCGGATGATGATAAATTCTATATAGGAAAATACATTGAACTATATTCCTTTCGTTCATGTTGGTATGTTTTAGTATTTATTGAAATTTCAAGTGCGTGTTCGTATATTTAGGTGTGTTTGAGGGTTCTTTTGAATTTATTTGAATATTTGACTTACTTTTGCCGATATCATAGCATATCTGTGGAGTAACTGTTTTCTTAATTTACCCGGAGCAAGAGTCAAAAAAATTAGCTCGACTCTGGATAATGGTATGAATTTTGTCAAAGGAACAACTTAAATTTTGAAGACATAACGTTAAATACAAATGGATTAATTCTAGTGTAGGCTTAATTCAAAATCCAAGTCTCAACTGTACATTTTGATACCACGGGAACTAGCCAAACTTATGTAGTTAGCCAAAGTCAAAGTATTTTCTCTTCTTTCAGATCAGAATTGTTTCTTCTCGGCCGGAATTCAATGTTTAGTAAAAATATTTTGTGATTTTGGTCCTTGATAGTTGATTGCGTTTTTGTATGTTTGCCACCATGGCTGTACATTAAGAGGTTTTTCTGACCTAACATCGGTTGCGTTTATAGGGTCACTAAAGGGGTTTGTATCAAGACCAGGATGTCCGTTGAAAATATTGTGGGAAGCATGCGTGAAATCAGTGAAAAGGCTGAAAAATCAGTGAAAAAGCTAGCTACTAATAGCGACAATATTAAATTCAAGACCGTTAACACCACAGTCGGGTTACCCAGACGATTTGTATGCCTTCACAGATGGTAATTTTTTAATTGGAGAACCCTTAACGGCAATTAGAGACTCTTTAAGCCACAGATGCTACAACGGATTCCGTGACCGTTGGGAAGCTATGCAAATATACACAGAGGAATTTTGGTCTTCTGAATATTTGTCTGGATTTTAAAAAAGGTTCAAATGGAACAAGCGGAACATGGAAATGAAGAGTTGGAAAAATATCAATAACGTGTTTCGACAACCCAAAATGCAGTTGCTGAGGCTGCCATGTCGTCCTTGAGAAAAATAATCGTAAATGTAAAAAAAAATAATATAAGATTTAAAAATAAGAATGTATTGCCAGTAATACTAGCTATGTTGGCCATAATAACTCCAGTCTGAAGTCTAGTAGAAATAAGATAATTTATGAACACTGCAGGGGTTTTCTTTGAGGAAGTAGGTGCTGTGTCAACGAAGTAATCGTGGAACATAGTGGTGCACATCAACATTACATATTGCGCTGTGACCATGAAAGCTTTAGATGATGCGATTGTGATGTTGTTCAAATTGGTCAGCAATGTACCGCAATTTGAGCAGTTTGCAGAACCTAATCATGGTATATAATTGTGTGCTGAATAGAAAAGAACTGCTCATGGCTTCCGTGACAGAAATGAGGGCTAAAAGTGCAGCGCTGGTTTTTGTTGGTGGTATATACCATTCGTTGTTTGGACTAATGGATTAGGAGCACGCTGAAGCTCTACGAAAAATACGAGCACAACGAATAGTACTTATTGAACCTGATTAGAAACCAGTCGTCGATTCATAACGTTGGACATAATGAAGCAAGAGAATAAGGCGAGCCAAAGTAACGGACTGATCGTAAAAAAGCTTTAACAACATGAATCCAAAGACTTAGCAATCATGCAAGACTATTTTGCGGTAAAACTGGGTAAGGAGCATGGAACCGAATTTAAAAAGTTAATCTCTCACGAACTACAATGGATTTGATTATGATATTTGCAACATATGGTGCTGGCATACATTGAAACACACCCTGAAGAAAAATGGGCGGTGTCATGGTCCCTTGACCTTGAAGTTTCATGTTGGATAATACTCCATGGTGGGAGTTATATACGCTTCGCCTCGGCGGACAGTAAGCTCGCTCTTGTTTTGTTATAAATTAAGGAAAAAAACGTGTGGCTCACAATGCTCTTCATAATTTGCATTAATGTTAAGTCTTTTTTTAAAGAAAGAATTACTCCCAATGTTTATTACGAGATTATTATGATAAGATAATTGATATTATAAGATAATTGATATTTGAAAGGGTAAGATGACATTTTTTATAATAATTTAATTGCTTTGAACATATTGGTTAAACCAGTCATCGTCAAACATGCTGCCCGTCGTTATAAGATTGCCAGATGTTGGTGATTGGATCGATATCCCTTGTAAATATATCGGTCCGGTACCAGCTCCTAACCTATTGGTCCTGGCAATTAAAGCCGTTCTTAATAGATTCAGAGCTTAAGTTTTTGTGCCAAGCTTTTTCAAAGCTAGATTTGTATATAGAAAGCTTTCAGGTCATTGGCTACGTCATCAGTAGGATTTGATTTAACTATTAGGAGCCTTATATGGAGTATTTGCATTAGTTGAGGTCAATTGTTAAGCCATCTTATTTTATGGAGTTAGAATGGAAGAGATTTGACGAGTTGCAAACAAATCGATCATATTTTTGTGAATAAGAAAATCTCAAAGTAATAGGCTATAAAAAATTAAGTTTGATATTATGTGTTTAAACTGATTTCTAATACTGAAGTCGTAATTTAACTATGTTTCGGATTCAGATGACTTTCGATGAGACCGCTGATTGTATTAAGGAAGGTTAAAAAGACTATGCTGCACGCTTGTTGTGGCACTTATATTTTTCCTAAGTAAATAAGTCTGAGGCGTATTTAGATTGTTTATGTCCTAGTTCTCATCTTTCCTAACAGTTTTAATTGTATGTGCGGATGATGAGAAATTGTGTATAGGAAAATACATTGAACTATATTCCTTTCGTTCATGCTGGTATGTTTTAGTATTTATTGAAAATATTTTAAATGCGTGTTCGTATATTTCGTTGTGTTCGAAGGTTTTTGTGAATTTTTTTAAATATTTGACTTACTTTAGCCGATATCATAGCATTGCTGTGGAGTCACTGTTTTCTAAATTTACCCGGAGCAAGAGTCAAACAAATTTGCTTGACTCCGGATAATGGTAGGAATTTTTAAAGGAACAAATTAAATTTTGAAGACATAACGTTAAGTAGTACAAATGGATTAATTCTAGTGTAGGCTTAATTGGAAATCCAAGTCTCAACTGCCCATTTTGATACCAAGGGAGGGAACTAGCCAAACTTATCAAATTAGCCCAAGTCAATGTATTTTCTCTTCTTTCAGATCAGACTTGTTTCTTCTCGGCCGGAATTCAATGTTTAGTAAAAATATTTTGTGATTAATTTGGCCTTGATAATTTATGTGTTTAAAACTACCCTTTGCAAAAAAAATATTGGTTTGTTATATATATTTTTTTGCAAAATATTTATTATATTTGTTTTTCCTATACAATATATAGCTTTTTCTGTAATTCTAGCTTATAATTTTTTTTTATAAGGTCAGACTACTTTTAAAGTTTTATCCGCCTCGCGATGTTGTGTGTCGTCCATATCTTAACCTGGAACCTAAATGATCGAACTTCATAAATATCAAAATGTAGTGTTTTTTTGATTGTCGTAAAATAGCCCAAGGTACATTTATCTGCTAAATGTCACATAGCAAAATTCCCATTTTTATATAAAAATTTCCAAATGATATAACAATAAGACAGGTACTTAAAGATAACAAATCGAATCTTAGCATTATACCAAATTTACCAACAACCTGCATAGCCCCTCATGAGTACTCAAATAATACTTTTGTCTTAACTCATGGACCTAGGAGCTGAGGTACAGATCCCCTTAAAACGGACAACAAGTTTCAAAAAACAGCAAAATTTTATTTCGAATGCAATTATGAATTTTTCGGGATTTGAGTAAAAACACAGAGGTAAGCTTCTTAGGAGCCAAAAGAGGCGTTCCCAATATAAAGTATAATTTTAATATACACTTAAACAGGGACTAACGGGCTCAAGGCCGCTTTTATCTATATTTGAATAAAAGACAAGTTTTTAACAAAATGGCAAAGTGACATTGATTTTCGTGACTGCGTACTGCTTTCATCAGAAAGCTTCGCAGCAATTATTAAAAGAAAATCCGAAGTCAATCCCATAGTGATATTGCGAAGTAGAGCCAGGTGCGATCGGAGGAGAATCCTGCAGATGTTATATCAAGAAGAAGGGCGGGAAAAGAAATTGTTCAGAACAGGTTTTGGTTTGAAGGTTCGAATTCGAAAGTCCGTGATAACTTTGGCAGAGCTGCCTGAGCTAAAGACGATTGAGATAATTTTGTTCTCTCAAGAAAAAGGATCGACAATAGATCAAATTAATCGCAGTAATAAATTTTCCTTTTTGCAAAACGTGGTAGCTTACGTGTTGAAATTAGTTCACACAGCGCGAAGAGGCGAAAAGAGGGCGTTCATTTCATACAAAAAAGAAGCATTGCGAAGAATTGTAAAAAATATTCAAGCGAAATGTTTCCCTATTGAATTGAGAATGCATAAATCAGAGGGAAGAGTGATAGGATTGCCTTACAAATGTTAGCGGTGGAATTATTAATTAAAAAGTTAAACAAGAAGCACCTGCATATAGTCCCACAGGGATTATTTGCAATAATAAGGGAACAATTTTGGCAACTCCGAGGATGACAATTAGTTAAAAAGTTCTTAAGAAAGTGCTACAGGTGCTTCAGGGTAGAACTAAGGAAGCTGCATCAGCTAACGGGAAATTTGCTTGAGGATCGGGGACTAAGAACCCGCCCATTTTTAAACGTTGGAATTGCGTTTTGGGGGCCTGTATTAATTCATCACGAGGTAAGAGGGAAAAGAATAGATAAATCCTACGTTTGAGTTTTTGTATGCTTGCCACCATAGCAGTACATACTCGTATAGAGGTTTTCTTGACCTAACATTGGTTGCGTTTATAGGGGCACTAAAGACGTCTATCAAGACGAGGATGTCCGATGGAAATATTGTGGGAAGCATGCGTGAAATCAGTGAAAAACCATTTTTATAGAGTAACGGACAGTAATGGCTAAAATAGAGATAACATTAAATTCCAGACCGTTAACACCTTTGCGGCTAACCCAGATGATTTGTAAGTCTTTACTGATGGTCATTTTTTAATTGGAGAACCTTTAACGGCAATAAAGGACTCTTTAAGCAACAGATGGTGCAACGGAATCCGTGACCATTGGGAAGCTATGCAAATATACACAGAAGAATTTTGGAAACGATGGTCTTCTGAACATTAGTCTGGATTACAAAAAAGATTGAAATGGAATAAGCGGTATTCTAAGATTGAACTAGCTTCTTCTTAAAGAAGATAATCTTCCACCACTTAGCTGGAAGCGGGGGAAGGACATTCGAACGATAGAGCATTCGGGTGGCTTGAGTAGAATGGTGGATGTAAGACCCAGTATTGTAGAGATAAAGGTCAATTCACCATATTTGCCCTTTTCCCACACATAAAAATGGATATGAAGAGTTTGAAAAACCTTCAATAGCGTGTTTCGACAACCCAAAATGCAGTTGAAGATGCGGCCATGTCGTCCTTGGAAAAATAATCGTAAATGTAAAAAAAATAATATAAGATATAAAAATAAGAATGTAATGCCAGTAATACTAGCTTTGTTGGCCATAATAAATCCAGTCAGAAGTCAAGTAGAAATAAGTTAATTTATGAACAGTGTAGGGGTTTTCTTCGAGGAAGTAGGTGCAGGGTCAACGAAGTAATCGTAGAACATAGCGGTGTACATCAACATGACAGTATGCGCTGGGGCCAGTAATCGTGGAACATAATGGTGCACATCAACATGACGGGCCATGAAAGCTTTAGATGATGCGATGGTGATGTTGTTCAAATTAGTCAGCAATGTACCGCAATTAGAGCAGTATGCAGGACCTAAGGGTGGTATATAATTGTGTGCTGAAAACAACTTATCATGGCTTTCGTGACAGAAATGAGAGCCAAAAAAGCAGCGCTGGTTTTTATTGGTGGCATATACCATTCGTTGATTAGACTAGGAGCGCGCTGAAGCTCTATCCAACCGAATCAAGAACAACGAGCACAACGAAGAATACTTATTGAATCTGATTAGAAACCAGTCGTCCATTCAAGACATAACGTTGGATATAATGAAGCAACAGAATAAGGCGAGCTAAAGTAACGGACTGATCGTAAAAAAATTTAACAAGATAAAACCAATGGAAAAGCAATCATTCAAGACAATTTTGTGGTAAAACTGTGTAAGGGGAGTGGAACCGAATTTAAAAAGTTAATCTCTCACGAACTATAATGGATTTGATGATGATATTTGTAACATATGCTGCTGGCATACATCGAAACACATCCTCAAGAAAAAATGAGTGGGTCACGTTCGCTTGACAAAAGTTTTACGTTGGACTAGACTCCATGATGGAAGGTATATAAGCTTCGGCTCGGCGGCCAGTAAGTTCGCTCTTGTTTTATTTGTTCTTTGCTTGCTTTTCATCTGTGCTTCTAAGCTAAAACAGAGAAGGAGGATAATTGGAAGAAATACGATGATGTATGTACTAAGTACGTAGTACTTAGATGTGTCTGTACACCGACATATGAGTGGGTCGCTTCATTTGGGAATTTTTATTTAGCAAATAAAAAGTTTGTAATTTATTTTATTGTCTTTAATTACCCAGGTAAGATAAACAAATAGATGCAAAATTGATATAAATTCTACAATAAGTTCTGAATATATTGAAATAAAGAGAATTGATATTTGAAAAGTGTTAGATGACATTTTTTATAATAATAATTTTAATTGCTTTTAATTAATTGCTGGTTTAACGTGTCATCGTCAAACATGCTGCCCTCTCGTTATAAGATTGTCAGATGTTGGTGATTGGATCGATAGCCCTTGTAAAGATATCGGTCCGGTACCAGCTCGTAACCTCTTGGTCCTGACAATTAAACTCGTTCTTTAAAGAGCTGGATTTGTATCTAGACAGTTTTCAGGTCATTGGATACGTCATCAGTAGGATTTGATTAGACTATAAGGATCCTTATATGGAGTATTTGCATTAGTTGAGGTCCATTGTAAAGCCATCTTATTTAAGAGAGTTGGAATGAAATGATTTAACGAGTTGGAAACAAAACGATCTTATTTTTGTGAAAGAGAAACTCTAAAAGTATAAGCTATAAAAAATATTAATTATATTTAATATTTTATATATTGAACGTTTGAGGATGCCCGGTTACGTCTGTCGTTTTTGAGATGTAACTTTGAGATATAACTTTTTTTCTCCACTTTCTGCGTTAGCAAATATTCACAATGGTGATGTCATAGCTTAAATCTATTTGCTATATACAAATGTACTAGGTAATGCCTATATATTGTCTTATATACTACAATTCGACAGTCCCGATTCTTTCGTAAATAACGATTGTCACTTTTAATATATACCTATCGGTTTGGATTACTGTAACCTTGGAACCAATGCTTAATATGATGCGCTGCCCAGGCGAATCTGTAAGGTATTCGACTCTGTTGGAAACCAACTACATCCTATCATCAGTTTCTAAGACCTTTGTTACCTTGTACGATACTTTATGCATCGGAATCAATTTTCTGCTATACCTGTGCGATTATTAAATTTTTTATCACCACGTAGTCGCCTATGGAGTATCGGACTAGTTATTTTCTGTTAGTGTTAACAAATCTTGCGTAATAGGCCTGAGCCTGTTTTTGATTCTCCTGTGCGTCTTCCCTAATGTCTCCGATGTCCCTATCATTCTCGTTCACAATTGTTTCTCTAATATTATCTGTTATATTCCCTTTTTGATTAACTCCGAATGACGCTTGGATGCTCATCTATCATTCTATGTATCGAACTCAACTTTTTCTATAATCTTATCCCATAATGTATTGTTCCCCGAATCCGCAATATCCATCATGGGCCTCAAACTTCTATTTACTCTTTCTACTTGGCCGTTAGACTGTGGCGATCCGGTAGCTAGTACTGAATTTTCTTCTAAAAATCGAGAAAAATCATCTGATATATTCCGCTAATGCCTTAGTTACTTCTGTAGTGGCGGTAGTTCTTGTCGGAAAAAGTCTTACAAACTTTAAACACGCATCGAGAAAAATCATCTAAAATATTCCGCTATTGCCTTAGTTACTTTTGTAGTGGCGGTAGTTTTTGTCGGAGAAAGTTTTACAAACTTTAAACACGCATCTATCACAATTTAGAAATATATTTTTAACACAATTTCTATGTATCGGTCCATAATGATTAATACGGAGCGTCCCAAAAAGTTTGTTAGACTTTGAGATATTTTGCGAATACCCCTCAGTTTTACCACTCTTATCCGAGAATGTTATGCATTCTACGAAGTTCATAATGTTGTCTCGTACTTTTGTTCTAAGATGTGGGAAACAGTAACTTTTTTCTACCAATTAAGTAACTTTGTTTTTGCCAATGTGGCATGATATCTGTACAGTACGTGCTTCTCCATTGCCACAGACACATAAAATCGCAGAGTGTTCTTATCCACTTTTTTGTATACTACACCATTTCTCATCTCAACATTTGTTTCCCCTTCCTTCTGTAATTTTTCTTTTAGTCTAATTAAATTGGGGTCTTTATTTTTACATATGACTAAGTTTTCCTTAAAAGTATTGGTTTCTACTATCATTATTTCTCGCCTTCTGCTCAAAGCATCAACATGTATAGTTTTCCTATGCGCATTTCCACAAGATAATCATAGTTTTGCATTTCTAGTGCCCATCTGGCGATCCTCTGATTTAACTCCTTTTTATTTAACGTCGTCGATTTGCAGTACTTTGAATGGTCTGCCTTGTAAATAAACTCGAAATCTTCTCAAAGCGTAAATTATAGCTATCGTTTCTATCTCGTAGCTATGAAACTTCGTATCCGTTAAGGTAGATATCATCGAAAAATAAAAGACGGGATGCCATTTCCCATCCTCCTTTCCTTGGACTAAATTTACGCCACACCCCAGTGCACTAGCATCGCAATGCAATTCCTTTTCCGCTGACGGGTCATATAAAGCTAGTACCGGTGATTCCAGAAGTATTCCTTTTCGGCTTTCAAAGGCTCTAATCTCAGTTGGACCGAATACAAAGTTTTTTCCTTTCTAGTCAGATCATGTAAAGGTTTTGCTTTAGTTGAAAAGTCTTAGATAAAAATACGAACATAAACCTAAGAAACTCCAAACTGAGTGCACCTTGTCAGGTACCCCAGATACCTAACACTGTTTCGCAATTTAACTAACCGTAACTCCAATTTGTTTTTAACTATCCTTTTCATAACCTTTTCTAAAATTTCAGAATGTTCAATTGTATTGTCCGATACTTTTGCCGATATCATAGCATTGCTGTGGAGTCACTGTTTTCTAAAATAACACGGAGCAAGAGTCAAAAAAGTTTTCACGACTCCGGATAATGGTAGGAATTTTATCAAAGGAACTAATTAAATTTTGAAGACATAACGTTAAGTACAAATTAAATAATTCTAGTGTAGGCTTAATTAAAAATCCAAGTCTCAACAGCTCATTTTGATACCACGGGAACTAGCCATACTTATCAAATTAGCCCGAGTCAAAGTATTTGCTCTTCTTTCAGATCAGACTTGTTTCTTCTCGGCCAGATTTCAATGTTTAGTAAAAATATTTTGTGATTTTGGTCCTTGATAGTTGAAGTGTTTAAAACTACCCTTTGCAAAAAAAATTTGGGTTGTTATATATATTTTTTGCAAAATATTTGTTATGTTTTTTTTTGTTATTGCTTTTTAAGGTCAGACTACTTTCAAAGGTTTCACCGCCTCGCGAAATTGTGTGTAGTCCATATCATAACCTAAAACCTAAATGATAGAACAACAAAAATATCAAAATCTCGTATTTTCTTGATTCTAGTCAAACAGCTCAAGGTAGGTACATATTTCTGCTAAATATCACATATCAATATCCAAAATTCCCATTTTTATAGGAAAATTTCCAAATGAAGTAACATCATGATAGGTACTTAAAGAAAATAATATTTCAATACGAATCTTAGCATATAATACTTTTGTCTAAATATTTAGTCTTAACCAATGGGCCTAGGAGATGAGGTGCAGATACCCCTAAATCGGACAAAAAGTTTCAAAAAAAACGCAAAATTTTATAATTATGCTAACGTTCTTAGGGGCCAAAAGAGGCCCTCCCAATATTAAGTACAAATTTAATATATATTTAAACAGGGACTAACGGGCTCAGGACCTCTTGGATCTATAATTGAATAAAATGCATTTTTTTTTTAACAAAATGGCAAAGTGACATTGCGAACTGCTTCTATCAAGATTTCAGGTCTGTTACAACCTTCTTCAGAAAGTTCCGCAGCAATTGTTAAAAGAAACCCCAAAGTCAAGTACATAGTGATATTTCAAAGTAGAGACACGTGCGATCGGAGGAGAATCCTGCAGATTTTATATCAAGTCGGAAAAAATTGTTCAGAACAGGTTTTGGTTTGAAGGTTCGAAATTTCTGAAGGAGAGGATAGACCAGGGAAAGTCCTTGATAACTTTGGCAGAGCTGCCTGAGCTAAAGACGATAGAGAACATTATGTTCTCTTAAGAAAAAGCATCGACAGTAGATCAAATTAATCGCTGTAATAATTTTTCCTTTTTGCAAAACGTGGTAGCTTACGTGTTGAAAATAGTTCACACAACGCGAAGAGGCTAAAAGAGGGCGTTCATTTCATACAAAAAGGATGTATTGCAAAAAATTGTAAAAAATATTCAAGCAAAATGTTCCCCATTGAATTGAGAATGCTTAAATAAGAGAGAAGAGTGAAAGTATTGCATTACAAATGTAAATGGTGGAATTATTAATTAAAAAGTTAAACCAAATAACCCCCGCATATAGTCCCACAGGGATTATTTGCAATAATAAGGGAACAATTTTGGCCACTCCGAGGATGAAAATTAGTTTAAAAGGTCGTAAGAAAGTGCTACAGGTGCTTCAGGGTGGAACTAAGGAAGCTGCATCAGCTTATGGGAAATTTGCTTGAGGATCGGGGTCTAAGAACCCGCCCATTTTTGAACGTTGGAATTGCGTTTTGGGGGCCTGTATTAATCCATCACAAGGTAAGAGGGAAAAGAATAGATAAATCCTACGTTTGAGTTTCTGTATGCTTGCCACCATAGCAGTACATATAGAGGTTTTTCTAACCTAACATCGGTTACGTTTATAGGGGCACTAAAGACTTGTATCAAGACGAGGATGTCCGATGGAAATATTGTGGGAAGAATGCGTGAAATCAGTGAAAATCCATTTTTATAGAGTAACGGAAAATAGAGATAACATTAAATTCAAGACCGTTAACACCTTTGTCGGGTAACCCAGACGATTTGTAAGTGTTCACTGATGATCATTTTTTAGTTGGAGAACCTTTAACGGCAATTAGGGACTCTTTAAGCAACAGATGCTACAACGGAATCCGTGACCATTGGGAAGCTACGCAAATATATACAGAGGAATTTTGGTCTTCTGAATATTTGTCTGGATTAAAAAAAGATTCAAATGGAACAAGCGGTATTCTAAGATTGAACTAGGTACGCTGCTTCTTCTTAAAGAACATAATCTTCCGCCACTTAGCTGGACGCGGGGAGGGACATCCAAACGATAGTGCATTCGGATAGCTTGAGTAGAATGGTGGATGTAAGAACCAGTATTGGAGAAATAAAATGGTCAATTCACAATATTTTCCCTTTTCCCACACATGGAAATGAAAATGTAGGGTTGGAAAAACTATCTATAACGTGTTTCGGCAACCGAAAATGCAATTGTTGAGGCGGCCATGTCGTCCTTAAGAAAAATAATCGAAAATGTAAAAAAATAATATAAGATTTAAAAATAAGAATGTATTGCCAGTAATACTAGCTATGTTGGCCATAATAAGTCCAGTCTGAAGTCAAGTAGAAATAAGCAAATTTATGAACAATGTAAGTGTTTTCTTCGAGGAAGTAGGAACTGGGTCAACGAAATAATCCTGGAACATTGTGGTGCACATAAACATGACAGAATGGGCTTGGCCATGAAAGCTTTAGATGATACGATGGTGATGTTGTTCAAATTCGTCAGCAATGTACCGCAATTTGAGCAGTATGCAGAACCAAAGGGTGGTATAAAATTGTGTGCTGAATGGAAAAGGCTGCTCATGGCTTTCGTGACAGAAATGAGGGCTACAAGAGCAACGCTGGTTGTTATTGGTGGCATATACCATTCGTTGTTTGGACTAATGGATAAGGAGCGCGCTGAAGCTCTATCCAACCGAATCAAGAACAACGAAGAATACTTATTGAAGCTGATTAGAAACTAGTCGTCCATTCGAGACATAACGTTGGACATATTTAAGCAACAGAATAAGTCGAGCCAAAGTAACGGACTGATCGTAAAAAAAAATGTATCAAGATGAAACCAATGACTTTGCAATCATTCAAGACTATTTTGAGGTAAAACTGGGTAAGGGGCGTGGCACTAAATTTAAAAAATTAAGCTCTCACGAACTATAATGGATTTTAAGATGATATTTGCAACATATGCTGCTGGGATACATCGAAACGCATCCTCAAGAAAAAATGGGCGGTGTCACGTTCCCTTGACAAAAGTTTCAAGTTCGGCTCGGCGGATAGTAACTTCGCTCTTGTTTTATTATAAATTAGGAAAAAAAACGTGTATATCACAATGCTCTTCATAATTTGTATTAATTTTAAGCCTTTTTTTAAAGAAAGAATTAGCCCCATGTTTATTAGATTAGGTTTGTTCTTATTTGTCAAAGAGGGAAGGAAAAGTAAGTCATCGAAGTTTAAGGATACATATCACCGTCTGGAAGACGCAAGTTTCGTCATTGGTGTGGGTGGCTTATCAGCGATACAGTCAGCGTTTTACAGTTGATAGACCCAAAAAAACATATCACACATAAAACAGACGTAATACAAATATATACATGACAGAATGCGCAGGGGTCATGGAAGCTTTAGACGCTGCGATGGTGATGTTGGTCAAACTCGTCAGCAATGTACCGCAATTTAAGCAGTATGCAAACCCTAAGGATGGTATATAACTATTATTATGTGCTGAATAGAAAATAACTGATCAAGCGCAGCGCTGGTTTTTATTGATGACATATACCATTCGTTAATTGGTTAATGGTTGAGGAGCACGCTGAAGATCTATCCAACTGGATCAAGAACAACGAGCACAACGAAGAATACTTATTGAAGCTGATTAGAAACTAGTCCTCCATTCAAGACATAACGTTGGAAATATTGAAGCAACAGAATAAGTCGAGCCAAAGTAACGGACTGATCGAAAAAAAAATTATCAAGATGAAACCAATGACTTAGCGATCATTCAAGACTATTTGGTGGTAAAACTAGGTAAGGTGCGTGGCACCGAATCTAAAAAGTTAATTTCTCACGAACTATAATATATTTGATGATGATATTTTTAACATATGCTGCTGGCATACATCAAAACACATCCTGAAGAAAAATCAGCGGTGTCACGGTCCCTTTAGGAAATAACGTGTGGCTCAGAATGCTCTTCATAACGCTAAGTTTTTTTTAAAGAAAGAACTACTCCACATGTTTCTTAGATTAGATTTGTTGTTATTTGTCATATAGGGAAGGAAAAGTAAGTCATCGAAGTATAAGGAAACATATCACCGTCTGGGGTCTGGCGTTTCTTCATTGGTGTGGGCCGCTTATCATCGATAGACTCAGCGTTTTACAATTGATAGACCCAAAAAAACATATCACAAGCAGACGTAATATAAATATATACATATTTTTGCAGAAATAAATGTCGTACAGGTATAATCTTCCATCTCAATAACATGTGGGGCAAGTAAGTTCCTTGTGCCAAGGACGGTTGATTAAGGTATTGTTCCCGCACGTATGTTCAACCGATTTTACCAAAACCAATGAAATTTTCTCACAAAATTTTAATATGACATTAGTTTATAAATCTGGATTTGGTTTAAGAATTTTATACTGTAAATCAATTAATATTCACAATATTTTTAAATTATGTCTATATTTTTTCACTAAAAGTTTATTTTCAATCGATTGCCGTTGGTTTTCATTCTAAAAGCAGGTGGTCACAGAAATCAATCAAGATCAAGACACACAACTCCGCTGCACATGCGTTTAGATACGAGTAGGTATGTGCATATGTACGTGGCTTTTAATCTTTGCTTCCGAGCTAAAACAGAGAAGAAGGATAAACGCATGTACTAAGTACGTAGTACTTTGATGAGTCTGTACACCGACATATAATATTTATATATATTGAAAAGGGTTAGATGACATTTATTTTAATAATAATTTTAATTGCTTGGAACACACTGGTTTAACGTGTAATCGTCAACAATGCTGCCCACTCGTTATAAGATTGCCAGATGTTGGTGATTGGATCAGTATTCCTTGTAAAGATATCGGTCCGGTACCAGCTCCTAACCCCTTGGCCCTGGCAATTAAACTCTTTAAAGATTCAGAGCTTATGATTTTTTTGCCAAGCTTTTACAAAGCTGAATTTGTTTATAGACAGTTTTTCAGGCCATTGGGTGCGTCATCAGTAGGATTTGAAAAGAAATTTGACCAGTTGGAAACATAACGATCTCATTTTTGTGAATGTGAAAATCAAACAGTATTAGGCTATAAAAAATATTAATAATATTTAATATATTGAACGTTAGAGGATGCCCGTTACGCCTGTCGTTTTTGAGTTGTAACATGAGAATTTTTTTCTCCACTCTCTGCGATAGCAAATAATTCCCTGCAGCAGTGAATACGAACGAAAAACGTAAACGACCATTACAATCGTATATTTGTACAATGTTTACACTTATGCTCTATTCATATATGATATTCACAATGGTGATGTAATAGATTAAATCTATTTGCGCGTTCACGCTTCTACGCTGTAGCTTAATACAATTGCACAAGGTAATACCTATATATTATTTTACATACTACAATTCAGCCGTCCTGACAACAAGAACCTCCCGATTCCTTCGTAAATAACGATTGTCACTTTTAATATATACCTATCGGTTTGGATTACTGTAACTTTGGAACCAATGCTTATTAGCGCTGCCCATCCGCCTCTAGAAGGTATTCGACTCTGTTGTGAAACAACTACATCTTCTACGATGTACCTATCATTTTCTAAGACTTTTGTTACCTTGTACGGCTCTTTATATTTCGGTATCAATTTCCTTGTTTTATCAATTATCAATTTTTTTATCATCACGTAGTCGCCTATTGAGTATTGGACTAGTTTTTTTCTCTTTGTGTCAAAAAATCTTTTTTGATTCTCCTGTGCGTCTTCCCTAATGTCTTCGATGTCCCTATCATCCTCGTTTACAATTGTTTCTCTAATATTATCTGTTATATGTCCTTTTTGATTAACCCTGAATGCATTACGCTTGAATGCTCATCTATCATTCTATGTATCGTGTTATTCAACGCGAACTCAACTTTTTCTATAATCTTATCCCATAATGTATTGTTCCCTGAATCCGCAATATCCATCATGGGCCTCAAACTTCTATTTACTCTTTCTACTTGGCCGTTAGCCTGTGGCGATCCGGTAGCTATTTGAAAGTACTGAACGTCATTTTCTTCTAAAAGTCGTGAAAATTCATCTGAAATGTCCCGTTAATGCCTTAGTTACTTCTGTAGTGGCGGTAGTTTTTATCGAAAGAAGTCTTACAAATTTTGAATACGCATCTATGACCACTTACAAATATTTTTTTAACATAATTTCTATGTATCGGTCCATAATGACCAATATGGACCCCTCAGTTTTACCACTTTTATCCGAGAATGTTATGCATTTTAAGAAGTTCATAATATTGTCTCGTGCTTTTGTTCTAAGACGTGGGAACCAGTAACTTTTTCCTACCAATTTAGTAACTTTGTTTATGCCAATGTGGCCGATTTTGTCATGATATCTGTAATGTACGTGGTTCTGCATTGCTGCCGGCACATAAAATCGAAGAGTGTTCTTATCCACTTTTTTGTATACTACACCATTTCTCATCTCATCATTTTTATGCTCAACCTTCTGTAATTTTTCTTTTTGTCTAGTTATATTGGGGTCTCTATTTTGGCATGAGACTAAGTTCTCCTCAAAAGTATTAGTTTCTATTATCATTATTTCTCGACTTCTGCTCAAAGCATTAACATGTTGCATACGTTTTCCTAAGCGAATTTCCACAACATAATCAAAGTTTTGCATTTCTAGTGCCCACCTGGCGATCCTCTGATTTAACTCCTTTTTATTTAACGTCATAGTAAGCGAAATGCAGTCCTATGATTGGTCTAACTTGTAAATAAACTCGAAATCTTCTCAAAGCGTAAATTATAGCTAACGTTTCTAACTCGTAGCTATGAAACTTCGAGTCCGTTTCGGTAGATATCTTCCAGAAATAAAAGACGGGATGTCATTTCCCATCCTCTTTTTTCTGTACTAAAATTGCCCCAAAACCAGGCATCGCAATGCAATTCCGTTTCCGCTGACGGGTCATATAACGCTGGTACCGGTGATTTCAGAAGTTTGCCTTTTAGGATTTCAAAGGCTCTAATCTCAGTTGGACTGAATACAAAGTTTTTTTTCTTTCTAGTCAGATCATGTAATGGTTTTGCTATAGTTGAAAAGTCTTTGATAAATATACGAACATAAACCTAAGAAACTCCTAACTGAGTGCACCTTGCCAGGCAATGATACATTTTTAATAGCTTCTAGTCCTTTATCGTCTGCGCGTATGCCGGAAGCATCTATAGTGTACCCCAGATACCTAACATTACAATTTATCTAAACGTAACTTCAATTTGTTTTTAACTATCCTTTTCATTACCTTTTCTAAAATTTCAAAATGTTCTATTATATTGTCCGATACTTTTACCGATATCATAGCATTGCTGTGGAGTCACTTTTTTCTAAATTAATCCGGAGCAAGAGTCAAAAAAATTTGCTCGACTGCGCATAATGGCAGGAATTTTATTAAAGGAAATAATTAAATTTTGAAGACATAAGTACAAATGAATTAATGCTATTGCAGGCTCAATGAAAAATCCAAGTCTTAACAGCTCATTTTGATACAACGGAACTAGCCAAACTTATTAAATAAGCCCGAGTCAAAGTATTTTCTCTTCTTTCAGATCAGACTTGTTTCGTCTCGGCCAGAATTCAATGTTAAGTAAAAATATTTTGCGATTTTGGTCCTTGATAGTTGAAGTGTTTAAAACTACCCTTTGCAAAAAAAAATTTGGTTTGTTATATATATTTTTTGCAAAATATTTGTTATGTTTGTTTTTTTATAGCTTTTTTGTAATTCTTGCTTATAAATCTTTTTTCTTTTTAATGTCAGACTACTTTAAAAGTTTTTTCCGCCTCGAGAAATTGTGTAAAGACCATACCTGAAACATAAATGATCGAACATCAAATTCTAGTAAAATAGCCCAAGGTACATATTTCTGCTAAATGTCACATATCAATATCCAAAATTCGCATTTTTATAGGAAAATTTCCAAATGAAGTAACATCTTAGCATAACTAAATTTACCGTCACCCTACATTGCCCCTCATGAGTACTCAAATAGTAATTTTCTGTACATATTAAGTCTTAACCCATGGACCTAGAAGATGAGGTGCAGATCCCTCTAAATCGGACAAGTTTCAAACAACAGCAATATTTTATTTCTAATGCAATTAGGCTAAGGTTCTTAGGGCCAAAAGAGGCCCTCCCAATATTAAGTACAAATTAAATATACACTTAAACAGGGACTAACGGACTCAGGACCTCTTGGATCTATATTTGAATAAAAGACAAGTTGGCAAAGTGACAAAGTGTCATTGATTTTCGTAACTGCGAACTGCTTCTATCGCGATGTCAGGTCTGTTACAACCTTCTTCAGAAAGCTTCGCAGCAATTGTTAAAAGAAATTGTTTAGAACAGGTTTTGGTTTGAAGGTCCGAAATTTCTGATGGAGAGGATAGATCAGGGAATGTCCGTAATAACTTTGGCAGAGCTGTCTGAGCTAAAGACGATAGAAAAAATTTTGTTCTCTCAAGAAAAAGCATCGACAATAGATCAAATTAATCACAGTAAAAAATGTTCCTTTTTGCAAAACGTGCTGGCTTACATGTTGAAATTAGTTCACACAGCGCGAAGAGACGAAGAGAGGGCGTTCATTTCATACAAAAAGGATGCATTGCAAAGAATTGTAAAAAATATTCAAGCAAAATGTTTCCCTATTGACTTGAGAATGCTTAAATCAGAGGGAAGAGTGATAGCTTGCAATAATAGGATTATTTGCAATAATCAGGGAACAATTTTGGCCACTCCGAAGATGTCATTCAATAAAAAAGGTCGTAAAAAAATGCTACAGGATATTCAGGGTGGAACTTAGGAAACTGCATCAGCTAATGGAAAATTTGCTTGAGGATCGGATACTAAGAACCGACTCATTTTTAAACGTTAGAATTGCGTTTTGGGGGCCTGTATTAATCCATCACAAGGTAAGAGGGAATAGGATAGATAAATTCTACGTTTGCGTTTTTGTATGCTTTTTATTTTATTTCTGACCTAACATCGGTTACGTTTATAGGGGCACTAAAGAGGTTTGTATCAAGACGAGGATGTCCGATGAAAATCTATTTGGACAATGGAACATATTTTGGTTGTGCATCAAATAGCTTTAACGAAATTTTTAATTTGTTTGTCGGAGAACAGCATAAGGCTGACGTAGATCAATTCAGTGTGCAGCAGTGAAAAGACGGTTTTATAGAGTAATGGACAGAACAAAGTGGTACTAAAAGTTTTGTACAGTATATCTTCACTGATGGTCATTTTTTAATTGGAGAACCTTTAACGGCAATTAGGGACACTTAAAGCAACATATGCTACAAAGGAATCTGTGACCATTGCGAAACTATGGAAATAAACAATAAATTCACAATATTGTCCCTTTTCTCACACATGAAAATGGAAATAAAGAGTTGGGAAAAACCCTCAATAACGTGTTTCGACAACTGAAAATGAAAGGCCGCCTCATGTCGTCCTTAAGAAAAAATAATCGTAAATGTAAAAAAAATAATATAAGATTTAAATAATAAGCCCAGTCATAAGTCAAGTAAAAATAAGTTAATTTATGAACACTGCAGTGGTTTTCTTCGATGAAGTAGGTGCTGGGTCAACAAAGAAATCGTGGAACATAGTGGTGTACATTAACATGACACAATTCGCAGGGACAATGAAAGCTTTAGATGATGCGATGGTGATGTTGGTCAAATTCGTCAGCAATGTACCGCAATTTGAGCAGTATGCAGAACCTAAGGGTGGTATATAATTGTTTGCTGAATGGAAAAGAACTGATCAAGAGCAGTGCTGGTTTTTATTGATGGCATATACCATTCGTTGTTTGGTTAATGGATGAGGAGCGCGCTGTAGCTCTATCCAAACGAATCAATAAACAACGAGGACAACGAAGAATACTTATTGAAGCTGATTAAAGACTAGTCGTCCAATCGAGACATAACGTTGGACATATTGAAGCAACAGAATAAGTCGAGCCAAAGTAACGGACCGATCGTAAAAAAACGTTATCAAGATGTGTTGTTTGTAACCGTTTTTAATGAAAGTTATACTTGGGTTGTTTTCAATGTTTAAATTCAAAAAAAAAAACAATTTTATTCTTTGTTTGTGTTTTGATAATGTTTAGTTTTAAAAGTTATGTTAGTAATTATTTGTTTGTAAATTCAATGTTGTTTTTATGTTTGCACAATTTGTAATTTTTATGTTTTTTGTGCTTTTAATGTTAAATGTTGTTAGCACAAAATTTTGACTAAACTATCACTGTCACGGGGTAACGAACTCACTCTTTAAATATCAAAACGGGAATGATCTATGTGTTGTCGGCGACGACTTGATGCAAGCTTGGCGTTTGTTTTCTTGCAGTCAGTAGTCGGCAGAGCAACAACAAAACAATGACGAAAGAAGAAAAGAAAATTTAGCAAAAGTTATGTATGTATATACTAACCGCTATATACATCGCTGCTTAATTCAAATAGCAATATACCAATGTTAGCAAATATAGCACAAATCTAAAAATCCCGCCCCCCGTGAAACAGTGATTTTACAATATAAACTAATTTAGAATGGACTTCTAATAAGTCCTGATAGGATGTATCCCAGGGTTGAGTTGAACGCCTCCACTTCGCCAACTCCGGTTGAAATGGATCCATCAAGAACGATACTGGAATGCGTATCTGCGGCTAACTCGATGTCGATTGGTGTGTTGCTTCTTGGGTCGGTGTCTGCTAGGGATTCTGGTGGTAAATCGCCAGTTAGGTCGTCTATCATCGGGTCAGAGTAGATTCGTCTAGGCAGGTCGTGGGTGATCAAGGTTGTGACTCGTAACACCCAGTTGCGACGTTGATTACGAGCCTTGATCTTAAAACTGGTAAATTTCTGACCTCGGTATTGGAATGAGCGCAGACCCAAACGTCGAAAAGTTGATCCTGCTATTTTGTAGACCGCTGCTGACTGGCTAACGATGGCTCGCAATGACTTCCATGTTTCAAAGTCGTCACCAGACACACGGATCGTTGCCGTGGGCACAAAGGTTGTAGTCCACTTAAAACATGGCGTCTCAATGATGGCAATTTGGGGCCTTTCATTTAACTGTGGGGCACCGTGAAGCTCCGTGTGGTGACGCCGATTACACCGGCGACAGCCGATTAAACTTGGACAATCGGGGGCCAGATGACTTCGAGCGAGACAATTCCTACAATAGCCTCGTCTTTCTACCGTTTCATAGCGTCTGTGCGGGGAGAGTTGCAGAAATCTTCGGCAGGTTTTCAAAGGGTGGTCCTCTTGACATAGACCACACGAGTACTGCCAGTCAGCAGGTCTATGTTGGCGTTCATGTTTTGGACGGGTGATCGATGACGATGTGTTGGCGATCGATGGCGACGTTCTGGTGATCGGACTCTGCGCTCATCCAAATAGTCCGGACGGGGTAAGTGGCCAGCCATATCTAGGGAAATATAAGAAAGCGTATGAGAAGATGGGTTTGGTAGAGTGTTATTGTTATGAGCCAAGTTAGTTTGGAAATAATTTAACAATTTTTGTTATTGGTCGACTAATTGTGCCGTTTAAAGTATGCAGATCGACTACGCGTACATTTTGATCAGGTCCGAAATAGGTTTTTATTACTCGGCCCATTTTCCACTCATGAGGAATAAGTTTTTCGTCCTTGACGACGACTAAATCGTTGACGCTAACATTATCTGTCTGGTATTTCCACTTATATCGACGATGAAGTTCGTTCAAGTACTCAGATTTCCATCTATTGCAGAAATGCTGAGAAATAATCTTCAATCGCTTCCACCGGTTAGCGAGGGAAATATTTTCGTCCGTCAAGTCGGGTTCAGCTGGCGCCATCATGGGAGTCAGAGGGGATAGATCGTTAGGGTCGTTGCTAGCCGGACTCAAGGGTCTCGAGTTTAAGCAGGACTCTATACGAGCTAAGATCGTTGAAAGTTCCTCAAATGTGAAATTCATATGTGGAATAAATTTTCGCAAATGTGTCTTAAAAGATTTCACGCCCGCCTCCCAAAGCCCGCCCATATGCGGAGCTCCAGGAGGTATGAAGCTCCACTCAAGATTTTGGGCAATGTGCTGGTGCTGGGCGTCTCTTTGAATATTCTTCATAAAAGAAATTCGATCTTTACGTATCATTTCAGCAGCTCCTACGAAGTTTGTGCCATTATCAGAATATATTCGGGATGGACAATCACGGCGTCCAATAAAACGCGAGAGGGCGGCTAAGAATGACTGGGTCGACAAGTCGCTAGTAACTTCTAGATGGACAGCCTTCGTAGCGAAACATACAAAGACACACACGTATCCCTTGGTGATGAAACATGCACGCCCTGTGTAATGTTTGATCGGAAATGGTCCCGCAAAATCAACTCTCGTATTGTAAAAGGGTCTTGACAACATTGTTCTCTCAGGTGGCAATGACGACATAATCTGAGTCTGCGTCTTCTGCTTGTAGAGTAAACAAATTTTACAATGATGGATGACTTTCTTTACAAGGGGTTTGAATCTAAATATCCAAAATTCGGATCTTAATAGTCGAACCATTAGCTGGTTTCCACCGTGAATTGAGACTTTGTGACAGAACTCCGCCAACAACCATGTCAACTTTGTATCATAAGGCAAAATAACTGGGTGGCGTTCATCATATGTTAGGGCAGGTGACTGAACAGGCCGGCCATTTGCTCTGATAACACCTTTTGAGTCGAGAAAAGGGTTCAGAGTCAAAAGATTGCTGCTTGGCGAAATACGCACTTTTTGCGTCAGAGCCTGATGGTCAGCGGCAAAATAGTGTTTCTGAGTCAACATTATCAGCCGGAATTTCATGTCTCGGACTTCTTCTGCTGTTATTTCCTCAGAGGAAATTCGTAGATGAGACCGATTTCTACCTGTGTTTCTCCAGAATCTAAGCGCATAAGATAAAACCCTATAAGCGCGAGATAAAGACGAAATTCTATTCAAGGGGTCCTCGACTGTAGTTGTTGTGAATACTCGGAGCGGTTTGGATTCAAGGTCCGTGTCTGCGATTGTCTTGTTTAATGGCCATTGATTCGTTGATAACCTTAGCCACGGAGGCCCATGCTACCACAATTCATGGGATTGTAGCTCATTAGAAGTGCAACCTCGGCTTGCGACGTCTGCCGGATTATCTTTGGAGTCCACATGTTGCCAGTTAGCCTCACCCACGCAGTCAAGTATTTCCGAGATTCTATTGCCAACAAATGTACTCCAGGCACAGGGTGGTTTCTTCAGCCAAGCCAAAACTATGGTTGAATCAGTCCAGAATTGTGTAGAAAACTGTTTGAGCTGAAGATTCGGAATTATGGCGGCTGACAGGTTAGCCAAAAGAACAGCTCCACAAAGCTCGAGTCGGGGTAGAGAGATCTTCTTTATAGGAGCACCACGGGTTTTCGCTGCTTAGCGAAAGGTATGGATTTGAGAAGGGCCATTTTCAACCCTTGCGTAAATCGCTGCGGCATACGCGCTCTCCGAGGCGTCACAGAACCCGTGAATCTCGATTCGACTTTTTGGTTCAAAACATATCCATCGAGGAATCGCAATAGTGTCGATTCCCGGGCAGTTGTCAACAAATTTCTGCCAATTCATTTGTGTCACTGTCTTTAAAATATCATCCCATTGGATCTTGTCTAACCAGACTTGCTGCATGATGAGCTTTCCAATTACAATGACCGGAGCCAACCATCCACAGGGGTCGAAGAATTTTGCAATAGTTGAAAGCACTTCTCGTTTTGTACTAGCACATGTTTTTTCGATCTGAGGCGCAGTAAAAGTAAATGAGTCGGTAGAGACATTCCATCGTATACCCAAGGTTTTAGTTGAAGAATCCTCTGATAAATTTAACCAATCTACTGGTAGAAGGGCATTTGATGGTAGTCCCTGTAGCATACGAGGGTCGTTCGAGGTCCATTTTCGGAGCTCAAATCCTGAGTCTAAGGCCTCTACTAATTGTCTTCGAGATATGACCGCCTCTTCTAGAGTGTGTCCACCAGCTAATACGTCATCGACATATAAATAGTGTCGAATGACCTCAGCTGCGTGAGGCAGAGTCTTTCACGTCTTCCGCAAGTTGAAGAAGTGTCCTTAAGGCGAGAAATGGCGCACAGTTTACGCCAAATGTTACGGTTAATAGCTCAAAATCTTCTACTGGATCATTTGGAGATTTCCGAAAAAGAATCCGTTGAAATTTTGTCTGAGATGGTTCAAGGAAGATTTGTCGGTACATTTTTGTAACGTCCGCGTTAAAGACATACTTGAAAAACCTCCACTTCAAAACTAAATCTTGTTGGAGAATTGGTCCAGGGTGCAATATGTCGTTAAGACTTTTCTTATTTGACGAGGGACTAGAAGCGTTAAAAACAACTCGGAGCTTGGTTCTTACTCTGTCTGGCTTAACAACGGCATGATGTGGTAAGTAGTAATGGGGTGTCTTCTCAATTTCCGAGTGGGAGATTTTCCGCATGTGGCCTAGATCAAGATACTCCAAAATGGCGTTGTCATATTGCTCCTTTAATTCCGGGGTTTTCTGAAGTCTTTTTTCCATCCGGTAAAACTGGGCTAATGCAATATTCCTGGATGCGCCTAGTTCCTCACAAGTATTAAATGGCAGTGTCACGATGAATCTTCCCACGCTATTTAGTCGGGTAGTATTTTTATAATTTTCTTCGCAGAACTTGTCATCTTCTGATCTCAAAATCTTTTTTGGGGTCTCCTCCACCTCCCAAAAACGTGTAAGTATTTTTTCAAGAGCAATTGTGCTACATAGAGAAATCTGATTCTCCTGTTGTCTTTCCTGATAAAGTGGTCCTCCGATGACCCAGCCGAAAACCGTTTTTTGTGCGAGGAGAGATCCGATTGTTTCCATGGGAACACCCATTGTGTAGATCAGAGGTCCTACATCCATACCAATAAGGATATCAATGGGTCGGCTTGTGTAAAATCTGGGATCTGCCAGCTCGAGTTCGGCAGCATTCCTAATTTGGCTGGGGTCCAGATTCCGAGGTGGGAGATTCGAAGGAAGGGCCCTCAAGACCGGCGCCCAAACTTCCAGCTCGAAAAGAGGATCCACTCTTGAGCATAATTTGAAAAGGCAAGCCTTAGTCGAGGTTTCCGCCACAGTTTGACTGAGCCCTGTTACATGTACTAAGTTTCGTTTTGTGGGGAGCCTCAATCGATTCTTGATCTTTTCGGAGATGAAAGTAGATTGTGATCCAGGATCAATGATAGCGCGAGCGTCGTATCTCTGCCCTCATGCCTCAATTTGCACAATGGCTGTGAATAACAAGGTTTCTCGTGAACATTGTTGACTAGGTGGCCTATCTTGGAGAGTCAAAGTGGTGATTGGCGAAGATTCTAGGTTCGATGTGGACTGTAGAAAAGTAGTTAGAGCCGCAGCACTTGTACTAGGTTGTGCTTCGTCTCTAGTTGCAGATTGGGTATCTTTACCCTTGTGGAGCAAAGTGTTGTGTCTTTGGCTACACTCCCTACAACTATATCGGCTTTTGCAGTCTTTGACTCCATGATATACAGAGAGACAGTTGTAACATAAGTGAGATACTTTCACAACATGGATGCGATCATTGATACTTTTCTCCAGAAATTTAGGACAAACTCGCAAGAAATGATTGTCCCTACAAAGAGGACAACTTTGTCCATTAATATTACGTGAGCCTTTTTACCACCATTTCCGGTTTTGAAACCGTGGATCTTCGGCCCCGTATTCTGATGGACGTTGGTCTGAAACGAATTGGTGCGTTTCTTATTAAAATCAGATCTAAGCTGATTATTTATCTTTTGAATGAACGGCTTAATATTCCCCACAGATTCGAGAGTCTTAAATTTGTGGGTCAAAAAAGATCAAACTCCTTCCAGGTCGGTAGTACCGAACAATCGGGTAATGTAATCTCAAATTCCTCCAGAAAAGTTCGTGGTAGTTTAGCCGAACAGAGGTAGGTCAAAATTGGATCCCATCCATCGGTATCGATCTTCAAAGAGTTCAGAGTCTGGATACAACTATTTAAGGTGCGTTGAAGCTTCTGAATAGAGGACCCTGAGTCAACAGAAGCATTTGGTAAGGTGAAGAGAATTTTCAGCTGCTCGTTAACCTGCATTCTCTTATTTTCGTAGCGATCGACAAAGATTTTCCATGCAATTTCAAATCCGTCATGGGTCAAAGGAACATGGCCTATTTTCTCACGGGCTTCTCCCGCTGTCTTCTGCGTAAGATGAAAAAATTTCTCGACTTTGCTCAGGCGAGTATTTTCTCCATACAAAATTGAAAAAGGTCTCGAAACGTCGGCCATTTGCTGTACCCTCCTGAGAATACATCCGTGTCGCATGGTGGTAACCTAGAGATTGGTGTACGTTCGGTTTCTCCAGCAGATTTCATGGTTCTTGACGCCAACTCCAGTTGTTCCAGGGCCTTGCGATCAGATATTGCTTGAATATCCCCATTTATTGAACTTAAACAACGCTTATAAACCGATAGGTCCTCCTGATAACGTGTCCGAAGCTTACCCTTATCGATAGGCTTTTCCTCCCCCTCTAATATCCTATCTCGGCACCCCTGATAGGATTTCTTAATCTGATCCCAAAGTGAATCGACCTCCACCCTAAGAACCTCCAAACCATGGATAGTATCCTCTGAACTCGTCACCGAGTGGATGCTCTCAAAGTCCTTTAAATCGTTGACACAATTCACAAATTTCTCAGTTAGCTCCCTGTCCATCTTTAAACTGGTAAATTTTTAAGCCAATTATGAGAGAAGGGTCAAAAGAAGATGCTCAAGAATGAATCAAATGGTCAGCAACAAAATTTTGCAAAGAAAATTGACGACAACAATATTTTTTAATTAACAGCACAGTCCATATTAAGGGTCAGCAGCATATTTTTCAGTAGATTTTTGTAAACGAATATTCTAGGCAAAGCGATTTTCCTGTTTTGGTCACGAAAATATCCAAAACGACCAAAAAAAAATCGATAAAAAAATTAATGGCCCAAAAAAAACCCTTTATTTTTCTTGTGACACGATAAATGACGGATAGTCATGTCTGCATTAATTCTCAAAATGCGGAGAATTATTTCACAAGAATACCGCGAAAACTGGAAGTGTCTGCAGCGTTCGATTAATTTCAAAATGGCGGAGAATTATTTCACAAGAATACCGCGAAAACTGGAAGTGTCTGCAGCCTTCGATTAATTTCAAAATGGCGGAGAATTATTTCACAAAAATACCGCGAAAATTGGAAGAGTCTGCAGCGTAAAAATTGTGGGAAACGATGACGGAAGCTCGATGAAGTGATCAAAAAACGGCAAAATGGTGTCAAAAAATTGAGTGTCAAATAATTGCTGGTAATATCTCTATTCTAATTAGTATCACACGTAACGACAAGAAAGAAGCATTACAGGGTCAGGCAGTAATATGCATGCGAAATGTTGCTTGCGATTTATCAAAAGCACGTCGCACCCTTTATCTCCTTGCTTGTTTTTTCGTGATTTGGTTTGGTTGTACATACTGCTTGATCCCGTCACTGGTATATGTGTGTGTGAGTACCTGTGTTGGCGTCGGCAGGAGAGAGAAAGAGGGAGAGAATGCCCTTATGTACTGGCGCTGCTTTGAATTTTTTTCTGACGATTCTGCTGCTGATGTTGATGATGGCGTCCTTCTTTCTAGACCGTTATAACGGTTCCAATTTCGCAAAGCGATAAGAAAATTGGTTTAAATGTTCAATTTAGTTAAATTTTGTGTTGTTGTGTTTCTTGTAAAAACTTGGTGTCGTAACTGTTTTTTATTTAAATGAAATTTGTTGTGCAAAATTTTAGACGTATAATTTTTGTTTTGTGTAGTTACTCTGTTTTACACTTTAGCTAGATATTTCTGTATTAAGCTCTTTTATTTTGTGCAATATAGGCTAAGTAGCAAACTTTTGTTAATATATTTTTCCCTTTTTTTGGTTTAAATTTGCGTTTTTATGTGTGTCGTTACACCTTTTTTTCATTGGGTTAGGTTTATGTAATTAAATTTTATTTTATTTATTTTAGGATAAGTAGTAAAGTGTACTTTATTTGTATCGTGATATTATAGATTTGTATTTTTTGTTTTGTGTAGTTACATCTTTTTGCAATTTAGCTAGGGTAAGTATTTATTTTTTTTTAATATGTGCAATATAGGTTAAGTAGCAAAATTTTAAATTTTGTTTAATTTTGGAATTTTCGCTCTGAGTTGTTTTTGTTTTTTAAAAGCGATACCACTTAACCATTTCTCAGAACCTTTAATCAGAACACTTCACTTAATTTCGATTTTATTTAAATATTTTTTTTTTGAATGTTCACTTAATTCGTTTTACACTTTCACTGGTTTTTTTCTCTTAGATGTTCATATGTATAAACGCACAAAATAAGGGTGGGTTATGGCTTTTTAATAATTTAAAAAAACTTGACACTAATTCGGTTCGAAAAGGACCAAATGTTTGTTTGTAACCGTTTTTAGTGAAAGTTATACTTGGGTTGTTTTCAATGTTTAAATTCAAAAAAAACAATTTTATTCTTTGTTTGTGTTTTGATAATGTTAAGTTTTAAAAGTTATGTTAGTAATTATTTGTTTGTAAATTCAATGTTGTTTTTATGTTTGCACAATTTGTAATTTTTATGTTTTTTGTGCTTTTAATGTTAAATGTTGTTAGCACAAAATTTTGACTAAACTATCACTGTCACGGGGTAACGAACTCATTCTTTAAATATCAAAACGGGAATGATCTATGTGTTGTCGCCGACGACTTGATGCAAGCTTGGCGTTTGTTTTTTTGCAGTCAGTAGTCGGCAGAGCAACAACAAAACAATGACGAAAGAAGAAAAGAAAATTTGGCAAAAGTTATGTATGTATATACTAACCGCTATATACATCGCTGCTTAATTCAAATAGCAATATACCAATGTTAGCAAATATAGCAAAAATCTAAACAAGATGAAAGCAATGACTTAGCGATCATTCAAGATTATTTTGTGGTAAAACTGGGTAAGGGGGGTGGCACCGAACTTAAAAAGTTAATCTCTCACGAACTATAATAGATTTGATGATGATATTTTCAACATATGCTGCTGGCATACATCGAAACACATCCTGAGGAAACAATGAGCGGTGTCACGGTCCCTTTAGGAAATAACGAGTGGCTCACAATGCTCCTCATAATATGCATTAATGTTAAGTTTTTTTTAAAGAAAGAATTACTCCACATATTTCTTAGATTCTATTTGTTTTTATTTGTCATAGAGGGAAGGTAAATTAAGTCATTGAAGTTTAAGGAAACATATCACCGTCTGGGAGATGCAACTTTCGTCATTGGTATGGGCGGCTTATCATCGATAGACTCCGCGTTTTACAATTGATAGACACAAAAAACAAAAGTAAGTTCCTTGTGCCAAGGACGGTTGATTAAGATATTGTTCCCGCACGTATGTTCAACCGATTTTACCAAAACCAATGAAATTTTCTCGCAAATTTTAATATGACATTAGTTTATAATTCTGGATTTGGTTTAAGAATTTTATTCGGTAAGTCAGTTAATATTCACAATATTTTTAAATTATGTCTATATTTGTTCACAAAAAGTTTAACTTCAATCGATGGCCGTTTGTTTTCATTCTAAAAGCAGATGGTCACAGAAATCAATCAAGGTCAAGACAAACAACACTGCTGCACATTCGTTTAGACACGAGTATGTAAGTGCATACGTGACTTTTAATCATTGCTTCTAAGCTAAAACATAGAAGAAGGATAATTGGAAGAAATGCGATGACGTATGTACCAAGTACGTAGTACTTTGATGAGTCTGTACACCGACATATGAGTGGGTCGCTTCATTTGGGAATTTTTATTTAGCAAATAAAAAGTTTGAAATTTATTTTATTGTCTTTGATAACCTAGGTAAAATAACTAAATAGATGCAAAATTTTTATAAATTCTACAATAAGTTCTGATTATATGGAAATAAAGAGAATTGATATTTGAAAAGGTTGAGATGACATTTATTATAATAATAATAATTCGTTATAAGATTACCAGATGTTGGTGATTGGATCAATATTCCTTGTAAAGATATCGGTCCTGTAAAGATATGGATCCGGTACCAGCTTCAAACCCCCTGGCCCTGGCAACTAAACTATTTAAAGATTCAGAGCTTATGACCAAGCTTTTACAAAGCTGAATTTGCATATAGACAGTTTTTCAGGACATTGGGTACGTCATCAGTAGGATTTGATTTAACTATTAGAAGCCTTATATGGTGTATTTGAAAAAAGATTTGACGAGTTGGAAACAAAACGATCTCAATTTTGTGAATGAGAAAATCTAAAAGTATTAGGCTATAAAAATATTAATAATATTTTATATATACTCGTAGAACGTTTGAGGATGCCCGGTTACGTCTGTCGTTTTGAGTTGTAACTTGTGAATTTTTTTCTCCACTCTCTTCGTTAGCAAATAATGCACTGCAGCAGTGTATACGAGCATTACAATCGTATATTTATACAATGTTTACACTTATGCTCTATTCCTATATGATATTCACAATGGTGATGTAATAGATTAAATCTATTTGCGCGTTCACGCTTATTCGTAATATCTATATATTATCTTACATACTACAATTCGGCCGTCCTAACAAGAACCTCCCGATTCTTTCCTAAATAACGATTGTCACTTTTAATATCTACCTATCGGTTTGGATTTCTCTATCCTTCGAACCAATGCCTAATATTAAGCGCCGCCCAGCCGTCTCTATAAGGTATTCGACTTTGTTGGAAACCAACTACATCTTCTACGATGTACCTATCATTTTCTAAGACTTCTGTTACCTTGTACGGTTCTTTATATTTCGGTATCAATTTCCTTGCTATACCTGTGCGATTATTATTTTTTTTTTATCACTACGTAGTCGCATAGTGAGTATCGGACTAGTTTTTTTTTCTCTTAGTGTTAACAAATCTTTCGTTATAGGCCTGAGCCTGTTTTTTTAATTCTCCTGTGCGTCTTCCCTAATGTCTTCGATGTCCCTATCATCCTCGTTCACAATTGTTTCTCTAATAATATCTGTTATATGCCCTTTTTGATTAACACCGAATAACATCACGCTTGGATGCTCATCTATCATTCTATGTATCGTGTTATTCAACGCGAACTTAACTTTTTCCATAATCTTATCCCACGATGTATTGTTACCCGAATCCGCATTATCCATCATGGGCCCCAAACTTCTATTTACTCTTTCTACTTGGCCGTTAGCCTGTGTCGATCCGGTAGCTATTTAAAAGTTCTGAACGTCATTTTCTTCTAAAAATCGTGAAAATTCATCTGAAATATTCCGTTAATGTCTTAGTTCCTTCTGTAGTGGCGGTAGTTTTTGTCGGAAAAAGTCTTACGATCTTTGAACACGCATCTATGACTATTTACAAATATATTTTTTACGCCAATTCTCATCTCATCATTTTTATGCTAAACCTTCTGTAATTATTCTTCTAGTCTAATTATATAGGTGTCTCTATTTTGGCATATGACTAAGTTTTTCTCGAAAGTATTGTTTTCTATTATCATTATTTCTCGACGTTTCCTATGCGATGTTCCACAACATAATTAAAGTTTTGCATTTCTATTGCCCATCTAGTGATCCTCTAATTTAACTCCTTTTTAGTTAACGTCATAGTATGTGAGTTGAAGTCTTTTTTGATTGGCCTGACTTGTAAATAAACTCGAACTATTCTCAAAGCGTAAATTATAGCTAATGTTTCTAACTCGTAGCTATGAAACTTCGAATCCGTTCCGGTAGATATCTTCGACTAACAAAAGCTGGGATGTCATTTCCCATCCTCCTTTTACTGGTACCTGGTACTTTTTGTGTTGTTGTAGTATATGCGGGTGAGTTAAATGTTTTTCGGCATCTACTCCTCATTTTGTGTATTATATCTCCTCATTTTGTGTATATAAAATATATTCTTTTTGAGGGGATTAATTCTGGGAGCCTGGTTCTTTGTGCGGTTTTCCAGTTAAAGCAAGTCGAGTTAAGTGTTTTTTCGACACTTGCCTCTCTTTAACTTTGGGTTAAATTCATTGAACCGTGGCTCAAAAGAGTTTTAATTGTTTTTTCAGCACTTGCCTCTCTATCACTTTGGCTTAAATTCATTAAAGCGAGACTCTGAAGAATTTTAATTCTTTTTGATTAACCCCGAATAACATCACGCTTGGATGCTCATCTATCATTCTATGTATCGTGTTATTCAACGCGAACTTAACTTCTTTTTTCGGAACGTACTCCTCTCTGTTACTTTGGGTTAAATTCATTGAAGCGTGGCTCAGAGATGTTTAAGTGTTTTTTCGGCACTTGCCTCTTCCTAACATTCGTGGCTCAGAAGCGTGATTTGAAGAATTTTAATTGCTTTTTTCGGAACATACTCCTCTCTGTTACGTCGGGTTAAATTCATTGAGGCGTGGCTCAGAGAGTTTTAATTGCTTCTTCGGCACATGCCTCTTCCTAACATTCGTGGCTAAGAAAAGTTTTACAATTTTTTCGGCACTTACCTCTCTATTACATTGTGTTGATTTCTGGAAGCCTGGTTCTTTGTGTAGCTCAGGAGGGTTTGAATTGTTTTTTTTTTGGATATTTTCGCTGTCTTGTTTTTTTCTTTCCTCCTTTTTTTATAAACCTTTCTCATAGGAGCGTGGCTATTTGACCAGTTCATTGAACCCATCTTTACTCATGCGCATACATAATGTTATTCTTTTCGTACAGTATTTCCTGAAAAAGTGATTTTGTGTACATACTACTACATAGTTTGTGTGTGCGTTTTGTAAGGGGTGATTTTGGTTTTGTTGTTGGCAAATTGAATTTGATTTCTGCCGTAAGAATGTATGAGAGTGGCTTCAATTTGTTTTATACTGATAGGATCGTGTTAATGCTTCATCTTGAGTTCAAAGTGAAATGATGGTATACCGTCTTAGAAGATTCATAAAGAACCAACGCAGTCTGTCTGGCACCAGGCTAATTTTACTTGTCATTTGATGTACTACCAGGATGAAGTTTGGTTAGGTGATAATGTTACCTTTATTTTGATGACTACTATAAAGTTGTGTTATGAATTTTAAATTTTAGATTCATTTTTAGCAAGTGAAAAGGTCGTATCGTCTTTTTCAGGTGTTCTCAATTCTTGATTTTAATTCATATAAGAGTCAACGCTGTCTGTTCGGGTTTCTTGTACTTGTCATTTGGTCGATGGAATCCCTCACCATCAGGTGTTCTCCATTTTTTAATTGAGCCATAGCAGAATCAACAGACAGTCTGCCTTTATACACCTTGTGTATAAATTCTGTTAATTTTGTAAACATTTACGAAAATTTGGAACACTTTCTTTACAACGCTCAAAAAACCTTAAATTACCGCGAAGTAACTTTCTATAAATAAGTAAATAATACTTTCAAAAACTAAAAGCGATTCCAAACACAAAAGAGTAAATAAACGAATTTAAACAAAATATATAACAAAAAACATTTTGAAAATGGAATCTGCTGCATTCGTTTGTTATATTTGCAATATGCAGTTCAACAATAACAAAAAATATCAAAGTCACTTAAAAAAGCATAAAATCTGTGATAAGTGTTGTTGAGAATGCAATCGGCCGGGAAGCGGATTCCAAGGGATTTTTAATAAAATACAAAGCTTAATAAAAGATTAAATTTATTTCGCAAACGTATTTATATTAAAATTCCAAGATGTAAAGCAAATACAGGAATTAGGGAAATTATAAAAAAATATTGTTATTTCAAAATACATACTTTTTGGTTTGAAAACCACTAAAGTTATTAAATAATTTACGAATGTTTTTCCAAGTGACCGCACTTAATAAAACCAAGTCTAGTAATAATTTTCGTGAAAAAATGGCTATATTTGTGGACGCTTCTTGACAAGTATAAGGTTTCGTTAACAAATAGTTACGAATAGACATCCACAAGAATGGTTTTTAGTACTTTAATATTTAATTAATAATATTATTAATAATGCAATAAGAGTTGCCAGATAAAATATAAAATCATAGCGATTTTGGGCGTTTTAGGCCTCTCCATTATCAAACGTTGAGTTAGTATTTTTGGCCTTCGGACCTGTCCGTCACTTGCCAATCTCGATTAAAATACTCTACCTTGCAACCAGACATTTCTAGGGAGAGAAGGGTCAAGAATGACTAAATCCTCCCTGATTTAAAGGTTTTCTCCCATGTCGGGTGAAGTAGGAAGATTGAAAATCCATTGTTGTAGCAGTGGTGAATGTTTTCACCATCTCATTTCGGTTTTCCTCAGCTATGACCTCTCGTAACTCTCTTTCCGCTCCGACCAAATTTATCCCATTATCACTATAGAATTCAAGTGGAATTCCCCTGCGCGTTATAAAGCTGCGATTGGCCAAAATACAAGAATTTGTCGTCAGAGAACGTGCAACTTCAATATGTACTGCCCGTATGGTCAAACATGTAAATAGACACCTATATCGTTGTTTCCGTATGACGATTTACTGTCACTAAAATGGGACCAAAAAAGACTAATCCAGAATAGGTGAATGGAGCAGAGTATGATGCGAGACGAGCACGGGGCAACTTTGCCATTTGTAGATTCTGAGGAACTGCCTTATTAATTTTACATAGCTGGTAACAACGAATTATTCCTTCATAAGTAGCGCGCAATCTTGATTTATGTGGCTCATGATAGTGTAAAAGAAATAATTCTGTGCTATAACTTCAGTTGAGACGTCTGCCATGTCAATCCTGCCATCTACACGCAAAATGCAGTTGTCTAAGTAGGGTGATTTAGAATATACATATATCGCTTGTTTTTGGTATGGGGATATTTGATTTAAGTGATGAGATTTCAGTGCAATAATTTTTTAGCTGATCTTGTCTATATAATAAATGCTCAGCTTCCTTTAACTCCTCATGAGTTAGCTCTGCAGTTAGCTTTTCAGTTTTGCTACATATATTAATAAATCCTTGAACGTAGCCTGTCGCTCTTAGAAGACGAGACCATTTTGAAAATCGTTAGATATTGAATACTGATTCATAGTTCGTAGTATTGTATACATGTTGTAAATGCTCTGTCTCAGTGTTCTTAAAATTAGTTTCTGTACGTGGCCAGTGATCTTCAGTTTGGAAGATAAATTCTGGTGCATTGAACCATCGGGAAGAACCAGATATTTTTGGAGTTCGGATATTTTTGGAATTCAGCTACATTTTGTTTACTAGGTACCAAATTCCACCCTTTTACTGTTGTTATTTCCAAAATCTCGGTTATTCTAAAAGCCACAAACTGCTGATATTTCCGGCGATCGGAGTTAATCCAACTGAGAACAGTCTTTGAATCAGATCAAAAATATTTCCTCGAAATTTTGATCTCATGATTTTCCACAACAAATTTTGCAATTCGTGCTCCTACCAGGGCAGCCATTTGCTTAAGTCTGGGGACGGATGTAATTTTCATCGGCGCTACTTAAGTCTTAGCCCCCACTATAGAGCAAATAACAATGCCACCTTTCTGCAACCTAAGGTAAGACACTGTCGCATATCCGTCTTTGCTAGCATCAACAAATGTATGCAGTTGTATCTCAACGCCTTCATAATTATTGAATGATTTCAAATAACATCTTGGTATTTTAATTTTATGAATATATTGTACTGTTTTGACCCAATGGCTCAATTCAGGAGGAATTGGTTTATACCAATCTATTTTGGATCGCCATACCTCTTGCATCAGTACTTTGACGTACGTTATAATATGTCCAATCAGTCTTAAATTGACGTAACAAGTCTTAGCATTTCACGCTTGGTCGGTGCTTTTATTAAGGAAAATAGATCGCTCTCTTGAAACCACGACGCAACTGATGTTCCCAGAAAACACCTAAAACTTTTTTGACTTGTGTTTCATCTTTGAAGTTTATGCATTTAACACCATTCAAAACCGATGCTGGAAATGCTTGCTTCACTAACATGCTGTTAGATATCCAGTTTCTAATATTAAAACTACCTTGACGGTGTACACATGAGACATCAGAAATTAATTGGATAGCATGTTACAGTTTCTCCAAAGAATCTAGCAGATCATCAACGTAATGATTTTGTTTGATAGATTTTGCAGCCAATAGAAACTTGATTTTAAATATATCTGCATTTAAACTTTTAATGTATTGAGATATACTTGGGGCACACGTAGTTCCAACTATCATCACATCCATAAGATAAACCTAAGGATCTTTACTTTGATCACATTCCCGATAAAGAAATCGTTGAATGTCACGATCTTCTGGCCGTATGTGTACCTGTTGAAACATCTCTTAAATGTCCCCGCAAATGGCCACAGAGTTTTGGCAAAATTTTAGAAGAATAGATGGAAGGGAGGCCATCAGGTCTGGCCCTTTTAATAGAAACGAGTTTAAAGATAATCCACGACGCGAGACTTTCCGGGTTTATTCTTATTAAAGACGGCAAAAATTGGAAGATACCTAATTTGTTCGTCAGCACGTTTTATTTCTGCCCTTCTCAGCTTGCGTAAATAGCCTTTAGCCATATAATTTGATATTGTATTTTTAAAAACGTTGTAGAGGTCGTGATTTTGACCTAATTTCCTCGTAGTGTGCATTCTCTTTATGTCTTGTATATTTATTTAGCAAATTTATTGCACGCATATAATTTTCTGCGATAAGGGGATCTTTTGCACAAATGCCAACACTTTCAAGCGAATAAAAATTCTTAACTAATACATCTAATGTTTCATCCGCAGAACAAACGCAAATAAGAAATATTGAGCCATAAATAAGCCAACCTAGCTTTGTATGCACAGCAACAGGTTCATGGGGAGCCCCTTCCCGAGACTTATTTGAGATTCCTAAATCGAAATGGTTTAATCCGAATAACAGTTTTGGTACTGCATCCACATAACTTTCAATGGAAAATCTTCGCACGTTGGGACAACTGCATGTAGTCCAATGACTGTGTTGGCAAATTTAACGATTCCACGGTACACACATTTAAGTTTACAAGCCTTTTATTTTCTCCTGAAATTTCAATTATCAATTTCTTAGAATTTATATCATTTCTGCCCATACCTACTGTCCATCGTAAATATAATGGATTAGAAACACCTTTCATCTTTAATTCACATGCGATCGATTCGTCCATCAGGCTGATTGACGATCCTTTGCCGTACACTTTAATTGGAATTATTTGAAATAAAATATTTTGCTTCTCTTAATGTGTGAATTATGTACTGATTCTTCTTGTTCGCTAACCAAATGTGTATTTTTTGCATCTTTTTATTTGTGTTTGACGTTTCTGTATTTTCGGTGTTCGTTAAAGATGAACAGCGGTGTAATGAAGGATTGTGATAATATTCACAGCCCGCACAAATTCTTTCTATTTTACAGAGTTTCTTCATTCTCACCACCTTCCATTTCTCACCGCGATCTACCGATTGATATGATGGGCGACTGCTTACAGCTTTGCAGTTATTGTTGCACACACAGCATATACGCTCATCACTGTGGGAGTGGATATATGCTCTCTTGTTTGTTGTTGGTTTATTGTTAGTGGTGTATTGTTTGCTGCTGCTATTATTATTATATTTTTTAGTCGTGGGCTGTGATGATATTGTACTGGCTATTAATCCTATGTTTAAAAGCAAATTGTCAAAAGCAGACAAATTTGGTTTTTTGTTTTGATTAATCAGCTGCATTTTAAGCGTTGCCCACTGCATTTGGTAAGAAGGTGGGAGTTTTTGTACTAACTGATGGAGTAGGCACGAAATGTTTAATTCGTCTGGCAAATTGGCGGCATTAAATGTCGGAATTAAACTGCGGACATTTATGGCAAAAGAGTTAAGTGTTTGTAGATTATTTTCATCAACCTTTGGGGATGAATTAATTCTATTTTTATTGAATATAATATCTTTTCAGGTTGGCCATAAGGTAAGCGGAGCACGTCTAAGAAGTTTAAGGGATGTATGAGCATATGCTAAACGTAATGGAGCGCATCGCCTTTTAAAGACTTCTGGAGACCGACTAGATTTTCGGCATCCGAGAAACAACAGGTAGCGGTGGACCATTCGAAGGTAGATATGAAAAGTGGCCAGTCTTCGGGATTTCCAGAGAATGTCGGCAACTCTCTTGGAACTGACTGACTGGCACTCATGCTACTTTGCTGCAATTGTGAGTTATTTAAATATTGTGTTCCTGTTGTAAAATTGTTTGTGTGTGTGCATGGTAGACGAAATTGGTTCATTATTAATAAATTCTCGTTCTATTGGCGAGTTATCCATAAACGTTGTACTTGGATTAAAAGGTGGGGGTGAAATTGAGGTGTTATAACACGGTAAGTTTGAAAAGGTTACAACAGCAGGTGAGTGTGTGGCCGTCTGTGTGCATGATTGATAAGCTCGTCGCTGATTACCACTGGTGGTGATGGCCGATGTACAAATTGGAGCGACGGTTGTGATAGATGAACATGGGCCATTTGGGGACCGCTGGGAAATGGTTCAAATCCGAATTTTGAGGGATTTGATTTGAAATGCTGCTTGTAATATAATTTTGTTCTGCCAGTATAGTGGGAATTTCCAAAAAGGAAGTTTGGTTTGGCATATTGGTTTCTAGACGAGATATATTGGTTGTTCTTTTATGGTTTCTGAACAAATTTCTACGGTTTGTTTTTGGAAGGGCATTTCGTTTACCCAGTTTCGAGTAGATTGGGATCTATTAGACGAGGCGTTACTCATGTCATCAGCTTCTTGTAGAAGTTGATATTTTTTATTTAAGTATTCGCGTTGCAATTTTGTTTGCTCTTTATTTAGCGCTCGTTCTTCTTCAAGTCGTTGAAGCTGTAATCGAACATTACGCAATTGAGACTGTTGAGATCGAGCTGCTGATGTTATTAGCAGGTGAGGCGGTTAAGTTGTCTGCAATGTTAAGGCAACTTATGTGAAACTGTTTGTTGCATTTGCTACAAGTAGCCATTTTGTCGTCGGATGGATTGTAACATGTTCTTGACCCTTCGAAATGTCTTTATCCATTTGTACTTACTGTGAGATTGGCAATAATGATTGCGCTGTAGGTGACTTCGGTGGAAATTTTTGTAAACTACAACAATAATTATAAAATGTTGAGAACGCAATCGACCGGGAAAGCGGTTTCCAAGGGATTTTGAATAAAATACAAAGCTTAATAAAACACTTAATTTATTTCGCAAACGTATTTACATTAAAAGTACAAGATGGGAAACAAATGCAGGAATTACTTAGAGTAAATATATAGAGGGCCAGCACACAACGAGTGTAATTTACATTATCGTGTCCCAAATTTTATTCCACTTTATTTTCATAATTGTTCTACTTACGATTCTCATTTGTTTATAAGAAAATTATAAGAAACTATTCCAGGCCACACAAAAATTGTTCCCTTAAATAAGGAAGTTTATATTTTACTTTCGAACACAGTTGAAATGGAAGATGGCAAGAGTGAGTTGTATTTTCGTGGGCAATTGTGTGAATAAAACTTGAAAAGTAAGGTTTACAACAGTAGTTCTCATTCGTTTGTGGAGAGCTTGGCCTTATAGAGTTCGGTTTTACTTTCAACAATTGCAGCAAGGCTTTCTGAAGAGGGTTGTCACGGACCCGAAATCATGGTTAAAGTAGTGTGCAGCCACGAAAATCAATGTCACTTTGCCATTTTGTTAAAAACTTGTCTTCTATTTAAATATAGAAGCAAGAGGTCTTGAGCAGGTTTAATCGCTGTTCAATGTGTAAAAGCAACAGACCGAAATAAAACAAACGAGCTAAACATACGTACATGCACGGCACGGCACACAAATTGACATAGTCAACTAAACTCTTTTTACAACACACACACACGTTGTTGTAAAAGAAATCTATTGATGGCTCTCGATGTGGAGTCTCTTTAGAGCTGGCAAGAGTGAGTTGTATTTTCGTGGGCAATTGTGTGAAGAAAACTTGAAAAGTAAGGTTTACAACAATAGTTCTTATTCGTTTGTGGAGAGCCTGGCCTTATAGAGTTCGGTTTTACTTTCAACAATTGCAGCAAGGCTTTCTGAAGAGGGTTGTCACGGACCCGAAATCATGATAAAAGTAGTGTGCAGCCACGAAAATCAATGTCACTTTGCCATTTTGTTAAAAACTTGTCTTCTATTTAAATATAGAAGCAAGAGGTTTTGAGCCGGTTTAATCCCTGTTCATTGTTTCAACTTTCATCATGGATTGATCAGATAATGAGAACCGTAGCGCTTTAATAGCGCTTTTCAATTGTGAAATAAAAAAATGCCATATTTTCAAGACGCTCTGGGATTAGCCGCATGTTCGTCTACCGATGCATACAACTGTTTGAGGAGACTGGAGATGTGAAAGACCGCCGCCGGTCGGGCCGCCCATGCTCTGCTCGAACACCGCATGCCATTAAAGCAGTTAAATCAAGAATTCGCAGAAATCCGCTCCGAAAACAGAAAATCGTGGGCCATGAGAAGAATATCACGCAAAAGTCCATGAGTGAAATCATTAAAAAAGACTTGAGACTTAGGGACATTGACTGCAGCTAAAAAAAATAGGATTGAAAATGCAAACGTCTTTTGGCGAAGCACGCTGATGACTTGCATAGAAAAATTTTGTTCACCGATGAAGTTTATGTACGGTCATCTAAGAAAGCATATGAACTGAAAAGGGTCATCACCCAGCTTCAGTCATGGTTTAGTAAGGTGTCTCCTACGATGGTTCACTGACCTGCATTTCTTTGAACAAGGAGTCAAAACATCGGCCAAAGTTTACCGAGAAACCGATTTGGAAGCTGTTGTGAAGCCTCTTAACAATTCCCTGTTCCAAAACCTGTCATGGACTTTCCAGCAGGTTTCTGCGCCGGCTCATAAGGTTAAAACGTCCCAGGCCCGGCTTCGAAACAATATTCCAGCGATCATTTGCTCTGAAGAATGGCCCTCAGGCAGTCCAGATTTTAACCCATTGGATTACAAATTGTGGACGGTTTTAGAGGACAAGGTTTGTCACAAAAAGATACTTAAGACTGCTTTGGATCGAGCTGTGGCCAATTTTCCAATGGACGAGGTTCTTGCAGCTATTGACGATTGGCCAGTGCGACTTAAGGCGTGTGTAAAGGCAAAACGCGGAGACTTCGAATAAGTAGATTCTTTTTGGATACAATATACATCAATAAATATATTCAAAAATATTTGGTCCAAAAAAACATTCAGTACTTTTTATCTTACAGCATAAAACGCGTGTAACAGTATTTATGTCCCTACTAAGTACAAACTATATCCAAGTTTGTACTATACGGCAATGGGCTATCGTGGGATGCAACGCTTAAAACCACAAAAGTTCAGTTAGAGCTATTAACGGACATTAATATGCATAATTTCGTTAGGAAGGATGTGCGAGGAGTATATCACAATGTGGTAAAAGGAATTCAAAGGCAAATAATAAAGATTTACTTGATTTTGATCAAAGCAAATCTTCTCAATATTTAATGTATTTAGATGCCAACAATATTTACGGTTGGGCAATGTCGCAGTATTTACCTCTTCGTAATTTTAAATGGGTTCCTGAAAGTGAAATAATTAGTGACGTCAATCTTAAAACAACGTCAAGGAAGATATGTCAACGGGATACATATATGAGTTGGATTTAGATTGACCCTATTCCATTCATAACTCATATAACGATTTACCATTTTGAGCGGAAAACAAGATAGTTGGCCGATTTGTCTCCAAAACGGTTTTATTCCATTCAATACATGGTGCTTAATAGAGAATGATTTAATATTAAAGAAGGTCCATCATCATTCGATTAAATTCCTTGGTTAAAACAGTACATAGATATAAATAATGGCCATACAAAAAATACCAGAAACACGTTTAAATGTTTTTTTAAATTGCTTAACAATGCTGTTTACGGTAAAACCATTGACAATGTGGAGAAGCGGAAGGACGCTAAGTTAGTTACTCACTGGGAAAAAACTTGTCGTAATAAATTGGCAGCAGAAGCATTAATAGCAGTCTAACTTCCATAGCATTTCGCAGTTTTCCGATAATATTTGGGCAGTACAAATGGATAGATTAAAGGTTAAATATAATAAACAAGCCTATTTAGAATTTTGTGTTTTAGCATTATCTAAATATGATTTTCATTATGGATATATGAAACCAAAATTTGAGAACAGAATTAGATTAAATTATATGGATACTGATTCATTCATTTATGCCATGGAATCAAATATATTCTACGAGGAAATAAAGAACGATATAGAACTAAGATTTGATACTTCTGATTACCCGGAAGACAATCAGTTTGGTATTCTAAGAAGGAATAAAAGAATTAGATATGATGAAGACGAAAACTGTGGAATTGTTATGAATGAATTTGTTGGGTTAGGTCCAAAAATAACATAGAAGATTTAAAAACCTACCGATGTTGAGATGGTAAATGATGATTTTAATGTTAATTTAAATGAATTAGAATTATTAACTGAGTTTGATTCAAATCTTAATTTATCATATGTTGACGATGGATTAGATATGTATTTATAATTGTATTTATTAATAACATAATATTAATAACATTATATTCATGTCGATTATGCACGCCGATGGATTTGCTTCGGATCGGATTGACTCGAACCGCACTCGACTCACTTTGTTAGGAAAATGGTATTAGGTAATCCGTCGGATGACTACATTACCAACATGAAGCCGATGTTACATTACAGCTGCGAAATTGACATTTATAAACAAATAAAAAACAAAAGTAATAAAGAAAGTGCGCTGAAATTGTCATAAATTTTAAAAGAAATAAAATATATACAATTATAAAAATTTGCAATGAATTCGTCAATTGGATTTTTTATAAATTGTGAAGAAAAAAGTGGCAATAGAAGACAGGTACGGAACAGGGCCGAAAAAGCATCTGGAGTAGAAAAAGCATCTGGAGATTGTTTGGTCATGTTTTTTTTTTTTTTAAATAACCAACACTCAGGGGATGCCCCCTATACATGCGGTGCATTGCGTTGGCGAGTGGAAAGTAAAGGATCGGAGGGGGGAATAAGGGAATAATGTTTATTGACACTTGTCTTGAACTTCTGGATGTCGCAATTAGTGGGAAACACATTTGCCGGAAGTCGATTCCACATACGGACTGTACGAGAGAAAAACGAATTTGATCTGTAGTGTATAGTGCGGTCAACTGGCCAATCGATAACAAACGGGTGTGAATTCCTAGAAAGTCGCGTATCCCTGCCGAACATCCTCACGTCAGGAATAAGGCGACGGATGTCTGATGAACACACACCATGAAAGTAACGATAGAACAGCGTCACGCAACCCACATTCCGACGATGATCAAGGGAAACAATAGAGTTGGATACCCTACTGTCACCTATCAGCACCATCGCTCTCCTTTGAACACGGTCAAGTAGCTCCAAGGATGATTTTGGAGCACCTGCCCACATATGGGAGTTGTATTCCATCTTCCGCCTGATGTAAGTTGTATAGATATTGAAAAGATCAGAAGAAGTGAAATATTTCTTGCACCGCTTTAAAAAGCCTATGCACTTGAGTGCTTCTTTCGACACTTCGAATACATGTCTCGCCCAACGAGCGTCACATTGTATTTTCATTCCCAGAACATCAAGAGCTTCTGATTGTTCAATATCCGTACCATCGACAGAAATTGACGATATTGTTGGGTCAGCGAATCGCTTGTGAGACAACAAGCAGCACTGTGTCTTACGCGCATTAAAATCTACTCTATTCACTCGACCCCATTCGGAAATGGCCAGTAAATCCCGGCCAAGTGTCTCATCCATAATTCGCCTTTTGTCTTCAATATCTTGAAGATTCGGCCAACGGTCGAATGAATATGAATGACATAGGTTACTGTCATCCGCAAAGGAGTAGATTGGATTCACGGTCTGACCCAACAGATCATCAATGAAAATTACAAATAAAAAGGGAGAAAGGACAGAGCCCTGTGGTACTCCTGCAGTAAGCCTATGTTTGTTGGATGAGAACCCATCTACAACAACTCTTATAGTGCGATCTCTAAGAAAGCTCGATATAAAACGAGCGAAAGTATCACCGACGCCAAAAACCATCAGCTTTGACAAGAGTGCACCGTGCCAGACTCTATCAAAGGCCTTGGAGATATCCAGAGCCACAACCTTACTCTCACCAAACTGGTGGATAGACCGACTCCAGCGCTCCGTCAAGAAAGCCATCAGGTCTCCCGTAGAGCGATTTCTACGGAAGCCATACTGTCGATCACTAAGCATGCAGTTGGACTCTAGATACCTCACAAGATGGTGGTTAACCATGCTCTCCATTACCTTAGAGAGCGCGGAGCAAATCGCGATTGGCCGATAATTTGCAGGATTATTGGCTTCACCCTTTTTAGGGATGGGTTGGACGTTCGCAACCTTCCAACACGCTGGGAAGACTCCCGCACGATAAGCAAGGTTGAAGAGGTTGCGCAATGGACGGGCTAGCGTCGAGGAGCACTTACACAGGACAAGTGCCGAAATACCATCCGGGCCCGGGGACTTATTTACGTCAAGATTTGCAATGTCAGGGTGCTTCTTCATATTCTCTACCATAGTAGTGAACTGAGAGCGGTTTGTCGTACGCTGTCTATAAAAAGACAAATAATTTAACCCGTTTACATACACATTTTATTTTTTCTCATCTTACCTCTTAGCTTCCATTAGAAAATAAATTAAATCAAATTAAATAAAGAAAAACACAACCAAAAACTAACATGTCCGCACCAAATCAGCGATGATTTTCTTTCGGATATTTTTGTGTGCGAAGTGAGTCGTATTCGGAATACATAATTGCCATTTTTCCGCAACTGCATTACCATCGGCTTATATAATACCAAAATACGCAACTGCGGAAAAAATCCGATCCGATGCCATCCGTCGGCGTGCATAATCGACATGATTATAATGAATTAGTTAAGTTTATACCCCTTCGTTGTTTAAGTTTTTTTGAATCAATTATTAAATAAAAACATTTTAATTCAATTTAGAAAATATAAATCATATCCGTATTGAATTTCTGGAATCTGGTGAGTATACAAAAAAACATGACAATATGTTTTGAAACAATTTAAATAAATTTTTGGATAACTCCTGTTAAAGGACTATATTGTTTAAGCGATCGTGAAAAATCAAGAAGTATGCAGACGTAGTTATCGGTATAGGTTTGTTTGTTTAAAACTCAATAGGTCCGCTTTTTACCAACACTTTTTGGTAGCTTACATAAACCACATTAAAAGGCATGTTCTTATACTTTTCGCATGAGATAAGTGGTTGGGACTCTTTCATACAATAACTTTGTTGAAATTTATCATTTATATCGTACAGCACGTCAAACCGATTTTCATCAAACCTCAAATTTAGATCATCGTATGGGTAGGTCTCTGAGTTTAAATGTACTTTCATGTTTTTTAGATTACAGTGAATAAATGTAGATTCTTTTTTGAATGCAATGTGAATGAACAGATAGCCGATAATTTTACATTCCAATTACACTTTGTTGCGCCTGCAAAGGTTGGATTAAAATGGAAATCCTAGCTCCAAAATGCCAGAGGTATAGTTGTTCCATCCCTTTTTTATTTTCATCATTTTTAGTTTTGAGGAATCGGAGAGATGTATGTGAACGATTCTCCATGTTAAATTGGTTATAGTTAATTTTCGATTTTTAATTTTATCAGTTGAATAACAAGCATTGGCTTCATTTGAGCTTCGTAGTAGACTGAGACTGTTGAAATAGTGCTACAATTTGTAGCACTTTCTATCGAGAATGTGTGATGGCTTGTGTGCATAAACGAAATGAATAATAAAGTCAAGTACATTGACACCGTTGTGTACACAAGCCCTTTTTTCATATTGTCGCACATTCTCCCTTGTCCTTTTGTTTTGTTATTGTTGATGTCGCTTTGTGGCGAGCCTATGCGTGTGTTCTAAAACGGCTCATAGGCTCACACAAAGCGAAGATTAGTTTAATTGTAAACTTGAATTCGAATCGTGCGAAGGTCCCCCCCCCCCCCGTGACAAAGTAATGTTAAATAGTATATATATAACATATAATATTAAACTGAACATAAAACAGTGAAACATACATTAAACGATTACTGTGAAAATTAGAAGTGTTCAAACATAAACTAACATTGTGAACAATTAAATATTTTTACAAACAATTATTGTACAAAAAAACACTGTGAACACATAAACATTTTGAAACTAAACATTTAGATTAAACATTGAAATTAAAACATAAAAAACACATCTTGTACATTCATACCTACATTAAGTGAACAAAATAAAACAATACACTGAATTAAACACACAAAAAAGATAGCACACTTTTAACTAAACAAAAAATAGAAACTAAACAGAGAAACAAAAGAAAAAGAACCAGTGACAACAAAAAAGCCCTTGCTCAAACATTTTGGTCCATGCGAACCGAATAGTAGAAAGTGAAATTACACCCGAGAAAAAAATTCTGCACTTAAACAAATAAGTGCAAAAGTGCATATACCAAAAGAAATATATTGTGAGAAACGCCACCGCCATAATTTTGAAGGACGCCACCGCCATATTTGAGGACGCCATTTTGGAAGCCATATTGAAGGACGCCAAGGATCCCGCCACAAACGACTCCTAGAAGACTTCAAAAGGACAAATTCGCTGTGAGAGGTACAAATCATAACCACAAAACCCAGCGAAGAAGTAGTAAGTTCCCAAGAACTTAGCACAAAAAAACAAGCAAATGATGAGGGTGCAGCTATAGACACGGCACGGCTGCTATTACGTGTCCGACATTGAAGCAAAGTTATGCTGCATGACCCTGGACATAATTTTCTTGTCGTTACGTGTGAATTAAAATACATGATATTACGTAACCTTGCGACGCCATTTTGGACCGAATCAAAATCTACAACACATAGACACTTGACTATTACTTGGCTCGCTAGCGGCCATCTTTTTTTCTTCCATTCCATTGGAAATTTATGCCAATTGCTGGAAACTTCGGTCGCAAACGACGCCATTAAACTAAAAGTTTGAAATTTGGAAAATTATATGTTACGAAAAATAACACTACTCAACAAAATGAAAAAAATTTCATGTACTCCGGATGCGATAATTTTTTCTGTGTAGATAACCTTGACATGAGCTCGAAAAACGCAATAAAATTTTTTTTTCGTTTGGTTTTTGTTTTATTTTTTTTTTTTTTTTAAATTTTAAAAATTTTTTTTTGGTTAATTTGTTTCGTCCGGCATAACTCGGGAACCACTAGCCCGATTTAATTGAATTAAATTTTAAAAAATTTAAAATTACAATTCCCTTAATCTGTTCATATATTGTTTTCCTATACAAGCAACAGTTTCCAAGTTAAAAATGAATATACATATAAAGGAAAAAACTTATTTTTTGCCTAAAGATTTAAATTTTTTTTTTTTAAAAAATCCATAAAAAATCCAAAATGAAAAAAAATGTATTATTATTACTTTTACGTAAAGTCACATAACCTATGAGCAAAATGAGACAGAGATCATGAAAATCTATGCACGCGTTTCGCTTTTATTCGCAATTGAGTAAAGGTATGAATTTCAAAAATTTGCTCGACATATGCACAACTTTGTCTATGGTAAGGTTTTTTCTTTTTTATTACAAAAAAAATTAAAATTTGTTGGGTGACAAAAATATATGACTTTAGCAAATTTTTGAAATTCATACCTTTACTCAATTGCGAATAAAAGCGAAACGCGTGCATCGATTTTCATGATCTTTGTCTCATTTTGCTCATAGGTTATGTGATTATGTAATAAGATTTGACATTTTTTTTCATTTTGGATTTTTTATGGATTTTTTAAAAAAAAAAATTTAAATCTTTAGGCAAAAAATATGTTTTTTCCTCTATATATTCATTTTTAACTTGGAAACTGTTGCTTGTATAGGAAAACAATATATGAACAGATTAAGGGAATTGTAATTTTAAATTTTTTAAAATTTAATTCAATTAAATCGGGCTAGTGGTTCCCGAGTTATGCCGGACGAAACAAATTAACCAAAAAAAAATTTTTAAAATTAAAAAAAAAAAAATAAAACAAAAACCAAACGAAAAAAAATTTTTTTATTGCGTTTTTCGAGCTCATGTCAAGGTTATCTACACAGAAAAAATTATCGCATCCCGAGTACATTTTGACTGTTGACTAGTGTAATTGTTGGGTGAATTCGCAATGGAAAAATTTTCAATGCCAAAGATCTAAATCTTCTAAATTTTTTCTCGACAAATTTTGATACGCAAAAATTGGAATTTTTGTTTTCCAACGAACTTGCATGTTGGAAAATTCCCCTTGATGGAAAAATCTTTGATGGCTAACTTGGATGCCATTTTCTTTTTTGAAATAAATTCCTTAACACAACTTTGAAACACAACTTGAAGCCATTTATTTTTTGGATAGATAAATTGACCCATTCCTGATTAAGTTGAAATTTTTTTGTGAAAATTTAGAATAATTCTTGGCAAACCTTGAGGAAATTTTTGTGGCGAATTTTAAAAATTGTTGGAGAATTTTTGTAAACCTGTTGGCGACCTTATAAAAAATTTGTGAAAAATTTTTTGGCGACTTTTTAAAAAAATTTTGGCTACCTTTGGAAAAACTTTTGGCGACTTTTTGAAAAACTTTTGGCAATTTTTTGAAAACTTTTTTTTTGCGATTTTTTGAAAACTTTTTTGCGGTTTTTTCGAAAACTTTTTAGCGATTTTTCGAAAACATTTTGGCGATTTTTTGAAAAAATTTTGGCAATTTTTTGAAAACTTTTTTGCGATTTTTTGAAAACTTTTTGGCGATTTTTTGAAAACATTTTGGCGATTTTTTAAAAACTTTTTGGCGATTTTTTGAAAACTTTTTGGCGATTTTTTGAAAACTTTTTGGCGGCTTTTTGAAAACATTTTGGCGATTTTTTGAAAACATTTTGGCGATTTTTCTGAAAACTTTTGGCGATTTTTTGAAAACTTTTTGGCGATTTTTTGAAAACCTTTTGGGGATTTTTTGAAAACTTTTTGGCGATTTTTTGAAAACTTTTTGGCGATTATTCGAAAACCTTTTGGCGATTTTATGAAAACTTTTTGGCGATTTTTTTGAAAAAATGTTGGGGATTTTTTGAAAACCTTTAGGCGATTTTTTGAAAACTTTTTGGCGTTATTTTGAAAAAATTTCCTGCATTTTTTGCTGCTGCTATATTGAGGGTGCAAAAATGGCAAAGGCATTGACAGACAAATTTGTCAACTGTGTCAATGATTTGATGGACTTCGAATCCATCTATTCAGTCACAAAATCGGAAGAAAGCTTACATGCCTTGGAAGTATTACGAGTGGAGCTCAATTCTCTGTGGGGTCAAGTAAAGCGATCATATCTGGAGTGCCGAGATCGATAGGAAAAAGCTGGAGAGACACCTATTGATAAGACGAAGTTGAGAAAACACTACAAGGAGGCGCTCTCCAGTTATAAAAACGTACTCAGCGCATTGAATGACGAGATCCAGACAATTTCCGAACGCCAAACCAAGGAAAAGCAGGAAAGAACATCGACACTGATGATACAGGATCACGATAATAATCTTTCTTCAATTTCTCGAGTACCACCCTGCGACACTGACACATTTCAAGGGGGGTACCAAAAATGGCCAACATTTAGAGATCTATTTTCGGCGATTTACATAAATAATTCAAAATTAAGCAAGGTTGAAAAACTTTTTCACCATAACAAAAAAACCGCAAGAGAAGCCAGGGAAATTATTAGCCAAGTTCCTTTGACAAACGAGAGTTTCGATATTGCGTGGGGAAATTTGGTTGCACGTTACGAAAACAAGCGAATGCAAATAAACGAACAGCTAAAGACATTGTTTAATTTGCCCCAGGTCTCCTCCGAATCTGGTTCATCAATACAGAAGTTGCAGCGCACGGTCAATGGATGTATTCAAACCCTAACTACCTTCAGCATCGACATCAAAGGATGGGATCTGATATTAGTCTACCTTAGCTCAACGAAGCTACCCCGCACTTTTCTAGAAGAATTTGAAAATTCTTTAAAAGATTGTACAACAATACCAACTTGGGCTGAATTTGATTCGTTTTTGAAACACAAATTCAAGACCCTAGAATTTGTTATAAATATAAAACCTGCTTCTCGAAAAATAATCAGCCTCGATCTGATTATGGCAAAAAAGACACTCGCGTTAACTCTTTTCAAACAAATATTTCACAGAACTCAAATGTCACGGGGTTTAAAAATAAAAATCATGTAAAAATGCGCGAAGACTCTTATACAAATGGTACGCCAAACTGCCAACTTTGTAGAGAAGAGCATTTCTTGAGAGTTTGTCCAAGATTTCTTGCGAAAAGCATCAATACATATCGTAAAAGTTTCACATTTATACTACAATTGTATCTCTTCTGCTCATGAAGTGAGAGATTGCAAAAGTCGCTACACCTGTAGAGATTGTAAGCTTAAACACCACAGTTTGCTGCATAAAGGCAATGAGGCCAACTCTACAGGTGGCGATACAACACAGGCTGGTGTACGCCATAGTACAAGTGCATCAGCCCTAACAACCTTGATACAGTCCACACAGAACTTAGAATCTCCTAGTGTCACTGCCTTGACCCTCCAAGAGGGTAAAAATAATCAAAATCGAGAAACCTTGTTGTTTACGGCTATTGTCCAAATTGAATCTAGAGGACAAAGATATGATGCCCGTGCTATAATTGACCCGTGATCTCAAGCCACGTTTATCTCGGAAAAACTTAAAAATCGTTTGAAGCTTCCAACTAAACGAAATCTCGTGCACGTAACCGGTTTAAGTCAAACCGTGTCTGAAACATCTACAAAAGCCTGTCTTTTTAACCTTTGTTCTCGCATGGACCCTAGTTTTGGGCTAGAAGTATGGGCACCTGTTTTGAAGACCCTTCCATCTAGTCTACCACCTAGAACATTGGACCCTTTGCAAATACATGAAACTGCCAAATTTGAGCTGGCAGACCCTCGTTTTTATGCAAGTCGGCCAGTTGATCTATTGATTGGGATAGATATCGGCCCCTTAATATTCAATATTGGTGCTCCGACGCAATCAGTTGGATCTTTTATGGCACAAAAAACAGTTTTTGGCTTCCTGATTGGCGGACCCGTCAATCAACAAATAGAAAATAAAAATCAAATTTCACTGTGCAGTACAGTGTCAATCGAAAAAATTCTAACACGTTTTTGGGAGGTGGAGGAGACCCCAAAAAAGATTTTGAGGTCAGAAGAAGACACGTACTGCGAGGATAACTTTAGCGCTACAACTCGTCGCCATGATTCTGGAAGATACGTCGTCACTCTGCCGTTCAAAACTTGTGAAGAACTGGGTACGTCGAGAAATATCGCCATGGCACAATTCCATAGAATGGAAAAGAAACTTCTTAGGACACCGGAAATTAAGGAACAATATGAGCAGTCCATTCTGGAATACCTCGAACTAGGTCACATGAGGAAAATTTCGCCGTCGGAAGTAAATGAATACCCTCATTACTACTTACCACATCACGCCGTGATTAAACCAGATCAAGTGACCACAAAACTTAGAGTCGCGTTTAATGCATCCAGCCCCACCTCAAACAAAAAAAGCTTGAACGACATTTTACATCCTGGACAATTCTCCAACAAGATCTCGTTTTGCAGATACTGAAGTGAACGTTTTTCAAGTACGCGTTCAATGCCGATGTCACTAAAATGTACCGCCAAATATTGTTAGACCCTAGCCAAGCCAAATATCAGAGAATTCTGTTTCGAAAGTCGCCAAAAGATCCAGTGGAAGATTTTGAGCTTCTAACTGTCACACTTGGAGTAAATTGCGCCCCATTCCTCGCCATTCGGACACTTCTTCAACTTGCGGAAGATGTGAAAGACAAATACCCTTTAGCCTCGCAAATAATACGACAAAATTTATACGTTGGTGATGTCCTAGCAGGCGGCCATACCATAGAAGAAGCTGTAAATTACCGAAGGGAATTAATTTCAGCCCTGGACTCAGCAGGTTTCGAACTTAGAAAATGGAGCTCGAATAATCCTTTGGTGATTGAAGACCTGCCTCCAGAACAAATTTTACCCGTCAATTGGTTGGATATTTCGGAGGGATCCTCAACGAAGACTTTGGGGATCAGATGGCATATATCAGCTGACTGCTTCACTTTTACCTCGCCACTTATCGAAGAAAAACAATCGTGTACCAAAAGAGAAGTTCTATCGACCATAGCCAAGTTTTTCGACCCTTGCGGATGGCTGGTTCCAGTGATTGTAGTGGCTAAGCTGATTATGCAGCAAGTCTGGCTAGACAAAATAAATTGGGATGACTCGTTGAAACCAATTACTCAAATGAATTGGAACAATTTCGTAAAAAATTGCCCGTTAATAGACACAATAAAAATTCCTCGATGGATTCAATTTCAGCCATTAAGTCAGGTTGAAATCCATGGATTTTGTGACGCATCAGAAAGCGCTTATGCTGCTGCACTTTACATTCGAATTTCCAAACAACACGACACATACTTCTCTTTACCACGACTGGAACTTTGCGGAGCTGTTCTTCTTTCAGAATTAGCAGCAGCAGTTGTTCCAAATCTTCAACTAGCAAATTACTGGACGGATTTAACGATCGTGCTGGCCTGGCTTACAAAACCACCCTGTTCATGGAGCACTTTCGTCGGCAACAGAACGTCTACTATTTTGGAAAATGTTGGAAATGAAAACTGGAGACACGTAGATTCCGAATGTAACCCTGCTGACATAGCCAGCCGAGGCTGCTCTCCAGATGATCTAATATCTCATCGTCTATGGTGGCAGGGGCCCCCATGGCTGAAATATCCAAAAGATCGTTGGCCTAGATAAAAAAATTTGGAAGACACAAATCTGGAGTCAAAACCGGTCAAAGTTCTTGCTACAACCACATTTGAAGACCCTTTGGCTAGATTTTCCTCCTTGTCTCGAGCCTACAAAGTATTGGCATATGTCCTCAGATTCTGGCGAAATACCGGCGCAAATAGGACTCACCTGAGAATTTCATCCAAGGAAATTACAGCGGTAGAGATCCAAGATGTTAAGATACGACTCCTTGTTCTAACACAAAAACATCATTTTCAAGCTGAGTATCAATCTTTACTTCAAAAGAATCGCATTTCGCCAAGCAGCTGCCTCCTAACTCTTAATCCTTTTTTAGACCAAAAAGGTGTTATCAGAGCCAATGGACGCCTTGTACAATCACCTGCCTTATCTTATAATGAAAGACATCCAATTATTTTGCCTTATGACGCTCGCCTATCACAGTTATTAACGGAATTTGTCCACAAAATTACGATTCACGGCGGCAATCAACTCATGGTTCGTGTGCTTAGGTCGGAGTTTTGGATCTTCAGGTTGAAGTCTCTAGTCAAAAAAGTTATTCACAATTGCCGAACATGTATACTTTACAAAAAACACACTCAAACTCAGATTATGGCCTCACTTCCTCCTGAGCGCACAATGCTGACCCGACCCTTTAACAACACAGGCGTTGATTTTGCTGGACCCTTTCCTATCAGAAATTTCACGGGACGCGCTTGTCTAATCACCAAAGGTTATGTCTGCATATTCGTGTGCTTTGCGACAAAGGCTGTCCACTTAGAAGCAACGAGCGATTTATCAACACAATCATTTTTGGCCGCGCTTTCCAGATTTGTAGGAAGACGGGGATGCCCTGCGAGAATCTATTCTGATAATGGTACAAATTTTGTAGGTGCAGCGGAAATGATGCGTAAGGATCGGATTGCGTTCATAAAATCCTTTCAGACTCGTACCATCCAGCAGAATATTTACCAGAACCTTGAATGGAAATTCATACCTCCTGGAGCTCCTCATATGGGTGGCCTATGGGAGGCGGGAGTTAAGTCTTTTAAAACTCATCTGCGCAAGCTGATTCCGCAAATGAACTTTACCTTCGAAGAACTCACAACAATATTAGCTCGTATAGAGGCCTGCCTAATTTCTAGACCTTTAAGCCCTGCCAGCGATGACCCATCAGATTTATCCCCTTTGACACCAGGACATTTTCTCATCGGTACTTCGATCCTTGCTCCATCTGAGCCTGATATTTCCGAAGATAATCTAACCCTAGCCAACAGATGGAAAAGATTAAAAATGATCTCACAAAATTTTTGCCAACGATGGAAGTCTGAATATTTAAAAGAGCTGCATCGAAGATACAAATGGAAGTATCAACAAGATAACATTAAAATTAACGATCTTGTCGTCATTAAGGACGAAAAGTTGTCTCCCAACGAGTGGAAGATGGGTCGTATTGTCGGAACTCACCCCGGCACAGACAACAATATCAGGGTTGTGGACATATTGACTACCAACGGCACAATCGGACGGCCTATTACTAAAGTCATCAAGCTGTTTTCTGACTGACTAGGCTTTTTGACCCGATCCATTATCCAAAACTTCAATAACTTGTTTTTGTATCTTCCTCTAGAGATGGCCGGCTACCTACCGAGACGTGAACGCTCTGATGACCGCCTAGATCGTCACCGAAGCCGACGCGAGCGCCCAGGCGGCTGGCAGTACTCCTGTGGTCTTTGTCAAGAGGACCACGCCTTGAAGTCTTGTCGGCGTTTCCGAGAGATGTCGCCGAAGACACGGTACGAAGCGGTTGACAGACGGGGTACTGCCGCAATTGCCTGGCTCGGAGCCACTTAGCGCCTGACTGCCCGGTACTGGAGAGCTGTCGGAAATGCGACCACCGTCACCACACGTCTTTGCACGGCGCCCCACAGCTGACACGGTCGATATTTGATGCCACTGCCGCTGAGCCAGTCGTCCAAAGGTCCGTTGTATTTGTGCCAACGGTGACGGTTCGTGTGGCAGAAGATGAATTCGACTCTTGGGCTTCAGTGAGGGGTATTCTCAACTCTTCGTCGACGGTGTCTCGAATCGCAACAGCAACATATAGGTGCCTCAACCTGCCGTCCTTCCGCTTTCAAAATCAGCGGTTTGCCTCCTTCAAGGTGATGGCACGGCAAATGCGGAGCACATGGGTGCTGAAGGTGAAGGCGCTTATCACCGACGAATTGCCTCGACAACCCTACTGCGACCCACTTATTGAGGACCCGACATCAAACTTCTCTCCAGACACGTGTGCCAATATAGACCCTAGAAGCAACACTCCCATAGACTTGGAATTCGGCGCAGACGTTTACCCCGTGATCCTACAAGAGGGAGCCATCAACACAGGGCTTGGCAGAGTCCAAGCCTACAAAACACATCTGGGCTATGTGTTTATTGGTCCAGCCCGAAATCCTTTTAATTGATAAGTGTATTTAGTTTTGTATGTAATCACCGAGTCATGTAATGTATGTAATCACCGAGACATTGACACCGTTGTGTACACAAGCCCTTTTTTCATATATTCGCACATTTTCCCTTGTCCTCTTGTTTTGTTATTGTTGATGTCGCTTTGAGGCGAGCCTATGCGTGTGTTCTAAAACGGCTCATAGGCTCACACAAAGCGAAGATTAGTTAATTGTAAACTTGAATTTGAATCGTGAGTTTGATGTCTTTCCCCCCGTGACAAAGTGAATTTAAATATTGTTAAAACAAACAAGCAACATATTAAAACTAACACTGTGAACATAGAACATTAAAATACATTTAAATTACAAACAAATTTTGTGAACACTAAACATTGTTACAAACAATTATTGTATAAAAAACACTGTGAACATAAAACATAAAGAAACATTTTGAAACTATACATTGAATTGAAAACATAATAAAACACATTGTACATACATAATTACATTAAAGTGAAGAAAATAAAACAATACATTGAATTTAAACACACAAAAAAGCACACTTTAACTAAACAAAAAAAGTAACTAAACAAAAAGAAACAATAAGAAAAGAAAACCAGTGACAACAAAAACAAAAGCCCTTGCGCAGACAATATATATATATATATATATATATATATATATATATATATATATATATATATATATATATATATATATATATATATATATATATATATATATATATATATATATATATATATATATATATATATATATATATATATATATATATATATATATAGTTATGGCTAAGCCATCGCCTATGCCATTCGACCCGTAGTAAACAATTATTAGACTTCCCCTTTTTCATTTGTTGTATTTATAATTATCAGCTTTTAAGTTGAATGAATGGAGTCATACCGGTGGTGTCAAATATACACCCTTTATTATTCTTTTAAGCAAATCCTATTTCACTTTTTATTTACATTCATCAGCTTTTAAGTTGAATGAACAAAATCATACGAGTGGTGTCAAATACACCCTCTATTATTATTTTATAAACAAATTCATTCGTACTCACCAGTTTGTAAGCTTGAAGCAGAGAAATAAAAATCAGACTTAATTTTACTACGCAAAAGTAAAGAAGTGTATTTTCAATTCGTCGCAAGAAGTATTTTAAAGTAAGTGCAAATTACAAGTTCAATACTTTGACTTAAAACTATATATATATATATATATATATATATATATATATATATATATATATATATATATATATATATATATATATATATATATATATATATATATATATATATATATATATATATATATATATATATATATATATATATATATATATATATATATATATATATATATACGTACTCGTTTTCCGAACACATATATTGTAAAAGAAGTTTTGAAATCAAATGGTGATAGAGTATATGTTAAATGGTTGGGCTTCTCGAATCATCATAATTCATGGGTAAACAAAAATGAAATACTATAATTTTAAATAATTTCAATAAAAATGAGTAAAACAACTAATACAAAACATTTATTTTCATTTATTATTTAACTTTCATAATGTCAGTAACATTAGCATTGAGCGGAAGATATGCTATGTATATTAAATGCTAATTATTTTCCCCCTATTGAATTGTCTAGGGAATATGAAGCATGTTTGATAGATTTTCATTCATACAACTCAATTCCAAACATTAATTATGATAATAATTTTTTCATATTGGTGATATGGTAATTGAATTACCGATAGGTTCCTACGAGCTAACTGACATAGTGAAAACTATAAAGCATATAAAAGCAAAACGCAAACAAAACAATAGAGATAAAAGCAAATAATAATACATTGCATATTGAAATATTTTCCTCACATGACGCAATTAATTATAATAAAGATCGTTCTATAGGAACACTATTTGGATTTGGTGAAAGAATACTTATATCGAATACAAGGATTATATCTTATCTTCCCGACAACATGTTTAAGGTTAATGCAATACAAATACAGTGTAATATAACAACTGGAGCTTATCTGAACAATTTAACGGCACACACCGTTCATCAGTTCGAAATTAACGTTTCTCCAGGATATAAATTGGACGAAACACCTAGAAATCTCGTTTATTTGCAGTTAACGTCAAAAAAATAAGTACTCTAAAAGTTTGGATTGTTGATCAAGAATCACGATTAATTAATTTTTGGCGGGGAAGAAATTACACTTCGACTTTATCTTAGACCAATATCAAAATGATTATTTATAATATATATACTAATAAAAAGAAAGCCTTAAGCATTCCCATTCAAGCAGTCAAACCTAAAAGGCCACAGTTAACAAAAGAAAACCAAAAAATGTTGAAATCTTTAAACCTACATTTAAAAAAAAATATTGTCTGAACTACTTGACGTCACCGATGAACCCCTTTTCGGACGAAAGCATAATAAAAAAGGAATATCATAGCTATATTCCATATATACAATCGTTTAAGCATAATAATGAAATTAGAATTACAATTCAAAATCAAGACTTATATGTTCTACCGAGTGAAAGTTATATGTATATTAAAGGAAATGTAATGCTATGTCATGTGGTGACAAATCTTCAAAAGCCCGACCGAAACAACTGTGCAGCGCACATTTTTGATCAAATACGCTATGCAATTAATGGTATAGAAATCGATAGAACACGAAATTTAGGAATATCAAGCACAATAAAGAATTTTGTTTTTCTAAACGAATTTGAAAGCAATATGATGAAGAATGCTGGATGGAATGTTGGTGACGATTTATCGGTGGAGTCATTTAACTTTTATATTCCTCTTAAGTTATTGTTGGGGTTCCCTGAAGACTTTAAAAAGGTTATTTTAAACTGCAAGCACGATCTTATTATACTACGAAGCTCAAGTGATACCAATGCTTGTTATTCAACTGATAAAAATGAAAATCTTAAATTAGCTATAACAAATTTAACATGTAGAATTCCTCACAATCTTCTATCCGATTCCACAAAACTAAAAATGATGAAAATAATAAGGGATGGAACATCTTTACCTCTGGCATTTAGGAGCTGGGATTGTCATTTTAATCTAACCTTTGCAGGCGCAACAAAGTGTAATTGGAATTTAAAATTATCGGCGTTTTTACATTCTAATTCTGATTGCATTTGAAAATAATATAAAATTTATTCACTGTAATCTTACAAATATGAAAGTATACCTAAATTCCTAAATCTACCCTATGATGATTTAAATTTAGAGTTTTATGATAACCGATATGCTATTCTCTACGATACTTATGCTAAATTTCAACAAAGTTATTATCTGAGAGACCCACAACCAATTATTTCATGGGAACAGTTTAAAGAGAAACCAATTATGGTTATCGATGTCAGTCATCAGAATGAGACAATCAAAAGCGGACCAATCGACGTAGAAATTGAGTTTTAAACCGGTACATCTATCCCAGCAAATACATTTGCATATTGTTTAATACTACATGATCGATGGATAGAGTACACACCCTTAACAGGAATTGTTAGAAAAAACTTTTAAATTTCTCTCTCCCTCAATTATTTATTTATTTTTATTACAGATTGTATACATACATACATAATTTCTATAATGAAAAATCTATATTAAATATAAACAGTTGAAATTATTTTTTTTTCTTTTATTAAAAAATTTCTTATAAATAATTAACAAAAATAATATAATAAACTAATAAGTACTCTGGAGATTATAATAAATACATTTCAATTCCTTCATGGGCAAATGAAAGATTCATTAAATCAACTCCATCAAACATTTCAGAATTAATAGCATTTTCATTTGATATTCTAAAGTTACCCCAAGCATATGTGGTTACACCATCAGGTTTAATCTTTCTCTTATTGTCATCACAACTCAATGTGATTTTATTTTGTTTATTTGTATAAATAACATGATTTTTAGATTTAAATGTTAACATATCATCCGTAATTCTACTTTTATTTAGTAAACAATCTTTAAAAGTATCTATGTTGTATGTGGAGAGGATGGACTTTTTAACACCCTTAGATTTTAAAATTTCAGCACCATGTTGTACACTTATCGCATACATTTTTGGTCTCAATCCTCCTTCATAACTCTTCCACAGTATTCGTCTTTCATCATTCCTAGCTTAGACGTTATTTCTTTATAAAAATCTCTTCACTTTAACGAATATATAAATGAATCTGTATGCATGTAATTTAACGATAAATCATCTTGAAATATAGGTTTTATAAAACTGTAATGGAAATCACACATTTTCCACTTTGATAGTTCTAGAACACAGAATCCTAAATATAGGGTTTATTGTAAATGGCCTTGACTCGATTTAACAGGATTGCGACAGCATTATCAGAAAACTGATTTAAAATATAAAAATTAGGTTTGGCTATGGTCTCCCAGTGATTAACAATTTTAACATCTTTTCTTTTATCTACATTCTCCATTGTCTTTCCATATACGGCATTATTTAACAATTTAAAGAAACATTTTTCAAACGTATTTTTTGCATTGGTTCTGTACTCTGTATTAACATCGATATACTTTTTCAACCATGCATCTTTGTTGAATGCGAGTATACGTTTTACATCGCTTAAGATTATTTCTTGTTGTAGTGCTTGACGAAGATTTCTGTAGTGTATTGCTTATGAGTTTTTAGAAGAATAGTCGGTTATTAACTTTTTATATTTGGATTCACCCACAATTTTATTTTGCGCACAAAAAGGTAAATCGTTATGTATATCGTGAAGATGAGTAGGGTACTCTAAATCGACTTCATAAATATAACCAACGTGAGAATTATCTGCAATATTTAAAATATTTTAACTCTTGGATAGTTTTGTAAATTCCGTTCCTTCAACTCACTTGAAAATATTTAAAGGTAGATATTCGGACATTGCCCACCCATATAGATTGTTGGCATCTAGATACATAAGATATTTAGATGGTTTACTTTTGTCATAATCATCTAAACACTCGTTATTCGCAACCGTATGCGTTTTTGAACATTGTACTATACCACCACGAATTCCATTTTTACAAAAATTATATATCTCTGTTAGGAGTTCCAGTTCTACCTTCGTCATTTTTAACAGTGCATTCCAGGAAAGACCTGGTGCTGTGTAATAGTGACTTGCATCTAACTTGTAAATTGTTTTACAAAGACGTCTAAAGTTCTCAAATCATCAGTTAGTATTAAAACGTCATCCTTGAAATATAACTCCATATATTCTTGTAAATTTTTACAATCAAATGTTCTCCAAACGTTAATGGCATGTTCATATTCCTCTAATGAACAACTTTTATTCGTAAAAGTCCTAAAAAATGTTTCTATCGATGGAAGTTCTGTCTCTTTCAACACATCGAACGATTGCAGGTACTCATAAGAAAATTGACCTTTTCTACTCATGAGATTAAACTCATTATCGCTTAAAAATTGACTGCGAACTGTATGAAAATCATCCTTTGAAAGATTGTCAGCTAAGGAGTCTAAACTGGCTGACATAAATCTAATTGTATCTAAAAATCTCAACTCTAATCGATTTTTACCATTTATTGGAATGCGATGTGAGATGGCTACATATAATTCCTTGTTTAATGGAATAACAGTTGTTTTCCCATCATATTCCAGCATATTCATATTCTTCTTTAACGAAGAGATGACAGTCGTATGAAGAAAAGTTTTGGAAATATATGGGGATGAATTTGGCAACCTGATGGTTGAGATTGCAAATATTGTGTGCTGCCCCCCTATATTGACCGCTTAAATGACAGTGATCTCTAACTCTATCATTGCCTAATGCTTGCTCAGAATGTAGCAATTGATGCTATTTTCAAATTTCTCTTCATCTAAGCGTGTTAAACTATTCATTTCGACAACTACATTTAAATGTTCCATATATATGTTTTTACAGTCTGCAATAAGACTTTCTAAAAACTTTGTTGGTGCATCTAATCCTGTATAAGTTTTAAATTTATCTAACTTACTATTGAACCCACATTTTATATAGTAAGCAAATGTACATGGAATATGCTTACTAATACTTTCAGTTTTTTAATTATCTGTTTTATTAGTAAACTTTTCCAATATACACTCAAAATCAGCATATACCACAAATGGTACATCATGCTGTCTATGATATCCCTTAAATTTTAAAACCGCAGCATCTCCTACGAGCAGATGCGTCACAATTCTCCACACTCCGGTTTATGGCGATTAAGCACTTCAGCAATTCCAAATGATTGTATGCAAATATTGCATACATGGATTTGATAGCTGGTCTTACTATATTGACTGCTTAAAAGTCTTTAGCGTTAAGAGAAAAAAATGGTTATTTAATGATGGTTAAAAAGAGAAATAATTAATATATTACCTTGACATATTCTTGATCAATATGAAATGAAATTTTCCTTCTTCATGTAGCAGCATTAAATTGACATGTTGCAACTTCTCTTCTTTTGTTCAGTAGTATGGACCAACCATTTCATCTTTTTCATATCCAAAGACATTGACACTTATACCAACGTTGTTTTCTTCGAACATTCGAATGTGTTGCAAAGCTAGAGGGAATTGCATTCCTGTAAAATTCAAGATGACACCACTTTTAACATTACATGAAGAAGTGAGTCCAAAGTTGATTGTTGGTTTGCAATCCAATGCTGCTACCATACGCCATTTAAAACAAAAATCATCATTAAGGTTTTTAATGTTGATGCAGGCTGACTTGTTTCAGACCGTTTTTGGAGTAACTATGTATTGGGAACCTCTAGTTAATGAAGCTTTATTAACATTAATCTCGAGTTTAAGAATCCGTGTTAGAGACCATCCTAAATCTCTGTCTTGGAATTCACCCATTTTGTTTGCTAGCATATCAGCATGGTCATCGAAACTGCTACAAATATCATCAGATAAAGTTAGCAACTGCATTTTTGAGATATGTTTCATAGTTGTGCAGGCTTGACTATCTTCATTAGTTTTCTTATTTGCATTTTGATCTCCATTATCCGTTTTGTTTAACAAAGGGTGCTGCTCTTTATTTTTTTGCGAAGGCATTGCTGAAGATTCCGTTTCTATTAATGGTTTAATGTAATCAGCAACCAACTTCACATTAAACTTGAGTATAGTATGTTCTACTAAACTACCTCTTAATAGTTGAACTAAACATTTTTTGCTGCTTATTAAAAACTCTTTAGGCAAAATAATATTTGTAGAGTTTTTGTATACATAAGTTGCAATTCTTTTATTATAAATACTCTTTATCACATTAATATTTTTATTAATGCAAACTGCTGCATTTTTCCGATGTTTAGTTGTCCGATTGTGTGAATATATGCTGTTGGTGTGGATGTATATGTTGCATTCCTCGCATAGGGTATTTTCTCTACTTGAGGAGTGTTGTTGAAAAGTTTTAAAGGTTTAAGGTAATTGTTGTTGCTGTTGTTTCTGGTTGTCGTAACGCGTTTCCTCGTTGTTTGACATCTGGGGTGTAGACTGACCGAAGTTGTATACGTACATTCATTATTAGGCTACTGAGTTTGTTGTTGTCCGTCATAGTAACCCCATCCAGGTTTTCCATGATTCTGATATTGAGAGTATATACTATCAGATGTTGTCGGCATATTTTCGAATAGGGGGTATTGTGTTTGTTGTTGTCCACTATAGTAACCCCATCCTGCTTGGTCGTGATTTTGATATTGGCGGTATCGACTATCTAATGTTGGTATATTTTCATATAGGGGGTATTGTGATTGTTGTTGTCCACCATAGTAACCCCATCCTGATTGTCTGTGACTTTGCATTGTCGAGTTATGTGTAGACGCATTTAGGGATGATGAAGGTTTTACCCGTTTTGCATTTAACTGAGACGCCGTGTCTATTTTCCTTTTTGCGGCGGACTGGGAAATCCATTTCCATCATCATGAGCAATTGTATGATGAAACTTCATCGCGTACGCATCTTCAATATATTTATTACTCTTTATTATATTAGTATTAATAAATTTCCAATCGGAGTTAATATATGTATTCGTTTTTACAAAACTGATATGCACGTGAAATGAGTAATTCTTTAAAATATTTTGATGTGCCAATCACAATGTATCAACAAAGACTAACTTTAAAAATCAAAAACAAATTTAGACAAACACCGTGTTAGCGGAAAAATTTGAAAAAAAAACACCATAGTGCACCTTTCATACGTGACACAAGGTCAGAAGCCACAATTTTCACATACATTCAAAATCAAGTACATTGTCACTTGAAAATCAAAACAGGGAAACAAATTGTCAAACCCAAGAAAAAATAACATAATTCTAGCGACAGGGTTATCAAAACAATGACGATAGAATAGACGAGCACGTACCCCTACGCCACACAAGCATTTTTTGAAGGAAAATTTCCAAAGAAAGGTTCAGTACTCTAACGAATTGAAATTGAAAAGAAAAATTAAAGATCTCTGAAATATCAAAACACACAAACGCAAGCATACACATAAGCACCGTGTGGACGGAAAAATTCCATAGAAACGCTCAGAACTCTAACGAACACAAGGGATTTTCTATCAGACGGCAAAAAAGAAAAATAAGGTTCATAAAAAACAATGACGACAAAACATATGAACACATGCAACTCTAAAACAATAACTTGAATACTTCTAAACACAAGCGCCATGTTGACGGAAAAATTCCAAGGTAGATACCACATACATCCACAAGCACCACATAGGATTTCCTATTACCAAATAAAAAAGGTCACATCACGTACTCATATCAAAGCTAATAAAAATTAATTATATAGGATTTCCTATATCAAAGCTCATTAAACTTGATTAATGTGCTTTGACTTATTAATCATTATCCAGTCCCTGTATCGCCCTACTACACTACAAAACCAATGAAATTTTCTCACCATTCAGAAACATTTGTTTAAAAATCTGTATAAATTTATAGCTTGCCCAGGGAGGTCCATACACCTTTTTCTAAGGCTTTTATGAACATCCTGACCAAAACACATCCGAGCCAAAGTAACGGACTGATCGTAAATCATGTAAAAAATGTTAAGTTTGGCTGTGTCGAACTTTGGATAACCCTCACCAGACTCCCAAATAAAAAACTATTTTTTAATTTTTGTAATTTATTTAAAGCAATAATTCTAATATAATTTATGATAACTTGAAATTAACATATTTTTTTTCTTTGTTTATTATTTACATACATTATTTCTTATTAAGCAGCCTAAAAATTATTATAAATAAATCCTAGAATACGTTTGAAATTTTACCGAATTATGTTCGGAGTTGGTGAACGCCCAATCGATATGTGTTCCGTGTTTAGTTGTTGGTACAGATTTTTCTAACAATGATGGAAATCTTTTTTGTTCGAGAAGAGTTGCTGTTAATTTTTTTTGCAAAGTTGCGCGGCATATATTGAATTCTCCTACAACAAAAACCATTTGCGAATTAGCAGACATCTGGATCAATTCATCTCGACCTTAAGATAAAAACATTCTGAAGAGACCTTCAGGATATGACGCATTGCGATAAAGGGAAAGTACAAATATGCTTTCAATCTGAAATGCAATGTATTGAAAAGTGTGGCTTCCAATACTGTGGTCTCTTTTGAAGAGATATACCGCAGCTTGGAGCTTATCATTTCTAACACAGATTGTTATTCCACGTTTGTTACGAACTCTCTCCTCTTCTTGTTCTTCGTTGAAACAATCTATTCGCCTAATAATAGAATATTCATTAAAACAAGTTTCTTCTTCTGGAAAACTCCATGTCTCCACAAGAAAAATAACATCGCATTTCATTACAACCCTATCTGTTGATATGTCCTGAAAGTGTGCTTGCATTCTTTGGATGTTTTGATAAAATAGCTTCATTTGCATTGTCTCTCTCAAAAAATACGTTAGGCGGAAATTTATGGTTTTTGTTGTTTGCAGCTGCATTTTAACTGGGTCACAGTTTTCAAAAGACTTTGGCGGTTGAAAATTTCCGATTATGAACCAACCAGATGCATTTGCTGCTCTACTACATGTGACATATAAAACTGCTCTGCTCATTTTACTACGAGTATGAACTACAACATTGTCATATGTTGCACCTAGGCTCTTATAAATTGTTATTCCTTCTGCTACAACCAGCGAAAATTGCCGTCGATCGATTGATATTTGTTCGTTTCGCTTAAACTGAAATGACCGTTGGCATAATGTTTCCTGAGGGTGTCGTTTTGTCGACGCGCTTCTGTTCCTACGTTTTCTTCAGAAAATAATATCCACAGAGTTTTGGGCCTTCGAGAACCTCTTTCAAAATCAATCGACATTAATATCCCGATGGCTCTATTGACGAGACCATCGCAAGTATTTATACTAATGGTCATCATTAGCAAGTCCTTGGGTTTCAGAAGTCTTTAAATTGGCAACTGACCTTAAAATTCTGTTTCTTTGTTCTAGTGGTAAAGATTCTGATTTTATGATGTCAGTTGCAGTTAAAGTGAACTCCTCTGTATTAATCTGATTTAATTTCAGGGAGTTATACTGGTTTGCTTCCTGGTTGGACCAAAATAAATGAATAGCCTCAATTGGAACATCTGCTGACGAAGCCACAACTCTTAATCTTATAAATTGAACGTCCTCTTGTGTCATCTGGCCATTAGCCATTCTATTGAGGATATGAGCAAAACGTTGGTCTTCTCTCTGTCGCATTATTTCGATGAGTTCGAAATATGAAAATTGTTTCCACAAACTTTCTCCAACTATGACCCCATAAGGATTTGAAGAATTTGAAGAAAATAGCCATTTGTCTCCCACTTGAGGAAGTTGTTTAAAATCACCGAAAGCCAGAATTTAAACACCGCCGAAGCATCTGTGCTTTTAAAAATTTGTTTCAGTCTAGCGTCTAAAAATCCTAACAAATCCTAGGAATTTTAACTCCAAGAACTTGGAAATTATAGAGTTGACGGTATCACTGCTGAGTGGTCTAAGTTCTCCAGAGTACTGGTTTAGTGGCAAAGAATATATAGCATGCAATGTTGTGCCCCCAATTCCAAAAGCCGCTTTTCCAGTTGGATGGCAAAGTAAAACTTTGGGAAGAGCTGGACTTGCGCCTGGTACTGAGTTGAATCAGTGGGTTACCGCCTGGTAAATTGTTTTAATTAGCCGGCTTTTTCCAACGCCAGCACCAATATATTCATAGAATTTTTGCTTTTCCGCGACGTTTTGTAAAAGATGCTGTAGGTATAAGCGTTGCTTTTCTTTGAGTGTTCTAATTGATGTTAAAAGTTTATCTTCGCTTATCAGTGGTTGCAATCTTATTAAACGAACATCGGCAGACTCATTTGCCGCACCTCTATTATCTGGCTCAATATCCAATATATTAATATTTTCATCTTGTCGAAGAATATGTGGAAAAGATGATGAAATGGTTTTACTTAAAAAGATTGGATTCAACAATTAGCTTAAATTCAGTATTCAAACCGAAACAAAATTGCCTTGGAACAATCCCCTTTTTTATAATAAAATTTGTTTACTATCAGTAATAATCTGTGCTCTGGACTCCGGCGAAAGATTTTGTGTGGTTTGCCTTCTTCGCAATGTTTCTCTTGCGTTTTCAACCAGACGGTTTACTGGGTTCATTCGATAATGCCTTATAAGTAAACTTGCCCTTATTCTAAGATAACCTGGCCGAGTTTGAGCCATTTGGCGTCTGGAAGATTCTAATTCACGTTCCCGCGCTGTATACGTTTCATCTTGTCGCCTTTCCGATCTTCTTGGTGTGTTCCGTTCTCGTTCACTTCGCATATATGTGGGGTCCTGGCGTCGCAGTGACCGCAGCCGATTGGTCCTTCTTGTTCTTCTTGCGTGTATGTTGTATTTTGTCGTCGTGATGACCGCCATTGCGTATTCCGTTGTCGTTCATTTTGCATAAATGTGGGGTTCTGTCTTCAATATGTTCGCCGCCGATTCGTCCATTCTCGTTCTCCTTGCATGTATGTTGTATTTTGTCGTCGTGATGACCGCCTTTGCGAATTCCATTCTCGTTCACTTTGCATATATGTGGGGTTCCGTCGCCGCAGTGAACGCCGCAGGTTGGTCCTTCCTCGTTGCTCTTGCATATATGCTGGATACATAATCAGTACCTTTATAAGTACGGATTATGTATTTCAGGAAAATTTGAGATACAAAGCAATTTTTTATATAGATTGTTGCTGCTTTTCACATTCACTTATTAAAAATGTAGAGTATGTAATAAACACTCAAATTAGATTGTTTTAAATTTAACGGCACAAACACACAATATTTCGATATATACACTGACATACGTATATAGATGACACTGACTTGTTGGATTATTGTACACTTTTGGATGAGATTTTTAACACGTCTGTTCACTTGTTAATTTCGTAACGAAATAATCAAATTCGACTGCAGCGGTTTTTTATATACCTTTTTAGCAATATATAGGTAAATATTATCCTGACCATTGATAGTAATCCAAGACAAATTGGGTTATGCATTCTAACCCTTAGGCGGAAAAACACAAATGTACAATAAAACTTTATTTTTACCTTTAGGTAAACATAAGAGACTAAGTTTTTTTTTTAATATTACAGGTAGTTAACTAAAAGCCTAATTGTGTATGTCCAAATTGGTACCTGCTTCCTGCTTTATTGAAAAATTGCGCAAATGGGTGTTTATTGCTTTATAGCCGGCCACTTATTCATAATAAAGGTAATAGGAACATTCATAAAATTGCCCTTGCAACTGCACAAATATAAGAATTCAACTTTATCTAAACTATTTTCAAAAAAACTAATTGATAAAGTTAAAATGAAACACAATCAGTTGACGTTATTTTTTAAAAACCTAAATAAAGAACAAGATACAAAATAAATTAAGCAAAAAAGTAATATAAATACCTTTGCCCATGGTACTTCATGGCTGTACCCCATTGCATTGTCCAATTTTTTTTCTTGAGTGGTGAACATATTGAGGTCAAGTATTGTTTTCACGTTTGGTGTAGAAGTGTTTATATAGAAATCGTTATGCGTAAAATCCATCTAGATAGGTCAAGTTTGTAATGAATTATAGTCATATTATTTCTCAGGGCCATAAGACCGTTTGTATGGGAGGTACAAGAAGGGACTTCCCAAACTCTACTAAATTTGGTGCACAAGTGTGTTCTATATAGAAATTTGTATGTGTAAAATTCATTTCGATAGGTCAAATTTGTGGTGAGTTATTGTCATATTATTTCTCATGGCCCTTAAGACCCTTTGTATGGGAGGTATCAAAATTTCATTTCGATAGGTCAAGTTTGTGGTGAGTTATAGTCATACTATTTCTCAAGGCCCATAAGGCCGTTTGTATGAGAGGTACAAGAAATGGTGGCCCAAACTTAACCATTTTTACATAGATGATTGCGCCTATATAGAGATTATTATTTGCCAAATTTCAGTGATTTTGCTCAAGAAACGGGACGGATATTTCCAAATAAAAAACTAATTTTTATGGGGTAGTGTCGGTTGAGGATCTCCAACACCAACTTCGCGTAAAGCTATATAGCCCGTTTTCAATACCAACAATGCTAGGTTAACTACACATGTTGAATGTTCTTATTACCTTAATTATGAAAAGGTTGCCGGCTGTAAATCAATGAATACCCATTTGCGCAATTTTTCAATAAAAAAAGTTATTCTCTTATGTTTACCTAAAGGTAAAAATATAGTTTTATTGTAAATTTGTGTTTTTCCGCCTAATTGCTATTTTTTACAAAATGCAAAGGGTTAGATTGTATAACCCAATTTGTTCTTGGGTTTGTATCAATGGTCAGGATAATATTTACCTATATTTTGCTAAAAAGGTATATAAAAAACCGCTGCAGTCGAATTTGAATTTTTCGTTACGAAATTTACAAGTGAACAGATGTGATACAAATCTCAACAAAAAGTGTACAATAATCGAACAAGTCAGTGTCATCTATATATGTCAGTGTATACGAGTGTTTATTACATACTCTAAATTTTTAATAAGTGAACGTGATATCTATATAAAGGTTTTGCCTAATTTTCCTTTAAAAATGTATAATAAGTAAACTAACAAATAACAATTTCAATAATTCCTATATTTAAGTGCTGAAATATCTATTGATAAAATCTCACAACTATGTACATATGTGTAAATACAAACTGTAAATAAAGATGAATTTATAAATGAAAATAAGTGAACGTGAAAAGCTGCAACAAGCTATATAAAAAGTTGCTTTGTATCTCAAATTTTCCAGAAATATATAATCTATACTTATAAAAGTATGCCAAGACTGCGAAGACAATCTGCCCAACAGAGAAGACGTTTGGTCAGACAGGCAGTTATTCAACACAGAGTAGAAAATCCAGAAGATGGAACCAGAAACTCTCAACGCATTGCAGCCAGAAGACTGAATGCAGAATATCGTCAGCGTCAACGTGATCGAGAGGACAAAACACAAGCTATAGAAATGAAGAACAGGAAAGGAATACAGAAGAACGTTTATCACATCGTGAAGATCCAGCATCTATGTAAGTGGAACAAGGAAGGACCAACCTGCGGCGTTCACTGCGACGACGGAACCCTACATATATGCAAAGTGAACGAGAATGGAATGCACAAAGGAGGTCATCCAGATGACTAGATACAACGTAAATGCAAGGGGAACGAGAAAGGACCAATCTGCGGCGTTCATTGCGACGACGGAACCCCACATATATGCAAAGTGAACGAGAATGGAATTCGCAAAGGCGGTCATCACGACGACAAAATACAATACACATGCAAGGAGAACGAGAAAGGACGAATCGGCGGCGATCACTTCGAAGACAGAACCTCACATTTATGCAAAATGAACGACAACGGAATACACAATGGCGGTTATCACAAAGACAAAATACAACATACATGCAAGGAGAACGAAGAAGGACATATCGGCGGCGGTCACTGCGACGCCAGGTCCCCACATATATGCAAAGTGAACGAGAACGGAACACACGAAGAAGAGGATGAATTAGCATCTTCCAGACGCCAAATGGCTCAAACTCGGTCAGGTAATCTTAGAATAAGGGCAAGTTTACCTATAAGGCATTACCGAATGAACCTAGTAAACCGTATACTTGAAAACGCAAGAGAAACATTGCGAGTAAGGCAAACCAGACAAAATCTTTCGCCAGAGCCCAGAATATTCAGTTAGATTCACAGCGTCATGTAAATAAGATGTTATTGGAATTTAACAAAAATGTTAAGTTTGGTCCAACAGAAATTTGTATTTGCTGTGGCGGTCTTTGGTTCCCCAAACAAGTAAAACAATTGAGTAAGGAAGCAACTCTTCGAAGTTATTCCCACTTATCCGAAGTTTTCTTTTTGTCTGATATCTTTCCCACCGAAAATAATTATTACAAATTCTGCAATACCTGCCACAAAATGGCAAACTCAGAAAAAATTCCAAGTTTATGCCTTTCCAAAGGATTTCAATTTCCAGCCATTCCAGATGAACTTGAGGACTTAACACCTCTTGAATAACGTTTTGTATATCCAAGAATTTCATTTATGAGAATTGTACCTCTAGGTTACAATCGACAGTGTGCCATTCGGGGAGCATTAGTTAATGTTCCAATCGGTTTAAGTTCGAATGTCAATATCCTACCACGCTCCGTTGACCAAACGGAAGTTAAACAAGTTCATCTTAAGCGTAGGTTGAAATACAATCAAAGTTTTATGACGGAAACCATTAGGCCTGCGAAAATTTTCTAAGCAGCCCATTATTTGGTTAATACCGAACTATTTAAAAAGCACAATATTACTATTTCAGATGATTGGTTAAATCACATGGGATCACCTGAAGAAATTCCGTTTGTGTCGAATGTAGACGATCATGATTTGGTATTAAATCTTATTAGCGAAGTAAATGATAACGACGAAAATGTTTTGGATGATATTAACACCGAAGAAACCTTAATCAAAAATAATCCAACAGAAAATATTACACTGCAAAATATATCTGTTGCTCGCTGTGAAGGACGAAGACCTTTGGACTTAATAGGAGACGAAGATTCTGAGGAGCTCTCATACCCATCCATATACTGTGGTATCAAGCGCACATGCGAAACAACAGTTGAACGAATAAAAAAAAATGAATCGAGGCGTTATGACATGCGGTGCGCTCGCGTAGACAGATCTTATTTTGCTACAAAAAGTTAGAATTATCCCGGATAAAGAGTAGCATATCCACATATCTGCGTAAGAAACTCGGCCAGCGAAATTACACTGCAGGGAATGTTTCAAATAATGATTTCATTCAAAATCTGATCCAACACGACGAAGGCTACCACATTCTTAAAGGAATTCGTTCGTCTCCGGTCCACAGGGAGGGTGAAAAGAAGATGGTTTTGGCAATGATTAGCCAATTTGGTCTTCCCACGTTTTTTTTATCATGTTGTCTGCTGCAGACTTACAATGGCCAGAACTTTTAGTTATTTTGATGAAAGTACTAGAAAATAGGGATGTTTCTGTAGAAGAAGCTATGGCTATTAGTTCTCTTGAAAAGTATAATTTCATTCGAAAAGATCCAATAACATGTTACCGATATTTTGACCAAACAATTCGCTAATGGCGGCATTTTTGAGCAGTTCATTGTAGACAAGTTTTATTGGAGAGTTGAATTTCAGCAACGCGGTTTACCACATGTTCATGGCATATATTAGCTTAGGAATGCTCCCAAGATAATATTGATGATCAAACTACATTTCCACCAGTCATAAATTTTATTAATAAATTTATTTCAACTGATTTAACAATAGAAGACTTGCAAATCTATATTTCCTATCTGCATCACAACCATTTTGTAGATATTTAATTCCTTATCCTCCATTACCAACTACTGAAATTTTGCTTCCACTTCCGGAAAGTATAAATATAAACCAATTAAAGCAACACAAAGAAATCTTCGATAAAATTCATGCACTTTTTTATGCCAAATTGACAGATGAGGAAGTTAATAGGTTAGATTGTTTTAAAATTTTTTTAGCAAATGACCGAATCAACTTGACCAACGATGACTACATTTTAGCTCTAATGTCGTCTCTCAAAAAAACCCACATTTTCCTAAAAGTTACGTTCAAGAATAGGAGTGTTAACGCATTTAACCATAAAATTTTGTCCATGCAGAGAGCAAACATGGATATTCAATTTGTTTTAGATGCCTACGCATGTAATGAATGGAATCCGCGAGGAAAATTTTACTATAAAGCAAAGACTGCAACATATTGGAAACAAATTTTTAAATTCATCCGAAGTTTCAGCTCAGGAGGCTTCCTATAATAATTTGGGAATGAGTCTATCTCAATGTAGCAACGGAGAAATTTTTATAAACACATTTTTGCCCGAAAAGCGCGTAAGAATACTCAATCCACAACAGGATCTCCTCAGACTTGATCAGGATTCAACAGAAATATTTCAGCCTAATCTGCTTGATCACTACTGCCAGCGACCAGACACGTTAGTAGATTTGTGCTTGGCTTCCTTTGCAGCTTACTACACATTTTCCACAACCACAAGAAGAAGACGATTTCGTTGAAAATTTTGAGGAGAATTCGGAGCAAATAGGAATAGCGTTCCGATTGAAAGATAATTCAGGGTATGTATATAAAAAAAAACCGGCAATTATTCGATTTCCGTCGTTTAAAGTAGAATGCTTTACTTGCCGTGGCGTAATGAGTTGGAAGAGCTGGTTCAAAACCATAACGAGCGTACTTGCAGTGTCCACAAAGATACAATTATCACTAACAGGCTACAGTTCGAACGCCTTAAAGAAGGCGAGCTTGTGGAGATTCTGCAACAAATTCAAGAATCAAACCAGAATGAAATATTTGGTCATGAAGACAACGTAGCTACTACACAACTTCTTGATGACGAATTTCGAGCTTTGACAGTTCCCGAAATTGACGAAAATAATAATATATTGGATATTGAGCCAGATAATAGAGGTGTAGCAAATGAATCTGCCGATGATCGTTTAATAAGATAGCCACCACTGATAAGCGAAGATGAACTCAACGAAAAGCAACGCTTATACCTACAGCATCTTTTACAAAACGTCGTGGAAAAGCAAAAACTCAGTACTCAACTCAAGTACCAGGCGCAAATCCAGCTCTTCCCAAAGTTTTACTTTGTGCTTCAACTCAAAAAGCGGCTTTAGAATTGGGGGCATAACATTGCATGCTATATTTTCTTTGCCACTAAACCAGTACTCTGGAGAACTTATACCACTCAGCAGTGATACCGTCAACTCTATAATTTCCAAGTTCTTGGAGTTAAAATTCCTTTCCTTTTCCTTTCCTTTGTTAGGATTTTTAGACGCTAGACTGAAAATTTTTTTTAAAAGCACAGATGCTTTCGGCGGTGTTTTTAAACAACTTCCTCCCGTGGGACACAAATGGCTATTTTCTTCAAATTCTGCGAATCTTTATGGGGTTGGAGAAAGTTTTTGGGAACAATTTTCATATTTTGAACTCACCGAAATAATGCGATAGAGAGAAGACCAACGTTTTGCTCATATCCTGAATAGCATGGCTAATGGCCAGATGACACAAGAGGACGTTCAATTTATATGATTTAAAATTGAGACTACGACAGCAGATGTTACAAATGACGCTATTCATTTATTTTGGTCCAACCAGGAAGCAAACAAGTATAACTCCCTGAAATTAAATCAGATTTATATAGAGTAGTTTACTTCAGCAGCAACTGACATCATAAAATCAGATTCTTTGCCACTAGAACAAAGAAACCGAATTTTAAGGTCAGTTGCCAATTTAATGACTTCTGAAACCCAAGGACTTATATGATGACCATTAATATAAATACTTGCGATGGTCTCGTCAATGGAGCCACCGGGATATTAATGTCGATTGATTTTGAAAGAGGTTCTCGAAGGGCCAAAACTCTGTGGATATTATTTTCTGACGAAAACGTAGGAACAGAAGCGCGCCGACAAAAACGACACAATCAGGAAACATTATGGACTCTTGTAGAAAAGTGCCAACGGTCGTTTCAGTTTAAGCTAAACGAACAAATATCAATCGATCGACGGCAATTTCCGCTGGTTGTAGCAGAAGGAATAACAATTTATTAGAGCCAAGGTGCAACATTTGACAATGTTGTAGTTCATACTGGTAGTTCAATAAGCAGAGCAGCTTAATATGTCTCATGTAGTAGAGCAACAAATGTACTCGTGTTCATAATCGGAAATTTCCAACCGCCAAAGTCTTTTGAAAACTGTGATCTAGGTAAAATGCAGCTCCAGAAGCTGCAAACAACAAAAACCATAAATTTCCGCCAAACGTATTTTTTGAGAGAGACAATGCAAATTAAGCTATTTTATCAAAACATCCAAAGTATGCAAGTACACTTTCAGGACATATCAACAGATAGGGTTGTAATGAAATGCGATGTTATTTGTCTTGTGGAGACATGGAGTTTTCCAGAAGAAGAAACTTTTTTTAATGAATTTTCTATTATTAGCCGAATAGATTGTTTCAACGAAGAACAAGAAGAGGGGAGAGTTCGTAACTCTCAGTTTGTTTTTTAAGTTTCTAAAGTTAGCGATTTTTGTTATGTGCCGGAAAAATTGTGCTTGGCTAGCACAACTTAGCACAAGTTTCAGCTTTTGAAAATCTTAAAAATACTAAAAAAGTAAATAGAGAGTTTATTTTTTAATTTTTTATAGTTAACGATGTGCTAGGCTGGCACAACATTGCACAAGTTTCAGATTTTGATATGTTGAATTTTTGCACAGTTATTGCGAACAAACGCTAAAAAATTATAAAACGCGTTAATGTTTTAAGTTTTCAAAGTCAGCGGTTCTTGTCATGTGGCGAGTAAATAGTGCTGGGCTAGCACAACTTAGCCCAAGCTTCAGATTTTTAAAATCTTAAACTTAGTCAAAGTTATTGGAAAAAAAAGTTTTCAAAGTTAGCGATTTTTGTCATGTAGCTGAAAAATTGTACAACTTAGCAAAAGTTTTCGATTTTGTAAATCTTGAATTTTTACAAAGTTATTGCAAAAAAAAAACGCTGAAAAAGTAAAAAAAAACGGTTGTTTTTTAAGTTTTTAAAGTTAGCAATTTTTTTCATGTGCCGGAAAAATTGTGCTAGGTTAGCACAAGTTCCAGATTTTAAAAATCTTAAATTTTGGCAAAGTTATTGCAAAAATTGCTAAAAAAAATAACCCCGTTTATTTTTTAAGTTTTCAAAGCTAGAGATTTTTGTCATGTAGCGTAAAATTTCTGCTATGCTAGCACAACTTAGCACAAGTTTCAGAGTTTGAAAATCTTGAAGTTTTGCAAAGTTATTGCAAAAAACGCTAAAAACATAAAACACCCGTTTATTTTTTTAGTTTTCAAAGTTAGCGATTCTTTGTCATGTAGTGGAAAAATTGTGCTAGCATAGCATAATTTTTCGAAAAACTCTAAATAAGTAAAGAAACCCGATTTTTCATGTAGCGGAAATATAATTGCTAGGCTAGCACAACTTAGCACAAGTTTCAAATTTTAAAAATCTTAAATTTTGGCAAAGTTATTGGGGAAAAACTTTAAAAACGCGTTTATTTTTTAAGTTTTTTTTGTGCTGGGCTAGCACAACATATCACAAGTTTCAGATTTTAAAAACCTTGAGAGTTCGAAATGATAAGCTCCAAGCTGCTGCATATCTCTTCAAAAGAGACCACAGTATTGGAAGCCACACAATTTAATACATTGCATTTCAGATTGAAAGCATATTTGTACTTGGCCTTCATCGAAATGTGCCATACCCTGAAGGTCTCTTCTGAATCTTTTTAGCACAAGCTCTAGATGAATTGATCGAGATGTCTGGTAATTCGCAAATGGTTTTTGTTGTAGGATAATTCAATATATGCCGCGCAACTTTGCAAAAAAATTCAACAGAAACTCTTCTCGAACAAAAAGGATTTCCGTTATTGTTAGAAAAATCTGTACCAACAACTAAACACGGAACACATATCGTTTGGGCGTTCACCAACTCCGAACATAATACGGTAAAATTTTAAACGTATTCTACAGCTCACAGTCGTCATGATGCTCACAGTCATCATGAGTAATAGGCATTTAGTTTTTATTTATAATAATTTTTAGGCTTCTTAATAAGAAATATTGTGTGTAAATAATAAAAAAAGACAAAAAAGAAGATATGTTAATTTTAAGTTATAATAAATTATAATAGTTATATTGATTTAAATAAATTACAATAAATAAATTACAATAAATAAATTACAAAAATTAAATAAAAGTTTTTTATTTGGGAATCTGGTTGATGGTATCCAATGTTCGGCACAGCCAAACTTAACATTTTTTACTTGTTTTATTATAAATTATGGAAAAACGTGTGGCTCACAATGCTCTTCATAATTTGCATTTATGTTAAGTCTTTCTTTTAGAGTGAATTACTCCACATGCTTATTAGATAAGGTTTGTTGTTATTTGTCATAGAGGGAAGGGAGGGAGGGTCACTTCATTTGGAAATTTTTATTTAGCAAATAAAAAGTAGGATAACTAAATAGATGCAAAAATTTTATAAATTCTACAATAAATTCCGAATATATGAAAATAAAGAGAATTGATATTTGAAAGGGTTAGATGACATTTTTTATAATAATTTAATTGCTTTGAACATATTGGTTAAGCGTTTCATCGTCAAAAATGCTGCCCCCTCGTTATAAGATTGCCGGATGTTGGTGATTGGATCGATATCCCTTGTAAGGATATCGGTCCGGAACCAGCTCTTAACCTCTTGGTCCTGGCAAATAAACTCGTTCTTTATAGATTCAGAGGTTAGGTTTTTGTGCTAAACTTTTACAAAGCTAGATTTGTATAAAGACAGTTTTCCAGGTCATTGGCTACGTCATCAGTTGGATCTGATTTAACTATTAGGAGCCTTATATGGAGTATTTGCATTAGTTTAGGTCAATTGTTAAGCCATCTTATTTTATGAAGTTAGAATGGAAGAGATTTGACGAGTTGCAAACAAATCGATCTCATTTTTATGAATGAAAAAATCTCAAAGTATTGAGCTATAAAAAATTAAGTTTGATATTATGTGTTTTAGCTGATTTCTAACATTAAAATCGTAATTTTAAATATGTTTCTGATTCCTTTGAGAGCGATGATTGTATTAAGGAAGGTGAAAAAGACTATGCCGCAGGTTTGTGGTGGCACTTATATTTTTCCTAAGTAAATAAGTCTGCGGCGTATTTAGACTGTTTATGTCCTAGTTCTCATCTTTTCCAACTTCTTTAATTGTATGTGCGGATGATGATAAATTCTATATAGGAAAATACATTGAACTATATTCCTTTCGTTCATGTTGGTATGTTTTAGTATTTATTGAAATTTCAAGTGCGTGTTCGTAGATTTAGGTGTGTTTGAGGGTTTTTTTGAATTTATTTGAATATTTGACTTACTTTTGCCGATATCATAGCATATCTGTGGAGTAACTGTTTTCTTAATTTACCCGGAGCAAGAGTCAAAAAAATTAGCTCGACTCTGGATAATGGTATGAATTTTGTCAAAGGAACAACTTAAATTTCGAAGACATAACGTTAAATACAAATGGATTAATTCTAGTGTAGGCTTAATTCAAAATCCAAGTCTCAACTGTACATTTTGATACCACGGGAACTAGCCAAACTTATGTAGTTAGCCAAAGTCAAAGTATTTTCTCTTCTTTCAGATCAGAATTGTTTCTTCTCGGCCGGAATTCAATGTTTAGTAAAAATATTTTGTGATTTTGGTCCTTGATAGTTGATTGCGTTTTTGTATGTTTGCCACCATGGCTGTACATTAAGAGGTTTTTTTCTGACCTAACATCGGTTGCGTTTATAGGGTCACTAAAGGGGTTTGTATCAAGACCAGGATGTCCGTTGAAAATATTGTGGGAAGCATGCGTAAAATCAGTGAAAAGGCTGAAAAATCAGTGAAAAAGCTAGCTACTAATAGCGACAATATTAAATTCAAGACCGTTAACACCACAGTCGGGTTACCCAGACGATTTGTATGCCTTCACAGATGGTAATTTTTTAATTGGAGAACCCTTAACGGCAATTAGAGACTCTTTAAGCCACAGATGCTACAACGGATTCCGTGACCGTTGGGAAGCTATGCAAATATACACAGAGGAATTTTGGTCTTCTGAATATTTGTCTGGATTTTAAAAAAGGTTCAAATGGAACAAGCGGTAATCTAAGATTGAACCAGGAACGCTGCTTCATCTTAAAGAAGATAATCTTCCGCAATTTAGCTGGAAGCGGGTAATTGTCATCCAAACGATAGAGCATTCGGATGGCTTGAGTAGAATGGTGGATGTAAGAACCAGTATTGGAGCGATCAAAAGGTCAATTCACAATATTTGCCCTTTTCCCACACATGAACATGGAAATGAAGAGTTGGAAAAATATCAATAACGTGTTTCGACAACCCAAAATGCAGTTGCTGGGGCTGCCATGTCGTCCTTGAGAAAAATAATCGTAAATGTAAAAAAAAATAATATAAGATTTAAAAATAAGAATGTATTGCCAGTAATACTAGCTATGTTGGCCATAATAACTCCAGTCTGAAGTCTAGTAGAAATAAGATAATTTATGAACACTGCAGGGGTTTTCTTTGAGGAAGTAGGTGCTGTGTCAACGAAGTAATCGTGGAACATAGTGGTGCACATCAACATTACATATTGCGCTGTGACCATGAAAGCTTTAGATGATGCGATTGTGATGTTGTTCAAATTGGTCAGCAATGTACCGCAATTTGAGCAGTTTGCAGAACCTAATCATGGTATATAATTGTGTGCTGAATAGAAAAGAACTGCTCATGGCTTCCGTGACAGAAATGAGGGCTAAAAGTGCAGCGCTGGTTTTTGTTGGTGGTATATACCATTCGTTGTTTGGACTAATGGATTAGGAGCACGCTGAAGCTCTACGAAAAATACGAGCACAACGAATAGTACTTATTGAAGCTGATTAGAAACCAGTCGTCGATTCATAACGTTGGACATAATGAAGCAAGAGAATAAGGCGAGCCAAAGTAACGGACTGATCGTAAAAAAGCTTTAACAACATTAATCCAAAGACTTAGCAATCATGCAAGACTATTTTGCGGTAAAACTGGGTAAGGAGCATAGAACCGAATTTAAAAAGTTAATCTCTCACGAACTACAATGGATTTGATTATGATATTTGCAACATATGGTGCTGGCATACATTGAAACACACCCTGAAGAAAAAATGGGCGGTGTCATGGTCCCTTGACCTTGAAGTTTCATGTTGGATAAGACTCCATGGTGGGAGTTAAATACGCTTCGCCTCGGCGGACAGTAAGCTCGCTCTTGTTTTATTATAAATTAGGGGAAAAAACGTGTGGCTCACAATGCTCTTCATAATTTGCATTAATGTAAAGTCTTTTTTTAAAGAAAGAATTACTCCCAATGTTTATTACGAGATTATTAGGATAAGATAATTGATATTATAAGATAATTGATATTTGAAAGGGTAAGATGACATTTTTTATAATAATTTAATTGCTTTGAACATATTGGTTAAACCAGTCATCGTCAAACATGCTGCCCGTCGTTATAAGATTGCCAGATGTTGGTGATTGGAGATATCGGTCCGGTACCAGCTCCTAACCTATTGGTCCTGGCAATTAAAGCCGCTCTTTATAGATTCAGAGCTTAAGTTTTTGTGCCAAGCTTTTTCAAAGCTAGATTTGTATATAGAAAGCTTTCAGGTCATTGGCTACGTCATCAGTAGGATTTGATTTAACTATTAGGAGCCTTATATGGAGTATTTGCATTAGTTGAGGTCAATTGTTAAGCCATCTTATTTTATGGAGTTAGAATGGAAGAGATTTGACGAGTTGCAAACAAATCGATCATATTTTTGTGAATAAGAAAATCTTAAAGTAATAGGCTATAAAAAATTAAGTTTGATATTATGTGTTTAAACTGATTTCTAATACTGAAGTCGTAATTTAACTATGTTTCGGATTCAGATGACTTTAGATGAGACCGCTGATTGTATTAAGGAAGGTTATAAAGACTATGCTGCACGCTTGTTGTGGCACTTATATTTTTCCTAAGTAAATAAGTCTGCGGCGTATTTAGATTGTTTATGTCCTAGTTCTCATCTTTCCTAACAGTTTTAATTGTATGTGCGGATGATGAGAAATGGTGTATAGGAAAATACATTGAACTATATTCCTTTCGTTCATGCTGGTATGTTTTAGTATTTATTGAAAATATTTCAAATGCGTGTTCGTATATTTCGTTGTGTTCGAAGGTTTTTGTGAATTTTTTTAAATATTTGACTTACTTTAGCCGATATCATAGCATTGCTGTGGAGTCACTGTTTTCTAAATTTACCCGGAGCAAGAGTCAAACAAATTTGCTTGACTCCGGATAATGGTAGGAATTTTCAAAGGAACAAATTAAATTTTGAAGACATAACGTTAAGTAGTACAAATGGATTAATTCTAGTGTAGGCTTAATTGGAAATCCAAGTCTCAACTGCCCATTTTGATACCAAGGGAGGGAACTAGCCAAACTTATCAAATTAGCCCAAGTCAATGTATTTTCTCTTCTTTTAGATCAGACTTGTTTCTTCTCGGCCGGAATTCAATGTTTAGTAAAAATATTTTGTGATTAATTTGGCCTTGATGTGTTTAAAACTACCCTTTGCAAAAAAAATATTGGTTTGTTATATATATTTTTTTGCAAAATATTTATTATATATGTTTTTCCTATACAATATATAGCTTTTTCTGTAATTCTAGCTTATAATTTTTTTTTATAAGGTCAGACTACTTTTAAAGTTTTCTCCGCCTCGCGATGTTGTGTGTCGTCCATATCTTAACCTGAAACCTAAATGATCGAACTTCATAAATATCAAAATGTAGTGTTTTTTTGATTGTCGTAAAATAGCCCAAGGTACATTTATCTGCTAAATGTCACATAGCAAAATTCCCATTTTTATATAAAAATTTCCAAATGATATAACAATAAGACAGGTACTTAAAGATAACAAAACGAATCTTAGCATTATACCAAATTTACCAACAACCTGCATAGCCCCTCATGAGTACTCAAATAATACTTTTGTCTTAACTCATGGACCTAGGAGCTGAGGTACAGATCCCCTTAAAACGGACAACAAGTTTCAAAAAACAGCAAAATTTCATTTCGAATGCAATTATGAATTTTTCGGGATTTGAGTAAAAACACAGAGGTAAGCTTCTGAGGAGCCAAAAGAGGCGTTCCCAATATAAACTTTAATTTTAATATACACTTAAACAGGGACTAACGGGCTCAAGGCCGCTTTTATCTATATTTGAATAAAATACAAGTTTTTAACAAAATGGCAAAGTGACATTGATTTTCGTGACTGCGTACTGCTTTCATCAGAAAGCTTCGCAGCAATTATTAAAAGAAAATCCGAAGTCAATCCCATAGTGATATTGCGAAGTAGAGCCAGGTGCGATCGGAGGAGAATCCTGCAGATGTTATATCAAGAAGAAGGGCGGGAAAAGAAATTGTTCAGAACAGGTTTTGGTTTGAAGGTTCGAATTCGAAAGTCCGTGATAACTTTGGCAGAGCTGCCTGAGCTAAAGACGATTGAGATAATTTTGTTCTCTCAAGAAAAAGGATCGACAATAGATCAAATTAATCGCAGTAATAAATTTTCCTTTTTGCAAAACGTGGTAGCTTACGTGTTGAAATTAGTTCACACAGCGCGAAGAGGCGAAAAGAGGGCGTTCATTTCATACAAAAAAGAAGCATTGCGAAGAATTGTAAAAAGTATTCAAGCAAAATGTTTCCCTATTGAATTGAGAATGCATAAATCAGAGGGAAGATTGATAGTATTGCCTTACAAATGTTAGCGGTGGAATTATTAATTAAAAAGTTAAACAAGAAGCACCTGCATATAGTCCCACAGGGATTATTTGCAATAATAAGGGAACAATTTTGGCCACTCCGAGGATGACAATTAGTTAAAAAGGTCGTAAGAATGTTCTACAGGTGCTTCAGGGTTGAACTAAGGAAGTTGCATCAGCTAATGGGAAATTTGCTTGAGGATCGCTTACTAAGAACCCACCCATTTTTAAACGTTGGAATTGCGTTTTGGGAGCCTGTGTTAATCCATCACAAGATAAAAGGGAAAAGGATAGATAAATCCTAAGTTTGCGTTTTTGTATGCTTGCCACCATGGCAGTACATTTAGAGGTTTTTTCTGACCTAACATCGGTTGCGTTTATAGGAACACTAAAGAGGTTTGTATCAATACGAGGATGTCCGATGAAAATATTGTGGGAAGCATGCGTGAAATCAGTGAAAAACCATTTTTATAGAGTAACGGACAGTAACACTATTGTCGGGTAACCCAGACGATTTATATGTTTTTATTGACGGTCATTTTTTAATTGGAGAACCTTTTACGGCAACTAGGTACTAATTAAGATGCTACAACGGAATCCGTGACCATTGGGAAGCTACGCAAATATATACAGAGGAATTTTGGTCTTCTGAATATTTGTCTGGATTACAAAAAAGATTCAAATGGAACAAGCGGTATTCTAAGATTGAACTAGGTACGCTGCTTCTTGTTAAATAAGATAATCTTTCGCCACTTAGCTGGAAGCGTGGGAGGGTCATCCGACCGATAGTGGGTACGGATGGCTTAAGTAGAATGGTGGTTGTTAGGAACAGTATTGGAGAGATAAAAAGGTCAATTCACAATATTTGTTCTTTCCCCACACATGAAAATGAAGAGTTGGAAAAACCTTCAATAACAGGGCCATGAAAGCTTTAGATGATGGGATGGTGATGTTGTTCAAATTCATCAGCAATGTACCGCAATTTGAGCAGTATGCAGAACCTAAGAGTGGTTTATAATTGTGTACTGAATAGAAAAGAACTGATCATGGCTTCCGTGACAGAAATGAACACTAGCCCAAGTCAATGTATTTTCTCTTCTTTCAGATCAGACTTGTTTCTTCTCGGCCGGAATTCAATGTTTAGTAAAAATATTTTGTGATTAATTTGGCCTTGATAATTTATGTGTTTAAAACTACCCTTTGCAAAAAAAATATTGGTTTGTTATATATATTTTTTTGCAAAATATTTATTATATATGTTTTTCCTATACAATATATAGCTTTTTCTATAATTCTAGCTTATAATTTTTTTTTATAAGGTCAGACTACTTTTAAAGTTTTCTCCGCCTCGCGATGTTGTGTGTCGTCCATATCTTAACCTGAAACCTAAATGATCGAACTTCATAAATATCAAAATGTAGTGTTTTTTTGATTGTCGTAAAATAGCCCAAGGTATATTTATCTGCTAAATGTCACATAGCAAAATTCCCATTTTTATATAAAAATTTCCAAATGATATAACAATAAGACAGGTACTTAAAGATAACAAAACGAATCTTAGCATTATACCAAATTTACCAACAACCTGCATAGCCCCTCATGAGTACTCAAATAATACTTTTGTCTTAACTCATGGACCTAGGAGCTGAGGTACAGATCCCCTTAAAACGGACAACAAGTTTCAAAAAACAGCAAAATTTCATTTCGAATGCAATTATGAATTTTTCGGGATTTGAGTAAAAACACAGAGGTAAGCTTCTGAGGAGCCAAAAGAGGCGTTCCCAATATAAACTTTAATTTTAATATACACTTAAACAGGGACTAACGGGCTCAAGGCCGCTTTTATCTATATTTGAATAAAAGACAAGTTTTTAACAGGTGCGATCGGAGGAGAATCCTGCAGATGTTATATCAAGAAGAAGGGCGGGAAAAGAAATTGTTCAGAACAGGTTTTGGTTTGAAGGTTCGAATTCGAAAGTCCGTGATAACTTTGGCAGAGCTGCCTGAGCTAAAGACGATTGAGATAATTTTGTTCTCTCAAGAAAAAGGATCGACAATAGATCAAATTAATCGCAGTAATAAATTTTCCTTTTTGCAAAACGTGGTAGCTTACGTGTTGAAATTAGTTCACACAGCGCGAAGAGGCGAAAAGAGGGCGTTCATTTCATACAAAAAAGAAGCATTGCGAAGAATTGTAAAAAGTATTCAAGCAAAATGTTTCCCTATTGAATTGAGAATGCATAAATCAGAGGGAAGATTGATAGTATTGCCTTACAAATGTTAGCGGTGGAATTATTAATTAAAAAGTTAAACAAGAAGCACCTGCATATAGTCCCACAGGGATTATTTGCGATAATAAGGGAACAATTTTGGCCACTCCGAGGATGACAATTAGTTAAAAAGGTCGTAAGAATGTGCTACAGGTGCTTCAGGGTTGAACTAAGGAAGTTGCATCAGCTAATAGGAAATTTGCTTGAGGATCGGTTACTAAGAACCCACCCATTTTTAAACGTTGGAATTGCGTTTTGGGAGCCTGTGTTAATCCATCACAAGATAAAAGGGAAAAGGATAGATAAATCCTAAGTTTGCGTTTTTGTATGCTTGCCACCATGGCAGTACATTTAGAGGTTTTTTCTGACCTAACATCGGTTGCGTTTATAGGAACACTAAAGAGGTTTGTATCAATACGAGGATGTCCGATGAAAATATTGTGGGAAGCATGCGTGAAATCAGTGAAAAACCATTTTTATAGAGTAACGGACAGTAACACTATTGTCGGGTAACCCAGACGATTTATATGTTTTTATTGACGGTCATTTTTTAATTGGAGAACCTTTTACGGCAACTAGGTACTAATTAAGATGCTACAACGGAATCCGTGACCATTGGGAAGCTACGCAAATATATACAGAGGAATTTTGGTCTTCTGAATATTTGTCTGGATTACAAAAAAGATTCAAATGGAACAAGCGGTATTCTAAGATTGAACTAGGTACGCTGCTTCTTGTTAAATAAGATAATCTTTCGCCACTTAGCTGGAAGCGTGGGAGGGTCATCCGACCGATAGTGGGTACGGATGGCTTAAGTAGAATGGTGGTTGTTAGGAACAGTATTGGAGAGATAAAAAGGTCAATTCACAATATTTGTTCTTTCCCCACACATGAAAATGAAGAGTTGGAAAAACCTTCAATAACAGGGCCATGAAAGCTTTAGATGATGGGATGGTGATGCTGTTCAAATTCATCAGCAATGTACCGCAATTTGAGCAGTATGCAGAACCTAAGAGTGGTTTATAATTGTGTGCTGAATAGAAAAGAACTGATCATGGCTTCCGTGACAGAAATGAGGGCTTAAAGAGCAGCGCTGGTTTTTATTGGTGGCATATACCATTCGTTGTTTTGGACTAATGGATGAGGAGCATGCTGAAGTTCTATCTTACCGAACCAAGAACAACGAGCACGGCGAAGAATACATATTGAAGCTGATTAGAAACCAGTAGTTCATTCAAGACATGACGTTGGACATAATGAGGCAACATAATAAGGCGAGCCAAAGTAACAGACTGATCGTAAAAAAACTTAATCAAGAAGAAACCAATGAGTTAGCGATCACTCAAGACTATTTGGTGGAAAACTGGGTAAGGGGCGTGGCACCGAATTTAAAAAGTTAATCTCTCACGAACTATAATAGGTTTGATGATGATATTTGCAACATATGCTTCTGGCATACATCGAAACACATCCTAAAGAAAAAATGGGCGGTGTCACGATCTCTTTAGGAAAAAACGAGTGGCTCACAATGCTCTTCATAATTTGCATTAATGTTGTCTTTTTTTCAAGTAAGAAATACTACACATGTTTATTAGATTAGGTTTGTTGTTACTTGTCATAGAGGGAAGAAGGAGTAAGTCATCGATGTTTGAGGAAAAATGTCTGATAGACGCATGTTTCGTCATTGGTGTGGGTGGCTTATCATCGATAGACTCATTGTTTTACAATTGATAGACCCAAAAAAAACATATCACACCTAAAGCAGACGTAACACACACATAAAGCAGACGTAATACAAATATATAAATTTTTTTGCAGAAATAAATGTGTACAATACTCGCACAGGTATTATCTTCCATCTCAATAACATTTGGGCGAGTAAGTTCCTTGTGCCAAGAACGGACGATTAAGGTATTGCTCCCGCACATATGTTTAACCGATTTTACCAAAAACTATGCAATTTTCTCACAAATTCTAATATGACATTAGTTTATAAATCTGGATTTGGTTTAAGAATTTTAGTCTGAAAGTCAGTTAATATTCACAATATTTTTAAATTATGTCTATATTTTTTCACTAAACGTTTATTTTCAATCGTTTGTTTTATTATAAAAGCTGATGGTCACAGAAATCTATCAAGATCAAGGCACACAACTCTGCTGCACATGCGTTTAGATACGGGTATGTATGTAAATATGTACGTGGCTTTTAATCTTTACTTCTAAGTTTAAACAGCACGTAGTACTTTGATGAGTCTGTACACCGACGTATGAGTGGATCGCTTCATTTTTGAATTTGTATTTAGCAAATAAAAGTTTGAAATTTATTTTATTGTCTTTAATAACCTAAGTAAGATAACTAAATAGATGCAAAATTTTTATAAACGTTACAATAAGTTCTGAATATATGGAAATAAAGATAATTGATATTTGAAATGGGTTAGATGACATTTTTTATAATAAGTTAATTGCTTTAAACATATTGGTTAAACGTGCCCGCTCGTTATAAGATTGCCAGATGTTGGTGATTGGACCGATATCCCTTGTAAAGATATCGGTCCGGTACCAGCTCCTAACCTCTTGGTCCTGGTAATTAAACTCGTTCTTTATAAATTCAGAGCTTAAGTTTTTGTGCCAAGCTTTTCCAAAGCTAGATTTGTATATAGACAGTTTTTCAGGTCATTTGCTACGTCATCAGTAGGATTTGGTTTAACTGTTTGGAGCCTTATATGGAGTATTTGCATTAGTTGAGGTCCATTGTTAAGCCATCTTATTTTATGGACTTAGAATGGAAGTGATTTGACGAGTTGCAAACAAATCGATCATATTTTTGTGAATGAGAAAATTCCAAAGTATGGCTATAAAAAAAATTAAGTTTGATGTTTGTGTGTTTTAGCAGATTTCTAACACTAAAATCGTAATTTTAAATATGTTTCTGATTCAGATGACTTCCCTTGAGTGCGATGATTGTATTAAGGAAGGTGAAAAAGACTTAGCTGGAAGTTTGTGGTAGCACTTATATATTTCCCAAGTAAATAAGTCTGCAGCGTATTTAGATTGTTTATGTCCTAGTTCTCATCTTTCCCAACATCTTTAATTGTATGTGCGGATGAAGAGAAATTGTATATGTGACGCGCAAAATAGAAAGGGACCTAAGGGTAAAAACCAGTTTTGTTCAGGAGAGCCATTTTAAAGATTTAAATACGTGTATCTTTGGTGTACCATCACTTTCTTAAAAATCGCAAATCTCTGGGAGGGAACAGTTTTGGTGCATAGGATCTGTCTCATTCGATGATCAGATGTTGTCCACAAAAAAAAAAAGTGAAAATTGATTTTTTACCCTTAGGTCCATTTCTCTATGCGCTGTTACATATAGGAAAATAAATTGAACTATATTTCTTTCGTTCATGTTGGTATGTTTCAGTATTTATTGAAATTTCAATGCGTTTTTGTATATATCGGTGTGTTTGAAGTTTTTTGAATATTTGACTTACTTTTGCCGATATCATAGCATAGCTGTGTAGTCACTGTTTTCTAAATTTAACCGGATCAAGATTCAAAAAAAAATAGCGTGACTCCCTATAATTGTAGGAATTTTGTCAAAGGAACAAATTAAATTTTTGAAGACATAACGTTAAGTACAAATGGATTAATTCTAGTGTAGGCTTAATTGAAAATCCAAGTCTCAACTGCTCATTTTGACATTACTTATCAAATAGCCAAACTTATCAAATTAGCTTAAGTCAAAGTATTTTCTCTCCTTTCAGACTTGTTTCTTATCGGCCAGAATTCAATGTTTAGTAAAAATATTTTGTGGTTTTGGTGCTTGATAGTTAAAGTGTTTAAAACAACCCTTTGCAAAAGATTTTGGATTGGTATGTATATATATATATATATATATATATATATATATATATATTATATATATATATATATATATATATATATATATATATATATATATATATATATATATATATATATCAATATATATATATATATATATATATATATATTATATATATATATATATATATATATATATATATATATATATATATATATATGTAATTCTAGCTTACAAATCTTTTCTCTTTTTAAGGCCGTAGTCCATATATAGACCTGAAACCTAAATGATCGAACATCATAAATATCAAAATGTTTTTTTTTTGATTGAAGTAAAATAGCCCAAGGTACATATATCTGCTAAATGTCACATACCAATAACCGAAATTCCCAGAGCATACTGTCATGTTGATGTACACCGCTATGTTCTACGATTACTTCGTTGACCCCTGCACCTACTTCCTCGAAGAAACCCCTACAGTGTTCATAAATTAACTTATTTCTACTTGACTTCTGACTGGATTTATTATGGCCAACAAAGCTAGTATTACTGCATTACATTCTTATTTTTATATCTTATATTATTTTTCTTACATTTACGATTATTTTTCTCAAGGACGACATGGCCGCATCTTCAACTGCATTTTGGGATGTCGAAACACGTTATTGAAGGTTTTTCAAACTCTTCATTTCCATTTTCATGTGTGGGAAAATGGCAAATATGGTGAATTGACCTTTATCTCTACAATACTGGGTCTTATATATATATATATATATATATATATATATATATATATATATATATATATATATATATATATATATATATATATATATATATATATATATATATATATATATATATATATATATATATATGTATATATATATATATATATATATATATATATATATATAATATATATATATAATATATATATATATATATATATATATATATATATGTAATTCTAGCTTACAAATCTTTTCTCTTTTTAAGGCCGTAGTCCATATATAGACCTGAAACCTAAATGATCGAACATCATAAATATCAAAATGTTTTTTTTTTTGATTGAAGTAAAATAGCCCAAGGTACATATATCTGCTAAATGTCACATACCAATAACCGAAATTCCCAGAGCATACTGTCATGTTGATGTACACCGCTATGTTCTACGATTACTTCGTTGACCCTGCACCTACTTCCTCGAAGAAAACCCCTACAGTGTTCATAAATTAACTTATTTCTACTTGACTTCTGACTGGATTTATTATGGCCAACAAAGCTAGTATTACTGGCATTACATTCTTATTTTTATATCTTATATTATTTTTCTTACATTTACGATTATTTTTCTCAAGGACGACATGGCCGCATCTTCAACTGCATTTTGGGATGTCGAAACACGTTATTGAAGGTTTTTCAAACTCTTCATTTCCATTTTCATGTGTGGGAAAATGGCAAATATGGTGAATTGACCTTTATCTCTACAATACTGGGTCTTACATCCACCATTCTACTCAAGCCATCCGAATGCTCTATCGTTCGAATGTCCTTCCCCCGCTTCCAGCTAAGTGGTGGAAGATTATCTTCTTTAAGAAGAAGCTAGTTCAATCTTAGAATACCGCTTATTCCATTTGAATCTTTTTTGTAATCCAGACAAATGTTCAGAAGACCATCGTTTCCAAAATTCTTCTGTGTATATTTGCATAGCTTCCCAATGGTCACGGATTCCGTTGCAACATCTGTTGCTTAAAGAGTCCTTTATTGCGTTAAAGGTTCTCCAATTAAAAATGACCATCAGTAAAGACTTACAAATCATCTGGGTTAGCCGCAAAGGTGTTAACGGTCTGGAATTTAATGTTATCTCTATTTTAGCCATTACTGTCCGTTACTCTATAAAAATGGTTTTTCACTGATTTCACGCATGCTTCCCACAATATTTCCATCGGACATCCTCGTCTTGATAGAAGTCTTTAGTGCCCCTATAAACGCAACCAATGTTAGGTCAAGAAAACCTCTATACGAGTATGTACTGCTATGGTGGCAAGCATACAAAAACTCAAACGTAGGATTTATCTATTCTTTTCCCTCTTACCTCGTGATGAATTAATACAGGCCCTCAAAACGCAATTCCAACGTTCAAAAATGGGCGGGTTCTTAGTCCCCGATCCTCAAGCAAATTTCCCGTTAGCTGATGCAGCTTCCTTAGTTCCACCCTGAAGCACCTGTAGCACTTTCTTACGAACTTTTTAACTAATTGTCATCCTCGGAGTTGCCAAAATTGTTCCCTTATTTTTGCAAATAATCCCTGTGGGACTATATGCGGGGGTTTTTTGTTTAACTTTTTAATTAATAATTCCACCACTTACATTTGTAATGCAATACGTTCACTCTTCCTCTGATTAAAGCATTCTCAATTCAATAGGGAAACAT